>JAFMOC010000186.1:795000-922500 GCA_019802505.1 Corydoras sp. C115 | reverse complement strand
GACCAGGAATCGAACCGAGGACCTTCAGGTCACAAGCCTTCGACTGCTCTGTTATTATCTGTCCATTATCTTCCGCTTTATCCTCTATTAGGGTCGCGGGGGGTTCCCCATGCCCATCCACAGGAGAACATTTGGGCGCTGAGCAGATACACACAGGACAGGGCGCCAATCTATCGCTGTACACACACTCACTCACACAGACACACTCTACATGGGGCAATTTGTAGAATTCAATTTACCATGAATCCATGTTTTTGGACTGTGGGAGGAAACCGGAGAACCCGGAGGAAACCCACACGGACACGGGGAGAACATAGAATCTCCACCCAGATTGGGATTTGAACCTGAATCCCCACCGATGAGAGGAAACATGCTAACCACTATCCATCCATCATCTTCCGCTTTATCCAATATTAGGGTCGCGGGGAGGTTCCCCATGGCCATCTAGAGGAGAACATTTGGGCGCTGAGCAGATACACCCAGGACAGTACACCAATCTATCACTGTACACACACTCACCTAAACACACTCTATATGGGGCAATTTGGAGAACTCCATTAACCTTGATCCATGTTTTTGGGCTGTGGGAGGAAACCGGAGAACCCAGAGGAAACCCATGCGGACACGAAGAGAACATGCAAACTCCACCCAGATTTGGATTCGAACCTGAATCCCCAGCGATGAGTGGAGAACATGCTAACCATTAATTAAAAAAAATGATGTAAATTAAATAATAGTGTAAGCGTGTCGTCCCCCCCCCCCCCACACACACACCAAGGTTTGCTTTTATACATTTTCAGGACTTTATAATATGAATCATGAACATTTAATGGCATGTGTTTGGATGAGTTGCCCCAGAGTGCCAAGTTGTGCTTCTGTAATGTGTAGCTCTTACTGGAAATACCCCGGTGACACCCTGACATGCACATGAACGCCGAGCGAAAATGCCTTTCCATGTCACTCGCCAGCAAACCCCAGAACGTTAATTCTGAACCCGTTTCCTCTTTTCGGCTTCCATCTGCCCAGAGAATTAGCTAAACCGTAGTCCTGACTCAAGTTTAAGTAATTTATTTATAGAGTGTTTTTTTTTTTTTTACAATAGTACATTGTCATAAAGCAGCTTTACAGAGTTATAAGCCTTTAAACCCCCAAAGAGCAAGCTGAAGAGACAGTGGCAAGACAAAACTCCCTGTTTTGTTGTTTTCTTAAGGAAGAAATCTTGTGAGGACCGAGGCTCAGTGGAGGCAGCATCAACAGTGTAGGACAGCCATGTACAGATTGTGTAGAGATCATGTGACCCGTATTTTATAATAGAAAACTATAAATGAAATTGGCAACACCTCATAACCCTAGATTTGTAGAGTTCAAGTTCAAGTAATTTATTTATAGAGCGCTTTTTACAATAGTACATCATCATAAAGCAGCTTTACAGAGTTATAAGCCTTTAAACCCCCAAAGAGCAAGCTGAAGAGACAGTGGCAAGACAAAACTCCCTGTTATGTTGATATTTTAAGGAAGAAACCTTGTGAGGACCGAGGCTCAGTGGGGGATTCATCCTCCTTGAGCGGCCGGGCAGCATCAACAGTGTAGGACAGCCATGTACAGATTGTGTGATGATCATGTGACCCGTATTTAACAATTGGAAAACTATAGAAGTCCATTGAGGGCGTCCTGCATGACCAACAGTCCAATAAAAATCCAGGTTCCATCCTGTAATCGTCATAGCCGCAGAGCTTTAGCAGAGAACCATGAATGAAGAGCTGAGACACCTTCAGGAAATTATCAACACCTCAAAAGCCAAGATTTGTTGGGTTCAAGTTCAAGTAGTTTATTTCTATAGTATTTTTTTACAATAGTACATTCTCATAAAGCAGCTTTACAGAGTTATAAGCCTTTAAACCCCCAAAGAGCAAGCTGAAGAGACAGTGGCAAGACAAAACTCCCTGTTATGTTGATATTTTAAGGAAGAAACCTTGTGAGGACCGAGGCTCAGTGGGGGACTCCTCCTCCTTGAGCGGCCGGGCAGCATCAACAGTGTAGGACAGCCATGTACAGATTGTGTAGAGATCATGTGACCCGTATTTAACAATTAACCATGAATGAAGAGCTGACGACAATTCCAAAGAAACAGACAAGAAAGCCCAGAGTTTGATTGACACAGTGCCCAATGATTGATTGGCGTCCTGTCCTGGGTGTATCTGCCCAGCGCCCGAAACGTTCTCCCCTGGATGGGCATGGGGAACCCCCCCGACCCTACTAGAGGATAAAGCGGAAGATAATGGTTGGACGATTGACGCAGTGCATCATGAGACTTCGGCATCACTGACTCGAGCAGCAGATCTAAAAGGGGCAGATACTACAGGGTACTTAGTTGAGAGGGCTCCCTGAAAAAGGAAATGGACACTCTTTCGGTGTCTCTCAGGTATGAACTCTCAGTGCGTCCCAGCTCACTGAACCTCCTCCACCGGTTCTTCGCGTTCTTCTCTTTCTTTTTACCTCCAGAGAAATCATGGATATCGTCACCCGAAGCTCTAAATCCTTTTCTGATCTTGTTTTGTGAAAGGCTCGAGGTCCCGTTCTTTGAGCCGGAGCTCTGCTGTTCCAGAGATGACTCTGCCTCTCAGTAATGGCCTTTCATCTGCATTTCCTCTTCTATGAAATGGCATCAGAATTTCTTTTTTATTTTTGGACGAAACCAAAATTGCTGAAAGTTTCCCTCAAACTCTCTGACTTCTTTAATCCCCTCAGGATTTGAACTCTTTGCCCTCGAGTCATCATAAACACATTTAAAGAGCTTCTGATCGGTTAAGGCGCTTTCCCACTGGAGGAACTTGACTACGTGACTCCCCCTATATTGCCGATGTTCCTACTGCAAGACGTCAGGATTATTATAGTTCCTAGAACTTCACCTTTTAGGGAATCCTAATTGAAGTTCTAAATGCAGTGCGTGCCGAGACCTTCTGTTTTCATTAGAGGCCACCATGATGAATCATCATGATGAATCATCTCGCTCCTGTCACCTGTCCTCCCTTACTGCATCCATCCATCCATTTATCCTCCACTTTATCCTCTACTAGGGTCACGAGGGGAGGGGGGGTTCCCCATGCCCATCCAGTGGAGAACGTTTTGGGCGCTGGGCAGACACATCCAGAACTGGGCACTAATCCATCACTGGACACACACTCACTCACACAGACACACTCTATATGGGGCAATTTGGAGAATTCAATTGACCTTAATCCATGTTTTTGGACTGTGGAAGGAAACCGGAGAACCCGGAGGAAACCCACGCTGACACGGGGAGAACATGGAAACTCTACCCAGATTCAGAACCTGGAATCCCTAGCAAACACTAGCAAACATGCTAACCACTAAGCCACCATGCCGCCCCTTTACTGCATCCATAAACCCAAATTTGGCCCCTTCACTCCTCCTTTTGGCTCCTCTGGCTTATCCTTGGCATCCTTCTAGTTGAAGCTGAGGTTGCCTCAAAGCAGTTTTATTTGGCTGAACCCCCAAAGAACGAAGTGACAGTGGCATGAATTCCCCCATGCCCATCCAGAAACTTCTTTAATCCCCTCAGGATTTGAACTCTTTGCCCTTGAGTCGTCATGAACACATTTAAAGAGCTTCTGATCGCTTAAGGCAATGATCGGTTCCCACTGGAGGAACTTTTCTGAGAACTGTTGAGAACTGGTTTTGAGAACTGTTGAGAACTCGTGCAGAGACCTTCTTTTGGGTTTTTACCAGCTCTAAATTAGCTTCATCTGTGTGTCTCATAACGATTAAGCTGAAACTTTGCACAGATGTTCATCGTTGATGACATTGCATGAATCATCCATCCATTATCTTCTGCTTTATCCTCTACTACGGTCGTGGGGGGGGTTCCCCATGCCCATCCAAGGGAGAACGTTTCGGGCGCTGGGCAGATACACCCAGGACAGGACACCAATCTATCACTGTACAAACTCACTCACACAGACACACGCTCTATGGGGCAATTTTGGAAGATACTCCCAGGTTGGGATTCGATTCGGGAGTCCCTAGCGCTGATAATCGAATGTTTTGACCACTAAGCCACTGTGCCGCCCCAATTATTTATCTAATTAGTGAGCATAATCTCTGTCACCCCAACTACCCGTCCTCCCTTACTGCATCCATAAACCCAAATTTGGCCCCTTCACTCCTCCTTTTGGCTCCTCTGGCTCATCCTTGGCATCCTTCTAGTTGAAGTTCCTTCAGGTTGTCTCAATGCAGTTTTACAGTATTCTTCAGCTGAACCCCCGAAGAACTCCCCCATGCTTGGGGCAAGAATTCCCCCATGCCCATCCAGGGGTGAACGTTAGGGGCGCTGGGCAGATACACCCAGGACAGGGCGCCAATCTATCCCTGGGCACACACACACACACACACAAACCCACACTATATGGGGCAGTTTGGAGCATTCAGTTTACCTTGAATCCATGTTTTTGGACTGAGGGAGGAAACTTTCTCTTTTGTGTGACACTATTTCAAAGCTTTTCCGGGATTTGTGCGTGTTCTCATTTGGCTTAATGCATTATCTATTCATCATTTACATTTACATTACATTTGGTCATTTATTGGACGCTTTTATCCAAAGCGACTTACAAGGTGAGCACAGGGTTAATCACAACATCCCTGGAGCAATGAGGGTTAAGGGTCTTGCTCAAGGATCCACATTGGTAACTTCAGTGGACCTGGGATTTGAACC
This sequence comes from Corydoras sp. C115, assembly GCA_019802505.1. Lineage (NCBI taxonomy): Eukaryota > Metazoa > Chordata > Actinopteri > Siluriformes > Callichthyidae > Corydoras > Corydoras sp. C115. Next base: position 917,768 of record JAFMOC010000186.1, on the reverse strand, counting down.
CCCAACCTTCAGATTGATAACCCAACGCCCTAACCACTGAGCTACCGCGCCTTCATCAAACGCTACAGTACAGGTTGCTGTATGTACCAATACGGAAATGGTGTAGACTCTCTGGGGGGGTTCCACATGTGTGGTATGTGTACATAGTGGCTTTACATCATGGAAATGAGCAGCACACAACTGCCGCTGGTCTAAAGACACATGTTGGTTATTAAACGCACAAAAACCAAGCAGCTTTGCATCCTGTCTCACTATTAACCGTTTCCTTACTGTGCTCCTGCAGTGTGTGCTTTATGCCATTTTAAAAGCTCGTAAAATGGGGGAGGAGCCTATAAAGCTCTCAAGGGACACCTTATCTCTCAGTGACTTTTTTAAAATAATAAATGTTTATTTTTCACATTAAAAACGTAGCTTGTAGTTTTGTCCATGAATGAGGACCGGAGACAGGATTCCTCCCAACAGGAGCGGGCTTTATTACTGAGTACTTCACATTAGGGGAGCGAATCTCTCAGGGTCTGGCGATTCGATTCGATTCCGATTTTTGAGGTCACGATTCGATTCAGAATCGATTTTCGATTCCGAAACGATTTTTCAGTTCAAATGCTCTTTAAATTTAGTTGAAATTTTGTGATGGACGAGATGAAACGACGATGTAAACAAATAGAACATTTATTTAAAACATTACTTTCAGGTTCCGTCCTGTATCAAATCTTTGTGCATCATTTTATATTTATATAAAAATAGGATTGCGTTAAATTAAAATGAGCAGTATTAGGTCGCTGAGCTGCCCAGCTTTTTCTTACATAAAAAACATCCATCAATAAACAAATAATTCTAAATATATTAATACAAAAGTTTCCCATGGTGCATTCACCTTTAATCCAAACTAAAATACAGACTTTACAGTCAGAGTGACTTTAGATTTTGCAAATCTTTAAAACTTAACCTTAAAAATAAAATCCATACTTCAGTCTTTTTAACTATATTGCACCAACATTCGCTACATTTTTAAAACTTAACCTTAAAAATAATATCCATACTTCAGTCTTTTTAACTATATTGCACCAACATTGGCCACATTTTTAAAACTTAACCTTAAATATTAAATCTATTTTCAACGTCTTTCAGTTCAGGGTGATGTCATGATAAACGGGTTCGCGCAATTGTCATATTTCCAAAGTACCTTGATTTTATTTTACACTCGTTGTAAACAGTTGTTCATGTCGAGCTCTCTCTCTCTTCCTGGCTTTTAACGATGACGGGAGGGTCGAATCCGCCATGCTTCTCACTAGCATGAACTAGAATGCTAGCAAACTCCCACGGGAGCTGGTTAACAAGCTTGTGGTTCGGTGGCTGAGCGGATACGTAATGCGATACTCATTACGCTCGGGAGGGGGCGCCATTACGCTCGGGAGGGGACGACATTTTTTCCAAAATCGATTCTTGGGCATTTTGAATCAATTCAGAATCGGCAGGACTACGAATCGCGATTCTTTGAAGAATCGATTTTTTTCAGCACCCCTACTTCACATCTAACTGCAGCTGTAAAGGCCTGGTGTCGCTGGCCAACGTTCCGCTCATCCCCTCGGGACATGGAATTCTCTTTCTCCGTGGCATGTGATGTCACAACCCATAAAGCTGCACACGTCATCATACATCATCATCCCGGTTCGAATCCCCATCTGGGTGGAGTTTCCATGTACTCCCCGTGTCTGCGTGGGTTTCCTCCGGGTTCTCCGGTTTCCTCCCACAGTCCAAAAACATTTATTCAAGGTCAATTGAATTCTCCAAATTGCCCCATATAGAGTGTGTCTATGTGAGTGAGTGTGTGTACAGTGATAGATTGGCACATTCTCCTGGGTGTATCTGCCCAGTGCCCGAGACGTTCTCCCCTGGATGGGCATGGGGAACCCCCCCGCCCCCTGCGGCCCTAGTAGAGCATAAAGTGGAAGATAGTGATTTTAATGTGTGGCTACACGAGTGTACGATGTGGGTACAAACGAGGACTGGACACAGAATTCCACACACTCACTAATTCATTAAAACACGTGTTGGCCGATTTGATCGAACCCTCGTTTTTCAGCAGCTCGTGGTCGATCTCTGCGGCTTATAAAGGCTGCACACGTTCATCAGGCAGCGATGCGCATCTCTAACAAACGTTAATTGCATCTATCTGCAATGTGACGCTTCTTTATTACATTACATTTGGTCATTTAGCAGATGCTTTTATCCAAAGTGACTTACATGGTGAGCACAGGGTTCATCACAACATCCCTGGAGCAATGAGGGTAAAGGGTCTTGCTCAAGGACCCACATTGGTAACTTCAGTGGACCTGGGATTTGAACTCCCAACCTTCAGATTGATAACCCAACACCCGAACCACTGAACTACCTGACGCCTCTTTATACAGTTTGCATCTTTATACTGCATTTCTGCATAAGATCTTATTATATAGTTTATATAGTTTATAGTTTTTTAAATGTTCTTTGATCTCCGTGTGGGGCAGCACGGTGGCTTAGTGGTTAGCATGTTCTCCTCTCAGCGCTAGGGATTCCCTGTTTGAAGCCCAATCTGAGTGGAGTTTCCATGTTCTCCCCGTGTCCGCGTGGGTTTCCTCCGGGTTCTCCTGTTTCCTCCCACAGTCCACAAACATGGATCAAGTTCAGCTGAATTCTCCAAATTGCCCCATATAGAGTGTGTCTGTGTGAGTGAGTTAGTGTGTGCCCAGTGATAGATTGGCATCTGCCCAACGTTTGAAACGTTCTCCCCTGGATGGGCAGGGGGAACCCCACGACCCTAGTAGAGGATAAAGCAGAAGATAATGGATGGATGGATCTCCGTGTGTAACCGCAGTCAGACGTTCCTCAGGATGGATGTTGGAGGTAAAAGTGAGGGCAACCTCACAGAGGAAGCTGACTTCAGGCCCAACGCTGGGATTTATAGGCGTTTAATGGAAGCCTCTGTTCTGTGCTGCCAAAGATATAAACAGCGGCGTTGGCCGTTGTAAAACTGCTGATGCATGCAGCCGTTATGCCCCTTATTGGCTGGCGCCTTCGCAGGCTGAGCCCCCGTCCCCGTGGCACACTGAATCTGATTGAGCGTCTCTTCAACAGGACCCCTGCGAGGACAAGAGGCATAAGGACATTTGGTCCAAAGAGAAAACCTGCGACCGCTTCCCTAAACTGCTCATCATAGGACCCCAGAAAACAGGTGAGTCCTACACCCATCTATCCACCGCTCACATGCAACGGCGCCCACTAGCTGCCACTATAATAAAAAACAAGGTTTGACATTTCATAATTATGTTCAAAAGCATAAACGTAATCAAGTCCAGTTTCTAAAGTGAACATTGGTTAACACTGACTAAATGATGGCTGAGTAACAGGTCCCCATTTCTGTAACCGTCAAAAAGTGCCATCTAGTGGCCATATTACAGAACAGTTTATAACGTGAAAGACCTTTGGTCATCATAGAACCCCAGAAAACAGGTGAGTCCCACGCCCGTCTATCCACCGCTCACATGCAACGGCGCCCACTAGCTGTCACTATAATAAAAATCTAATTTTAATTTAATAAACATGTTTATTTAAAGCATAAACGTTAATAAACTGGTTTCCGCAACGTAATCAAGTCCGGTTTTTAAAGTGAACATTGATTAACACTAAATGATGGCTGAGTAACAGGTCCCCGTTTCTGTAACAGCTGCCACTATAATTAAAAACAAGGTTTGATTCATAAATATGTTTAAAAAAGCATAAAAGTAATCAAGTCCGGTTTCTAAAGTGAACATTGGTTAACACTGAGTAACAGGTCCCCATTTCTGTAACCGTCAAAAAGTGCCATCTAGTGGCCATGTTACAGAACAGTTTATAACGGGAAAGACATTTGGTCATCATAGAACCCCAGAAAACAGGTGAGTCCCACGCCCGTCTATTCACCGCTCACATGCAATTGCGCCCACTAGCTGCCACTATAATAAAAACAATGTTTAATTTAATAAATACGTTTATTAAAAGCATAAACGTTAATAAACTGGTCTTCCGCAACGTAATCAAGTCACAGACGTAACGGTCATCATCGGGAAAGACGTTTGGTTATCATAGGACCCCAGAAAACAGGTGAGTCCGAGCCGGTCTACCCACCGCTCACATACAGTGGCGCCCACTAGCTGTCTCTGTAATAAAAAACAAATTTAAATTTAATAAATATGTTTATTTAAAGCATAAATGTTAATAAACTGGTTTCCGCAACGTAATCAAGTCCGGTTTTTAAAGTGAACATTGATTAACACTAAATGATGGCTAGTAACAGGTCCCCGTTTCTGTAACAGTCAAAAAGTGCCATCTAGTGGCCATATTACAGAACACAGTTTATAAAGAACCGTCGTAACGGGTTTAGTGCTCATCAGGAAAGACATTTGGTCATCATAGGACCCCAGAAAACAGGTGAGTCCCACGCTGGTCTATTTACATACAACAGCGCCCACTAGCTGCAACAATGTTTGATTCATAAACATGTTTATTAAAAGCATTAACGTTAATAATCTGGTCTTCCGCAACTTAATCTAGTCCGTTTTTTAAAGTGAACACAGATTAAATGATGGCGGAGTAACAGGTCCCCATTTCTGTAACCATCAAAAAGTGCCATCTAGTGGCCATATTACAGAACACAGTTTATAAACAACCGTCGTAACGGGTTTAGTGCTCATCAGGAAAGACATTTGGTCATCATAGGACCCCAGAAAACAGGTGAGTCCCACGCCCGTCTATTCATCGCTTACATATAATAGCGCCCACTAGCTGCCAATAATGTTTGATTCATAAATGTTTATTAAAAGCATTAACATTAATAATCTGGTCTTCCGCAACGTAATCTAGTCTGTTTTTTAAAGTAAACACAGATTACACTGAGTAAATGATGACTGAGTAACAGGTCCCCGTTTCTGTAATCATCAAAAAGTGCCATCTAGTGGCCATATTACAGAACACAGTTTATAAAGAACCGTCGTAACGGGTTTAGTGCTCATCAGGAAAGACATTTGGTCATCATAGGACCCCAGAAAACAGGTGAGTCCCACGCCCGTCTATTCATCGCTTACATACAACAGCGCCCACTAGCTACCAACAATGTTTGATTCATAAATATGTTTATTAAAAGCATTAACGTTAATAATCTGGTCTTCCGCAACGTAATCTAGTCCGTTTTTTAAAGTGAACACAGATTAAATGATGGCTGAGTAACAGGTCCCCATTTCTGTAACCATCAAAAAGTGCCATCTAGTGGCCATATTACAGAACACAGTTTATTAACAACCGTCTTAACGGGTTTAGTGCTCATCAGAATAGACATTTGGTCATCATAGGACCCCAGAAAACAGGTGAGTCCCACGCTGGTCTATTCACTGCTCACATGCAACGGTGCCCACTAGCTGCCGTTTGTGTTCGCTTGACAACCTTGATGCTTCGATTTTAGCTCTGTAATCTCACTACGGCTCTTTGCTTTCAAATCAAATCATAAAAACCATCCCATATGCGCCAGCTGACTGTCATTTATGGCGTATCGTCGATTCGGTTTATTAGATTGCGGCAGAAGCCGCGAGGCGGTGTGCTCAAGAGCCTTTTTACAGCTGTTTTTTTTACTGCTGCCCAGTAAATGGCAAGTCCAGGTTTACAGCATAAGCTAATTAAACACCCAAACTATGTCTTGAGGGAACAATAGCCCAGTCGTGGAGTAGCTGGTAAAATGGCTATGTTAATCTTCTTGGTAAATGCTAGATTAAGGAAATTGTCTTTTTTTTAATACTTTGTAATTACCTCTGCTTTTTGGCTAATCCATTAGTGAGCACACTATTCTCCTAAACAGGAACAAAGCAATCTAATACTGCCAGCTCACAAATACATCCATCCATTATCTACTAGGGTTGCGGGGGGGTTCCCCATGCCCATCCAGGGGAGAACGTTTCAGGTGCTGGGCAGATACACCCAGGACAGGGCGCCAATCCATCACTGGGCACACACTCACTCACACAAACACTCTATATGGGGCAATTTGGAGAACTCAATTGACCTTGATCCATGTTTTTGGACTGTGGGAGGAATGTCTATTTGTGGACACTGGGAGAACATGGAAACTCCACCCAGATTGTGATTTGAATTGGGAATCCCTAGCTCTGAGAGGAGAACATGCTAAACACTAAGCCACCATGCCACCACACAATTACATCAAGACCCTGATTTTGCAAACATGTTCTTTATGATGGTATCACCTCGGTAGGGTGTCCTAAATGTAGCATGTTGCATTATGTTGGTAAATAATATAATGTTTATTTATTATTGTGAATAAATAAGGAGGCGGCACGGTGGATTAGTGGTTAGCACATTCGCCTCTCAGCGCTAGGGATTCCCGGTTCGAATCCCCATCTGGGTGGAGTCTCCATGTTCTCCCCGTGTCTGCGTGGGTTTCCTCCGGGTTCTCCGGTTTCCTCCCATAGTCCAAAAACATGGATCAAGTCAATTGAATTCTCCAAATTGCCCCATATAGAGTGTGTCTGTGTGAGTGAGTGTGTACCCTGCTATGGATTGGCGCCCTGTCCTGGGTCTATCTGCCCAGCGCCCGAGACGTTCTCCCCTGAATGGGCATGGGGAACCCCACCGCGACCCTAATAGAGGATAAAGCGGGAGATAATGAATGAATGAATAAATAAGGAATTTTAATGTTATTTTCCCATGATTTATAAACAATAATACACAATGGCAAGGAAAAACCTTACAGCAAACCAAGTCACAGTGGGGAAAAAAAAAAAAAAAAAAAAAAAAATATATATATATATATATATATATATATATATATATATATACTGTATATATATATATATATATATACTGTATATATAATATATTCACACACACTAACAAGGTGTATATAATATATATGTATGTATGTGCGTGTGTGTTTATATATGTGTGTATGTATATATATATATATATATATATATATATATATATATATATATATATATACATATATATATATATATATATATATATATATATATATATATATATATATATATATACACATACACATGCACATACATACATACATACATATGTGTGTGTATATATATAACTATATACACACATACATACGTACGTTTTTTTTTTGGTATTTTTTATTATATTGCAAATATAGCAGCATATGTATTTGAATTGTTTTTCACCATTATCAGTTATGTTATTTATTCGTTTTAATGTATTGACCCCAATGAAAACCATAAAACTTCTTCAAAATACTGTTTATACTGGTATGTATGTTATAACACTGGGCTTATATAAACGTTGCAGTTGCTGTCCTGGCCCCTCCCTATTCTGCATCCTTTGTACAGACCGCAGACAGTGACTGTTGTAAAAAACAGAATCTTGTAGGTGGATCAAAGACGAGGACATGTTTGGTTCTCTTTCAGCCTGAGTGTATGTGATGCTGCATTGGCTGGCTTTGCCGCTGTGTACTGTGTTTTCTGATGTGTCTGTATACAGGCACTCTGTCCCTCCAGATTCCATAAGCGTTTGGGTTTTGCCTGCAGGTCATACACTGTGATGTGTAGTCATGCTGAGCTAATGCACAGGGAGTGAGGGAGTTCAACCGAGTGATGGAACAGAATTCACTGAGGGCTTATAGAAAATGCACAGCGTTTTTCAAATCGTCAAGTGAACATTTGAAGCCTCATATGTTACCAACTCTATTCTTTTGCATACATCCGAGGCTTGTTTGTACTCCGTGACATCAGTTGCTTATGAAGGGATTACAAACTAATGGATTTTCTGTTATTTTATTAATGATCATCATCTTATTATGCAGCACTAACATTAAGAAGGACAAACCTTGAGGTCTAGCTTTATTGGCTGTTTCAGTACTGCTTAATAATTTAGGTGGCGCATTTTTATCAGGTTGCTGCACGGTGGCTTAGTGGTTAGCACATTCGCCTCTCAGAGCTAGGGATTCCTGGTTCGAATCCCCATCTGGGTGGAGTTTCCATGTTCTCCCCATGTCCGCGTGGGTTTCCTCCGGGTTCTCCGGTTTCCTCCCACAGTCCAAAAACATGGATCAAGGTCAATTGAGTTCTCCAAATTGCCCCATATAGAGTGTGTGTGTGAGTGTGCCCAGCGATAGATTGGCACCCTGTCCTGGGTGTATCTGCCCAGCGCCCCTGGATTGGCATGGGGAACCCCCCCGCAACCCTAATAGAGGATAAAGCGGAAGATAATGGATGGATGAATGGATTTTTATCAGGTTAATAAAGCAAAAAGGTACGAGAGAGCGTGTGTTATTGTGAATAAATCAAGGAAATGGGGTGTTATTAGCCGTGTTCCACCTCATTCCCATGATTTATTCACAATAACAAACACACTCGGGTGTCTGATTGCTTTTATAAAACGCTAACAAACACACTATAATAAAAAAACAAGGTTTGATTGATAAATGCGTTTATTACAAGGTAAATCAACAGCAGTCTGAATTAGTCGAGTCCGTTTTTTTAAGTGCACACTGATCGCTGAGAAACTGGTTTCTGGTTTCTGTAATGATCAAAACTGCCATCTAGTGGCCAAATTACAGAATGTATTTTATAAAAACCAAATAATGTATTTTATTTCACGCATTGATACGAATGTGAAGCGCTCAGAGGTGTGTGTTATTGTTAATAAGGTCGTGGCCGGACAAATCGCTCAGCCAATCAGATCGAAGCATCGGAACCACTCAATTTATAATAAAGCGAGGGCGTGGCATAATAAATCAAATAAATAAATCACAGGAAGGAGGTGTTATTAGGCGTGATGTGTAGCAGAGTACAGTTACACCTCGTTCTTGTGATTTATTTACAATAATACACAACCTCGAATGTCTTATACTTTTATAAAACACGTACAAACACACTATAATAATAAAAAAACAAGGTTTGATTCATAAATGCCTTTATTGGAAACAATAATCTGATTTATTCTAGTCCCTTATTTATAAGTGAACACTGATCGCTGAGAAACAGGATTCTGGTTTCTGTACCAATCCAAACTGCCATCTAGTGGCCAAATTACAGAATGTACTTAATAAAAAAACAAACTGTATTGTGTATCACGCATTGACACGAATGTGAAGCGGTCAGAGGTGTGTGTTATTGTCACTAATGTCACGGCCGGACAAACGGCTCAGCCAATTAAATTTATAATACATAAAGCAATAAGGTAAGAAAGGCCATTGTTTACTCTTAATCTTGATCATTCTGTTGTCTTGCCATCCACTCAGGTTAAAAGTTTGGGAGTCATTCTCGAAAGCCATCTCTCTTTTAAAGCACACATTTCCAGCATCACACGATCTGCCCACTTTCACCTGAGAAACATTAACCGGCTCCGTCCATTCCTCAGTCAGTCCAGCACAGCAGTCCATGCATTGGTAACATCCAGAGATTACTGCAATTCTATTCTTTTCGCCTTACCACAGAAACTTTTGCACAAACTCCAGTTTAGGGGTGTCTTCAACTAAGGATTTTCATAGTCGAATCTGATTTGTCAGATTTTCCCTATAGTCGACTGATAGTCGAATCAGTTAAAATTTCACCACAAGATGGCGCTATAAGCTTGGTTTTTAAAAAGGAATTTTTTTTTTTATATTTTACTTGTTTTTCTAGAGCACCGTAAATGGGATCCCCGTTCTGGACTTTTGCGCTGATGTTGGTTGTTGTCGTGTGATATGCAAGAATTAGATGACATAACTTGCACTTTACTTTCTTGGGTTCGTTTTTATCTTTTTCAAAAAACTCCCATACTTTGGAAGCTTTTTTAGTAGCCATAGCCATCATGGAAAAATACACCGGTAGATGTTAACGGCCCTGTGGCGTGTTCAGCTCTGCTCATTTGGAATGTGCAACTAACTGCAGGGGGAGCTTTATTAATGTGTAGCCTATTGTTAAAGCGCACACAACATTTAAAAAAAAATATTAACAGAAATTAGGATGATTTTATTTGACAAAAGGCTATATATATAACGAAAACAAAGACATTTCATTTAAAAACTAATGCTTAGCAGCAGCCATGGGCACCCCCATGTGGTCAAAATGGTACATTCGACTATGAGGTTCATAGTCGACTACGGTTCTCCGAATCGAATCGTCGAATCAGCGAATATTGCAGCTCACCCCTACTCCAGTTTATTCAAAATTCTGCCGCAAGAATCTTCTCCAGGTCTTCATCAATAGAACACATCACCCCAGTTCTCAAAGAGCTCCACTGGCTCCCTGTCAACTACCCAATCCAATTTAAAATATTACTAGTGACTTTCAGAGCCTTACATGGTCTCGCCCCATCATATATTTCTAATTTAATTACACCATACAGTCCTGCTCGTATCCCCCGATCCTCTTGAACCGGTCAGCTCACTGTCCCTCCAATCCACCTGTCCACTATGGGGGCAAGAGCATTTAGCCACTCTGCTCCTTCTCTCTGGAACAACCTCCCTATCCAAATTTGTAATATTGACTGTCTATCAACCTTTAAATCCCGGCTCAAAACCCACCTCTTTACAATTACATATTCCTAATTTTCACTGCACATTTTTCTGTTCATTATTTTATGCGATAGCGAATGATTGTATTTAAATCTGTTTGTCTGATTTTATTTTATTTTATCCCCTTTTATATTGTGTCCCTTTTAACTTTTGTAAGGCGTGCTTGAGTGTCCTGAAAGTCGCCACTTATAAATAAAATGCATTATTATTATTATTATTATTATTATTATTATTATTATTATTATTTTTAGTAAAGGGTGTGGCATAATGAATTAAATAAATAAATCCCAGGAAAGTGGTGTTATCAGGCATGATGTGTAGCAGAGTACAGCTACATCTCGTTCTCGTGATTTATTCACAATAATACACAACCTCGAGTGTCTTATTGCTTTTATAAAGGGCTTACAAACACATTGTAATAAAAAAAAAACAATTTATAAATGTGTTTATTCAAAGCAAAATCGGTAATTCAAAGCAAAAACTGCCATCTAGCGGCCAAATTACAGAATGCTGTTTCTCAAAAACAATATATTGTGTGTCATGCTGTGTGTTATTGTCAATAATGTCACAGCTGGACAGCCAATCCGATGCATTCGAAATGCGTGGTGTGTTTAACATTCTCACCGGACACTAACCCTCTAACCCTCTGACTTGGCATGTTTGAAAATAAAGCCCAACTCCCCCGCTTTAAGATAAGTGTGGTGGAATCTGGGCACAATGCCTCCGAGCGCCGCCGTTCTGCCTCGTTTTTCTGCCGTGAGGAGCGATTGGAGAGCGGCATTGTGGGTAGGAAGTAGAAAGGCTCGTCGCACGAGGCTTAGTGGCGTTCCCGGTGTTCAGAAGCACCATCGTTAGAAGATGTGAGGAGGTGAAATGTTCATAGCAGGTTGTTTGAACATCTGTTTACTAAGGGTGCGAATCGCTCAGTGTCTGGCGATTCGATTCCGATTTTTGGGGTCACGATTCGATTCGGAAACGATTTTTCAGTTCAAATGGTCTTTAAATTTAGTTTAAATGATGTGATTGACGAGATGAAACGACGATGTAAACAAATAGAACATTTGTTTAAAACAATTCTTTTAGGTTCCATCCATCCATCCATTATCTTCTGCTTTATCCTCTATTAGGGTCGGGGGGGTTCCCCATGCCCATCCAGGGGAGAACGTTTCGGGCGCTGGGCAGATACACCCAGAACAGGACGCCAATCTATCGCTGGGCACACACTCACTCACTCACACAGACACACTCTATATGGGACAATTTGGAGAATTCAATTGACCTTGATCAATGTTTTTGGACTGTGGGAGGAAACCGGAGAACCCGGAGGAAACCCACGTGCACACGGGGAGAACATGGAAACTCCACCCAGATGGGGATTCGAACCGGGAATCCCTAGCGCTGAGAGGAGAACATGCCAACCACTAAGCCACCGTTCCGCCCCACTTTCAGGTTCCGTCCTGTATCAAATCTTTTTGCATCATTTTATATTTATACAAAAATAGGATTGTGCTAAATTAATAAATAGTGAGGAAGGCATGTTAGCATGTTCTCCTCTCAGCACTAGGGATTCCAGGTTCGAATCCCCATCTGGGTGGAGTTTCCATGTTCTCCCCGTGTCTGTGTGGGTTTCCTCAGGGTTCTCCGGTTTCCTCCCACAGTCCAAAAACATGGATCAAGTCAATTGAATTCTCCAAATTGCCCCATATAGAGTGTGTCTGTGTGAGTGAGTGTGTGCCCAGCGATAGTTTGGCATCCTGTCCTGGGTGTATCTGCCCAGCGCCTGAAACGTTCTCCCCTGGATGGGCATGGGGAACCCCCCACCCCCACCCCCTGGGACCCTAATAGAGGATAAAGCGGAAGATAATGGATGAATAAATTAAAATGAGCAGTGTTAGGTTCGCTTAGCTGCCTGTCTTTTTCTTACATAAAAAACATCCATCAATAAACAAATAATTCTAAATATATTAATACCAAAGTTTCCCATGGTGCATTCACCTTTAATCGAAACTAAAATCCAGACTTTACAGTCAGAGTGACTTTAGATTTTGCAAATCTTTAAAACTTAACCTTAAAAATAAAATCCATACTTCAGTCTTTTTAACTATATTGCACCAACATTCGCTACATTTTCAAAACTTAACCTTAAATATTAAATCTATTTTCAACGTCTTTCAGTTCAGGGTGATGTCACGATAAATGGGCTCGCGCATTTGTCGTATTTCCAAAGTACCTCGATTTTATTTTACACTCGTTGCAAACAGTTGCGCTCATGTCGAGCTCTCTCTTCGGGACATTGTAGAATCCAAAGTGTCCCAAACACTGGCTTTTAACGACGACGGGGGGGTCGAATCGCACTCTCCCCCTGCTCCATGCTAGTGGACTCCAGTCAGACAACAGGAGCCGGTTAACAAGCTTGCTGTACGGTGGTTGAGCGAATACGTAATGCGATATGCAGTACACTCGGGAGGGGGCGACAAAAAATAAAACTTAAACGCATATTAAAATGGATTTTTGGGCATTTTGAATCGATTCAGAATCGCCAGGACTGCGAATCGCGATCCTTTGAAGAATCGATTTTTCTCAGCACCCCTACAGTTTCCCCCTTTTTCTGTTTTCAGGTATATGGATTATTTCCCCCTGCCGTCCAACACTAGCTCTGATTTCTACTTCGAGAAGAGCGCCAACTACTTCGACTCGGAGGTGGGGGCCAGGCGGGCGGCCGCTCTTCTTCCAAAAGCCAAGATCATCACCATCTTCATCAATCCAGCAGACCGGGCCTACTCCTGGTACCAGGTCAGTGACCGATGACCGGGTTGTGTATTCTCATTTAGGCTTTCGAGATTTCCAAAAAGAAATTTAGCACTTGACCACTGTGACGGGATAGGACCAGAGACGGGATTTCAGCCGACAGGAAAGGGCTTTAGCACTAGAAGTTCCAGAAAGGGGACCTTTCTACCTTTGGAACCCAGAGAATCCCTAGCACTGAGAGGAGAACATGCTAAACACTAAGCCACCATGCCACCACACAATTAAATCAAGACCCTGATTTTGTAAACATGTTCTTTATGATGGTATCGCCTCGGTAGTGTGTCCTAAATGTAGCATGTTGCATTATTTTGGTAAATAATATAATATTTATTTATTATTGTGAATAAATAAGGAGGCGGCACGGTGGCTTAGTGGTTAGCACGTTCGCCTCTCAGCGCTAGGGATTCCCGGTTCGAATCCCAATCTGGGTGGAGGTTCCATGTTCTCCCCGTGTCCACGTGGGTTTCCTCCGGGTTCTCCGGTTTCCTCCCACAGTCAATACCATGGATCAAGGTCAATTGAATTCTCCAAATTGCCCCATATAGAGTGTGTGTATGAGTGAGTGTGCACAGTGATAGATTGGCGCCCTGTCCTGGGTGTGTCTGCCCAGCGCCCGAAACGTTCTCCCCTGGATGGGAATGGGGAACCCCCCCACGACCCTAATAGAGGATAAAGTGGAAGATAATGGATGGATGGATGTGAAGGTAACAATAGAAAGAAACAAAAAAGGTTTGTGAGTTTCTGTCCATTAATTAATACATTAAAACATTAATAATTAATGTTGGCAAAGGGGATTAAGTTCTTCTAAGGGGTTCCCCATGCCCATCTAAGGGGACCAACTGGCTCCCCATGCCCATCCAGGGGAGAACGTTTCGGGTGCCAGGCAGATACACCCAGGACAATCTATCCCTGGGCATACCCACTCACAAAAACACAAACACTTTCTATATGGGGCAATTTACATTTACATTTACATTTAGTCATTTAGCAGACGCTTTTATCCAAAGCGACTTAAAAATGAGACCATTACAAGTCAGAAGTTATGCAGAAAACCAACTACACTGTAAATTCATCAAACCTGATTGTTATTTATTGCTGATTGTTATTTGATGCTGTGCCCCCCCTCCCTTTTTTTTACAAATTTAATGACAATCAGCATCAAATAACAATCAGGTTTGATGAATTTACAGTGTAGTTGGTTTTCTCCATAACTTCTGACTTGTGATGTTCTCATGTGTAATTCGCACAATTTATAGCGTTCAATTTACCTTGAATCCATGTCTTTTGGACTGTGTAAAAAGCCGTGTGCAGTAAAATACCAGCTTTGTAAAGCATCTTCAGCAGACTTGGGCAATTCCGAGTTTTTTTTTAGTTTTTTTTCCCCCCCCACACATGTGCCTCTCTTTGTTTACAAACACGTGAAAGCGCCAGCGGCCATTTCCTGCGCAGCATGAACTCATTGAGCAATCTCCCCCCCCACCCCTGTGTTTCAGCACCAGAGAGCCCACGACGACCCCATAGCCCAGAAATACACCTTCCATGATGTCATCACGGCCGGCCACGATGCTGCCCTCAAGCTGAAGGTCCTGCAGAACCGCTGCCTCGTCCCGGGCATGTACGCCACCCACCTGCAGCGATGGCTCAACCACTACCATTCCAGTCAAGTAAGAGGCTGAATATGGCTCAAGGAGCGGGACCGTACCGAGTCACCGTCAGCTGTTTGTGCTTCTAAGTTGTGTGTGTGTGTGTGTGTGTGTGTGTGTGTGTGTGTGTGTGTGTGTGTGTGACAGATGTTTTTCGCCAGTATCGGGAGTAAAGTTACCGTAATGTATGTATGTTGGCTGTAAAGAGCAGCTTCTCAGCTTCATAAACCATCAGAATTTTTCTGAAGGCGCAAACTGTCGCAAACTTACGGTATTTAACGCAAAACCTTAAAACTGTCTGATCTGCGACGGACTCGTAAAATGGATTCATGCTTTTCTGCCGAAGCTCAAGTTTATTTATTCAAAAGTTTTCAGCCAAAGCATCATTTATTAGAACTGAATGTGCTCTCCACTGCTGACAGACATATCCATCCATCCATTATCTTCCGCTTTATCCTCTATTAGGGTCGTGGGGGGGTTCCCCATGCCCATCCAGAGGAGAACGTTTCGGGAGCTGGGCAGATACACCCAGGACAGGACGCCAATCTATCACTGTACACACACTCACTCACACACACACACTCTATATGGGGCAATTTGGAGAACTCAATTGACTTGATCCATGTTTTTGGACTGTGGGAGGAAACCGGAGAACCCGGAGGAAACCCACACGGACACGGGGAGAACATGGAAACTCCACCCAGATTGGGATTCCAGGAATCCCTAGCGCTGAGAGGAGAACATGCTAACCACTAATCCACCTGTCCGCTGACAGACATTTCATTTGTAATTTTTATTTTATCCAATATAACTAATAAACTTGGGGCAGCACAGTGGCTTAGTGTTTAGCATGTTCTCCTCTCAGCACTAGAGATTCCCGATTCGAATCCTAATCTGGGTGGAGTTTCCATGTTCTCCCCGTGCCCGCGTGGGTTTCCTCCGGGTTCGCCAGTTTCCTCCCACAGTCCAAAAACATGGATCAAGTCAATTGAGTTCTCCAAATTGCCCCATATAGAGTGTGTTTGTTTGAGTGAGTGTGTGTCCAGCGATGGATTGGCGCCCTGTCCTGGGTGTATCTGCCCAGCGCCCGAGACGTTCACCCCTGGATGGGCATGGGGAACCCCCCCACGACCCTAATAGAGGATAAAGCGGAAGATAATGGATGGATGAATGAATAATTAATAAATGATCAAACTAAATGAATGTAACAACAGTTTGAAAGATGGATAAACCCCCTCATGAAAGTGCACTTTTTAAAGAGGACCGAGGGGGAATAAGGGATCTGAGCTAAAGCCCCTAAGCTCTAAAAATGCCCCTGACTGTGATTCTCTTTGCTCAGATCCTGGTTCTGGACGGGCAGTTGCTGAGGACCGAGCCGGCGGCCGTCATGGACAAGATCCAGAAATTTCTGGGCCTCCCCAACGTGCTGAACTATCACAAGATCCTGGCGTGAGTCCTGATTTATTCGACAGGTTCCCCTCCAGCATCCTTAACTTTTCCTTCACCCGTTACCCGTTAATGAGGCCCAATTAAAAGGGACCGGAGGGCAGCAATTAAGTGCATTATTTATGACACGGCACCTGCTCTGCGGGATGTTTTATGTTGAAACCTTTGAAGTTGTTCTCCGCACACTGCCACAGATGGATTCCTGTTCTTCAGTCTAGCGGGTTTAAGAACGTACAACACGTTTAATGTCTCTTTTTTTACATTTATTCATTATCGTCCACTGTGTGACACACAGTGGCTTAGTGGTTAGCATGTTCTCCTCTCAGCACTAGGGGTTCCCGGTTCGAATCCCAATCTGGGTGGAGTTTCCATGTTCTCCCCATGTCCACGTGGGTTTCCTCCGGGTTCTCCGGTTTCCTCCCACAGTCCAAAAACATGGATCAAGTCAATGGAGTTCTCCAAATTGCCCCATATAGAGTGTGTCTGTATGAGTGAGTGTGTGTCCAGTGATAGATTGGTGGCCTGTCCTGGGTGTATCTGCCCAGCGCCTGAAACGTTCTCCTCTGGATGGACATTGGGAACCCCCCCGCGACCCTATGGATCAAGTCAATTGAGTTCTCGAAATTGCCCCATATAGAGTGTGTCTGTGTGAGTGAGTGTGTGTTAAGTGATAGACTGGCATCCTGTCCTGGGTGTATCTGCCCAGCGCCCGAGACGTTCTCCCCTTGATGGTCATGGGGAACCCCACCCACGACCCTAATAGAGGATAAAGCGGGAGATAATGGATTGATTGTCTTCCGCTTTATCCTCTACTTGGTTCGGGGAGGGCGTTCTTCATGCCCATCCATCGGAGAACGTTTCGGGCGCTGGGTAGATCATACAGATCAGAATACTTTATTAATCCCCGGGAGAAATTGCAGTTACACCCAGGACAGGGTGCTAATCTATCACTGGGCACACACTCACTCACACAGACACACACTATTTGAGTGGGGCAATTTGGAGAATTCCATTTTGGACTGTGGAAGGACACCGGAGAACCAAAAGGAAACCCACGTGGACATGGGGAGAACATGGAAACTCCACCCAGATTGGGATTCGAACCAGGAATCCCCAGTGCTGAGGGGAGAACATGCTAACCACTAAGCCACCATGCCGCCCGCCACTAGAGCAGTCCGTTAATCTTCTACTAGGACCCGGGGGCAGGTTCCCCATGCCCTTACAGGGGAGAACGTTTCGGGCGCTGGGCAGATAACCCAGGACAGGACGCCAATCTATCACTGGATACACACTCACTCACACACACACTCTATATGGGGCAATTTGGAGAATTCAATAGACCTTATTCCATGTTTTTTGACTGTGGGAGAGAGTGGGGGGTTCTACTGACTGTGGGAGAGAGTGGGGGTTCTACTGACTGTGGGAGAGAGTGGGGGTTCTACTGACTGTGGGAGAGAGTGGGGGTTCTACTGACTGTGGGAGAGAGTGGGGGTTCACTCTATATGGTGCAATTGAGAGCATTCAATTTACATTGAATCCCTGTTTTTGGACTGTGGGAGGAAACCGGAGAACCCGGAGGAAACCCACGCGGACACGGGGAGAACATGGAAACTCTACCCAGATGGGGATTCGACCCGGGAATCCCTAGCGCTGAGAGGAGAACATACTAACCACTAAACCACCTTGCCGCCCTTGTTTCTTGATTCTATGTTATAATTTGTTCATCTTCTTGTTGTCGTGCTGATTTTCTAGCTTTATTTCTGCTTTAGTTTGCAGTTTTTTTTCCTGTTATCAGTTTGGTCTCTTCATTTGGTCACCCCTGCTCTCTCTCTCACTCGCTCTGTGCTCTCTCTGTCCTGCTCCGCTGTTCTTCTTTGATGCCCGACCACATAATCACTACACCAGGCTCATAAGCAGCAACATCTGTTCGTCCCATCCCCCAGTGGACGCGGGGCCTGGTGTGTTCTGTTTGTTTCGCCGAACAGATCTGGCTGTAAAGCATCTGTCGGCCATGCTCGGCCTCTATTAGCCTGATGTGCGAGCCGCTTCATCTCCATTTTGTTTCCCGTTTCCTCTTTACTGCAGGTTCGATCCCAAGAAGGGTTTCTGGTGCCAGCTGCTGGATGGTGGGAAGATGAAATGCCTGGGGAAGAGCAAAGGCAGGCGCTATCCCGACATGGACGCGGATGTGAGTGCGAACGGCGGAGACTGCCGGCTCGTTAGTGTTGACGGGACCACTCGGGGGCGCCGAGCGCGGGGTGGTAGCGCATTGCTTTACTGCGTCTGACACGCGCGGCAGCTCGGTAAACAGTGCAGGTCCTTGATGTTACCTTGAGGCGTCTTGGCAGGAACATCAAAGTTAATGAGGGGTGGAAGGACAGGCTGACGTGTTCTGGGTGCACAGCAGCACTCGGAGTGACGGGGGGGGGGGGGGGGGGGAGGGGGGGGGCGGGGGGGGGGGGGGGGGGGGGGCAAACCTGCACAGTCCACACTGCAGTCATGTGACGTCGGGGCCACCGAGTTCCCGCTGTTACATTTAGTCCTTAATCCAAAGCGTCAGTAGTTACGGAAAAACCAGCTACAGGTTTATCGATAATCCCAAATGATGGGACGTGGTTAGCATGTTCTCCTCTCAGCGCTTGGGATTCCCAGCTCGAATCCCAATCTGGGTGGAGTTTCCGTGTTCTCCCCGTGTCCATGTGGGTTTCCTGCGGGTTCTCCGGTTTCCTCCCACAGTCCAAATCATGGATCAAGTCAATTGAGTTCTCCAAATTGCCCCATATAGAGTGTGTGTGTGAGTGAGTGTGTGCCCAGCGATAGATTGGCGTCCTGTCCTGGGTGTATCTGCCCAGCGCCCGAGACGTTCTCCCCTGGATGGGCATGGGAAACCCCACCGCGACCCTAATAGAGGATAAAGCGGAAGATAATGAGTGAATGAATTAAGAGACAGCCAAGTGGCTTAGTGGTTGGCATGTTCTCCTCTCAGCACTGGGGATTCCCAGCTCGAATCCCAATCTGGGTGGAGTTTCCATGTTCTCCCCATGTCCATGTGGGTTTCCTGCGGGTTCTCCGGTTTCCTCCCACAGTCCAAATCATGGATCAAGTCAATTGAGTTCTCCAAATTGCCCCATATAGAGTGTGTCAGTATGAGTGAGTGTGTGTCCAGTGATAGATTGGTGTCCTGTCCTGGGTGTATCTGCCCAGCACCCGAGACGTTCTCCCCTGGATGGGCATGGGGAACCCCACCGCGAACCTAATAGAGGATAAAGCGGAAGATAATGAGTGAATGAATTAAGAGACAGCCAAGTGGCTTAGTGGTTGGCATGTTCTCCTCTCAGCACTGGGGATTCCCAGCTCGAATCCCAATCTGGGTGGAGTTTCCATGTTCTCCCCGTGTCCGCGTGGGTTTCCTCCCACAGTCCAAAAACATGGATCAAGGTGAATTGAATTCTCCAAATTGCCCCATATAGAGTGTGTGTGTGAATGAGTGTCCAGTGATATATTGGTGTCCTGTCCTGGGTGTATCTGCCCAGAGCCCGAAATGTTCTCCCCTGGATGGGCATGGGGAACCCCCCCGCGACCCTAATAGAGGATAAAGCAGAAGATAATGAATGGATGGATATTGAGGGGTTTTAATGTTTTCTGGCTATTAAATGAACACTAACTATACTTCTGACCTATCTTATGACTACTTTATCAATAATAACTGTAAAATCAGGGCTAGAAGTATAGTCCTGATTCCTGGATCATCTTTCCCAACTTCTAAACTGGTTTGCGAGGCTGCATTTCCATCCTTATCTGAAAACAACTCAAAACAACTGTTTTTTGGGGCATAATGGCTTAGTGGTTAGCATGTTCTCCTCTCAGCGCTGAAGATTCCAGATTCGAATCCCAATCTTGGTGAAGTTTCCATGTGCTCCCCATGTCCAAATGGGTTTCCTCTTTTCACTGGATGGATTTAAGGTGAATCGGCTGCTCTAAATTGTCCCTAGGCCCGGTAGAGGGTGAGGGTTGTTTCGGAAATATTCATAATTTATTAAACATTTATTAATTAAACCTTGTTTTTTTAAATTATAGTGGGTTTGTTACCGTTTTTTAAATTCAATACAGCTGAGGTTGTGTATTATTGTAATAAAACACATTAAAGAGGTGGAACTCTACAAATTACGCCTCTTTTACGTGATTTATTCACAATAATGCACGCCCTCTTGTGTCTTATTGCTTTAATAAGTATCATCTTTATTAATAGAGAACTTTTTAAAAGCTTTACGGGACAGAAAGACACTGATAGATTGCTTCATTCCAAATGATGAAGGGCAAATTAAAAAGCATAATTACAAGGAAATGATTAGACTGTAAATCTTCATGTCACTGACACTCAGGGCTTTGATGTTAGTCCAGATACAGCAATGCTGTTGATAATTAAATAATACATTTTTTAATTACTGGGCGGCACGCCCTCTTGCGTCTTATTGTGTCTTAAGCACGGTGGCTTAGTGTTTAGCATGTTCTCCTATCAGCGCTAGGGATTCCCGGTTCGAATCCCTATCTGGGTGGAGTTTCCATGTTCTCCCTGTGTCCACGTGGGTTTCCTCCGGGTTCTCCGGTTTCCTCCCACAGTCCAAAAACATGGATCAAGTCAATTGAGTTCTCCAAATTGCCCCATAGAGTGTGTTTGTGTGAGTGAGTGTGTGTACAGCGATAGATTGGCGTCCTGTCCTGGGTGTATCTGCCCAGCACCCGAGACGTTCTCCCCTGGATAGGCATGGGGAACCCCCCCGACCCTAATAGAGGAATAAGCAAAAGATAATGAGTGAATGAAATAAGGGGCAGCCAGGTGGCTTAGTGGTTAGCATGTTCTCCTCTCAACGCTGGGGATTCCTGGTTCGAATCCCAATCTGGGTGGAGTTTCCATGTTCTCCCCGTGTCCACGTGGGTTTTCTCCGGGTTCTCCGGTTTCCTCCCACAGTCCAAAAACATGGATCAAGTCAATTGAGTTCTCTGAATTGCCCCCATATAGAGTGTGCTGTGTGAGTGAGTGTGTCCAGCGATAGATTGGTGTCCTGTCCTGGGTGTATCTGCCCAGCGCTCGAGATGTTCTCCCCTGGATGGGCATGGGGAACCCCCCCCCCCGACCCTAATAGAGGATAAAGCGAAAGATAATGACGAATGGATTTTTTTATTAATGCTGGTTTCTCCACCATGAATCAGAAAGTAGATTTATTTTTTTGCCAGTAATAAATGTTAAAGTAAAATATTTATGATAAACATCCTTCTGTACAGTTTACGAGTTGAGCAGTTATGACTGTAATGATTTAGAAATCAAATTTAAAAAATGCAGCAATTATCCCCTTATTATTAAAAACTTATTCTTGTGTCCAAATTATGTTCTTGCCACTACTACAGAACAAAAAGCTCAGAGGAATTTTAATTCATCCATCCATTATCTACTTCATCCTCTACAAGGGCGGGGGGGGGGGGGGGGGGGGGGGGGGTTCCCTATGACCATCCAGGGGAGAACGTCTCGGGCGCTGGGCAGATACATCCAGGACAGTGCACCAATCTATCGCTGAGCACACACTCACTCACACAGACACACTCTATATGGGGCAATTGAGACCATTCTGTTTACCTTGAGTCCATGTTTTTGGACTGAGGGACACGGAGAGAACATGGACACTCAAACCGGATGGGTTTTTTGGACTATGGGAGGAAACCGGAGAACCCGGAGGAAACCCACGCGGACACGGGGAGAACATGGAAACTCCACCCAGATTGGGATTCGAACCTGGAAATCCTCAGCGCTGAGAGGAGAACATGCTAAATACTAAGCCACTGTGCCCTCCGCAGAAGAATCCATTGTTCCATCCATCTTTCGCTTAATCCTGTACTAGGGTCGGGGGGGGGGGGGGGGGTTCCCCACGCCCATCCAGGGTGGGATCGTCTTGAGTGCTGGGGGCGGATACACCAAGGACAGGACGACAATCTATCATGGACACACACACACACACACACACACTCTATATGGGGCAATTTGGAGAAATCAATTGATCTTGATCCATGTTTTTGGACTGTGGGAGGAAACCGGAGAACCCGGAGGAAACCCACGCGGACACGGGGAGAACATGGAAACTCCACCCAGATTGGGATTCGAAACTGGAAATCCTCAGCGCTGAGAGGAGAACATGCTAAACACTAAGCCACTGTGCCCCCCGCAGAAGAATCCATTATTCCATCCATCTTTCGCTTAATCCTGTACTAGGGTCGCGGGGGGGGGGGTGGATCGTCTTGAGTGCTGGGGGCGGATACACCAAGGACAGGACGACAATCTTTCACTGGACACACACACACACTCTATATGGGGCAAATTGGAGAACTCAATTGACCTTGATCCATGTTTTTGGACTATGGGAGGAAACCGGAGAACCCGGAGGAAACCCACGTGGACACGGGAAGAACATGGAAACTCCACCCAGATTGGGATTCGAACCTGGAAATCCTCAGCGCTGAGAGGAGAACATGCTAAGCACTAAGCCACCGTGCCGCCCGCTGCCCCGTTCCCGTTCTGTATAATGAAGCCGTGCTTTATGAATTAAACGAAGTTGAGTTTTAATTACAGTGTAGATAATGAGCGACTGTACGTACAGGTTGTCAAGTTCATACCCACATTTTTATTGAATTTAATCTGCACTGATTTAATTGCACAGATAATGACTGATTCATTATGCAGCACTAATTGTCCTCAATGACTCTGTTTTACAGATTCATGATTCATATGATCACAACATGCTGAGAAAATATTATCAGCACCCTTATAATATCTTCATACTGTGTCTGAATACTATTTCAGCCACTTCCCGTTATCCGATTAAGCTGAATTAATTCAGGATAAAGTCATTTATCACGACATAGGGGTAGTTTTTAAAAAATGCTCTTTTTTAAAAAAGATTTTTCTTGTTTTTTATATAATGCCTGCTATCATGGACTCTTAACATAATCACTTTAAAGCGTAGCGTTTGGAAGATTTATGACACCTGCATTCAGAGTCGTACAGAAATGAGATTTTCAGTCCATGACTAATGTGCAAATCAGCATCGTTGGAGCTCGTGCAAAAAAAAAAAAAGACGACGCCGAACCAAAAGCAGCAGCAGCACTTATTTAATAATCACAAAAAACACAAAAAAACATTATTTAGAGGTTTTGTAAGAATTAATCAGTGGCTTGGAGGTTAGCACGTGGGATTCCTGGTCCGAATCCCAATCTGGTTTCCATGTTCTCCCCGTGTCCGTGTGGGGTTCCTCCTGGTTCTCAGGTTCCCTCCCAAAGTCCAAAAACATGGATCAAGTCAATGAGTTCTCCAAATTGCCCCATATAGAGTGTGTTTGTGTGAGTGAGTGTGTGTCCAGATAGATTGGCGCCCTGTCCTGGGTGTATCTGCCCACTGTCCAAGACATGCCCATCCCATGCTCATCCCATGCCCATCTCCCTGGATGGGCATGGATAACCCACCCGAGACCGTAGTAGAGGATTAAGCGAAAGATAATGGATGGATGGAATAATGGATTCCTCTGCGGGAGACCCACTGGCTTAGTGGTTAGCATGTTCTCCTCTCAGCACTAGGGATTCCCGGTTTGAATCCCAATCTGGGTGGAGTTTCCATGTTCTCCCCGTGTCCGTGTGGGGTTCCTCCTGGTTCTCCGGTTTCCTCCCACAGTCCAAAAAACATGGATCATGAATTCAATTCTCCAAATTGCCCCATATAGAGTGTGTTTGTGTGAGTGAGTGTGTGTGTCCAGATAGATTGGCGCCCTGTCCTGGGTGTATCTACCCAGTGCCCAAGACATGCCCATCCCATGCCCATCTCCCCTTGATGGGCATGGATAACCCACCCGCGACCGTAGTAGAGGATTAAGCGAAAGATAATGGATGGATGGAATAATGGATTCCTCTGCGGGAGACCCACTGGCTTAGTGGTTAGCATGTTCTCCTCTCAGCACTAGGGATTCCCGGTTCGAATCCCATTCTGGGTGGAGTTTCCGTGTTCTCCCCATGTCCATGTGGGGTTCCTCCTGGTTCTCAGGTTCCCTCCCAAAGTCCAAAAACATGGATCAAGGTCAATGAATTCTCCAAATTGCCCCATATACAGTGTGTTTGTGTGAGTGAGTGAGTGTGTCCAGATAGATTGGCGCCCTGTCCTGGGTGTATCTGCCCCTGCCCATCCCATGCTCAAGGCCATCTCCCCTGGATGGGCCCATGCCCATAGAGGATTAAGCGAAAGGGATGAGGAATTTTCCTCTGCGGGATGTTGGCTTAGTGGTTAGCATGTTCCCCGTTCCGGTTCGAATCCCAATCAGGGTGGGGTGTCCTCCTGGTCCGTCTCCGGGTTTCCTCCCAAAGTCCAAAAACATGGATCAAGTCAATTGAGTTCTCCAAATTGCCCCATATAGAGTGTGTCTGTTTGAGTGAGTGTGTGCCCAGCGATAGATTGGTGTCCTGTCCTAGGGTGCCCGAAATGTTCCCCCTGGATGGGCAACCCTAGTAGAGGATAAAGCGGAAGATGATGGATGGATGGCTTAAAAAGACAGCCAGAGTGTATGTTCACATGACTTTCCAGTGCGTAAGGATTTAGCAACAGCTTGTCTAATACCACACCATGGAGCTTGCATTTTTATTTATAGTTCAGATTAACAGCACTCGTTATGGAGTCAGTACATCCCCTCTTAACATTAATTAAGCAATAAGGCGCGAGAGGGCATGCATAATTGTAAATAAATCATGGGAAAGAGGTTCTTTCATTCATTATCCTCCGCTTTATCCTCTATTAGGGTCGCGGTGGGGTTCCCCATGCCCATCCAGGGGAGAACGTCTCAGGCGCTGGGCAGATACACTCAGGACAGGGCGCCAATCCATCGCTGGGCACGCACTCACTCACACAGACACAGCCTATATGGGGCATTTTTGAGAATTCAATTGACTTGATCCATGTTTTTGGACTGTGGGAGGAAACCGAAGAAGCCGGAGGAAACCCACGCGACACGGGGAGAACATGGAAACTCCACCCAGATAGTTCATGTGAGAACGTGCTAACCACTAAGCCACCGTGCCGGCAGGGAAAGAGGTTTTCTTTGATTTATTCAGAATAATGCACAACCTTATTGCTTTTATAAAATGCTTATAAACACACTATAACGAAAACATGAGGTTTGGTTCATTAACGTGTTTATTAAAAGCATAAAATAAACGTTCCGTGATGCGATCGAGTTTTTAAAGTAAACATCAGTTGACCAGTAACAGGATACCGGCTTAGTCATTAAGAAATGTCGCGCTGTTTATATTTATATATGTTTATATATATTTATATAACAAAGTATTAAGGTACGAGAGGGCGTGGCATTATTGTGAATCAATAATGGATAAGAAGTGTTATTGGGCACGATGTGTAGCTTAGTACAGTTACACCCCTTTCCCGTGATTTATTCACAATAATACATGATTGGTTGGTTCCCCATGCCCATCCAGGGGAGAACGTTTCTGTTACTGGGAAGATCCACCCAGGACAGGACGCCAATCCATCGGCGTGTCGCAACGCTTACGATGGAGCTTTATATGTTCAGTATTTTACAACCACCTTAATGTTCGACGCTTGATTGGTTTCAAGTCCGCAGTGAGTTTATGGTCACACTACTTTATTTTTATATTACATCGCAATCCACTCGCTCACAAAGACACATAATCTCTATGGGGCAATTTTTTAGAGCATTCAATTGACCTTGAATCGCCGCCCTTGATCCCTATATGTGTTTTATTTGTTTTGCGACCTTACATGCCATTTTATCTATATGGGGCAATTTTTAGAGCATTCAATTGACCTTGAATCCATGTTTTTGGACTGTGGGAGGAAACTGGAGAACCCGGTTGACCCCCAGACAGACGCAGGGAGAACATGGAAACTCCACCCAGATTGGGATTCGAACCGGGAATCCCTAGTGCTGAGAGGAGAACATGCTAATTTATCGCTGCCCTTAATACCTATATGTGTTTCATTAGTTTTGCAGCCTTACATGCCCTTTTATCTATATAGGGCAATTTTAGAGCATTCAATTGACCTTGAATCCATGTTTTTGGACTGTGGGAGGAAACTGGAGAACCCGGTTGACCCCCAGACAGACGCAGGGAGAACATGGAAACTCCACCCAGATTGGGATTCGAACCGGGAATCCCTAGTGCTGAGAGGAGAACATGCTAATTAATCGCTGCCCTTAATACCTATATGTGTTTCATTAGTTTTGCAGCCTTACATGCCCTTTTATCTATATAGGGCAATTTTTAGAGCATTCAATTGACCTTGAATCCATGTTTTTGGACTGTGGGAGGAAACCGGAGAACCCGGTGGACCCCCAGGTGGATGTGGGGAGGACATGGACACTCCACCCAGATTGGGATGCAAACCTTGATGCCCAGCGCTGAGAGGAGAACATGCTAACCAATCGCCACCCTTAATCCCTATATGTGTTTCATTAGTTTTGCAGCCTTACACGCCCTTTTATCTATATAGGGCAATTTTAAGAGCATTCAATTGACCTTGAATCCATGTTTTTGGACTGTGGGAGGAAACCGGAGAACCCGGTGGACCCCCAGGTGGATGTGGGGAGCACATGGACACTCCACCCAGATTGGGATGCGAACCTTGATGCCCAGCGCTTAGAGGAGAACATGCTAACCAATCGCCACCCTTAAATCCCTATATGTGTTTTATTTGTTTTGCAGCCTTACATGCCCTTTTATCTATATGGGGCAATTTTTAGAGCATTCAATTGACCTTGAATCCATGTTTTTGGACTGTGGGAAGAAACCGGAGAACCCAGTGGACCCCCAGACGGATGTGGGGAGGACATGGACACTCCACCCAGATTGGGATGCGAACCTTGATGCCCAGCGCTGAGAGGAAAACATGCTAATCAATCACCGCCCTATATGTGTTTTATTTGCACCCCTGTGCTGAGTTGAGACTGTAGTCATTGGTCATGTAGTTTGGAACCACAATACTCACAGAACCGTGCGGAACAAATTACTACCTTTTATTGTTTTAATTTTATTAATTTGCGAACCGTTTCTGATCTAACCGAACCGTACGTTCTCTCTCCCTCTCCTCAAAGTCGCGGCGCTTCCTGCGAGAACACTACAGAGAACACAACATCGAGCTGTCGAAGCTGCTGTACAAAATGGGTCAGCCGTTACCAAGCTGGCTGCGCGAGGAGCTGCTCCACAGCAGGTAGCCGGAGGACGGCACCGGGGCGGCACAGTCGACACTCGAGCTCCTCCGCCTGCTTCCGAGGAGTCTCCACCTCTCCCAATTTCCCCAGGGTGCCAACAGAGCGGCGGCGGCTGGAACGGACCACGCCGGGCCCTCTCCTACGGGTCCAGGAGGCGGGAGAGGGAGAAGCAAGGCCGAGGCAAGGGACTCTTACATAGCCGGTGCTTTTCAGCCTTTGGGAAAAGCTCCCAGGAATGTCCGTCGGGACAGACTCTCATGGCTTCTGCTATTCCCACACTTTGTGTGGAAGAGTTCTGCTCTGAATCATGACACACACACACACACACACACACACACACCTTTTCACAAAGACTACACCGAGGAATTTTTTTTTATTATTATTATTTTTTTATTATTCTTTTAATTTTATTTTTTTTCAGGGGCCAGGTTCATTATTCGTTTTTCCAAACATTAATATTCACGTTGTGCTGCAAGGCGGCTCGTCTCTCTTTTATTTATTTCCAAACTCGAACCCCGGTCGTCGTATCCACCCGGAATCTGACCGATGGTTCCCTTCCAAGTTGTTCGCTGAGTCGGTACGTGAATCGAATAAGCTACATCCAGAATTAATGTGAGTGTAAATAAGGACTTGTACAGTAAACCCGGGGCAACCCGGCGCTCTGTAGTCTGTTTAGGAATTGCCTTAATTCAGTGTATTCCACCTCATTTTGGCTCGGACACCTCGCAGCTTGTCTTAAAGGCGGGGGACCGGAAAGCCGACGAGGCCTCTGTAGGGATTCCGGTTCTCCGGGATTGAGCAGTGTTTTGGCGGTCGGGTCATTCCGACGTTTTGATGACTCCCATTACATCAGGTCTGAGATCAGCGTGGGCTGGTCCTCTCAACGGTTTGGAGAGGTGCCGGCGTATGAGGGCCATCTGGATGACGCTGTTCGGGGGAATATAGGGTGTTAATTATGCGTTTGAATGTAAACATGAGTTCACGATAGTTAAAGTGACGTTCTCGCAGTGACGTTCTCGCAGTGCTCCACAGAGAGCGCTGTTTCTAGACTTAATGGTGCCACTTGCAATGCTTGAGGGACATGAGGCTGCTGCACTGTGGGAGTTCCTCTGTTCCGCTCCAGCAGTGACCCCTGCTGGCCGGTAGATGGTTTACACGTGTAGTGATGGTGAAGGCGTAATGTTGAGAAGGTCCCGATTTTGGAGTATTACTTATGTTCTGATGGTTCAGTTCTTGTTATGATTTTTTATGATTTAAGGAGAACCTGACTCCAGTTTTAGTTGAATTCGTTCTCGAGATGATTCTAAGACCTGGATTTGGGTTTGAAAACATTACCGGGTCTTTCCAAAGCTGTACGATGTTGTGAAAGATGGATTCTATGACTCAAAAAAAAAAAATTTAAGTATTAACCTCCTCCGCTACGTTCACACCCCTGATGCCGATCATGTGACCGTCAGTAAAATCAGTGTCAGCTGGTTGAATGAAGTCTGCTTCAGATGATTGTGTTTGAATTCTGTAGATGGTTTTTTTTAATAGAATATCTCAAAATCGGTGGCTTAGTGGTTAGCATGTTCTCCTCTCAGTGCTGGGGATTCCCGATTTGAATCCCAATCTGGGTAGAGTTTCCATGTTCTCCCCGTGTCCGTGTGGGTTTCCTCCAGGTTCTCCGGTTTCCTCCCACAGTCCAAAAACATGGATCAAGTCAATTGAATTCTCCAAATTGCCCCATATAGAGTGTGTCTGTGTGAGTGAGTGTGTGCCCAGCGATGGATTGGCGTCCTGTCCTGGGTGTATCTGTCCCGCGCCTGAAACGTTCTCCCCTGGATGGGCATGGGGAGCCCCGCCGCGACCCTAATATAGGATAAAGCGGAAGATAATGGATAGATCTCAAAATTGGGGCGCGGCATGGTGGCTTAGTGTTTAGCATGTTCTCCTCTCAGTGCTGGGGATTCCCGATTTGAATCCCAATCTGGGTTGAGTTTCCATGTTCTCCCCGTGTCCGTGTGGGTTTCCTCCGGGTTCTCCGGTTTCCTCCCACAGTCCAAAAACATGGATCAAGTCAATTGAATTCTCCAAATTGCCCCATATAGAGTGTGTTTGTGTGAGTGAGTGTGTTCAGCGATGGATTGGCGTCCAGTCCTGGGTGTATCTGTCCCGCACCTGAAACGTTCTCCCCTGGATGGGCATGGGGAACCCCGCCGCAAACCTAATATAGGATAAAGCGGAAGATAATGGATAGATCTCAAAATTAGGGCGCGGCATGGTGGCTTAGTGTTTAGCATGTTCTCCTCTCAGTGATGGGGATTCCCAATTTGAACCCAATCTGGGATGAGTTTTCATGTTCTCCCCGTGTCTGCGTGGGTTTCCTCCGGGTTCTCCGGTTTCCTCCCACAGTCCAAAAACATGGATCAAGTCAATTGAATTCTCCAAATTGCCCCATATAGAGTGTGTTTGTGTGAGTGAGTGTGTTCAGCGATGGATTGGCGTCCAGTCCTGGGTGTATCTGTCCAGCGCCTGAAACGTTCTCCCCTGGATGGGCATGGGGAGCCCCGCCGCGACCCTAATATAGGATAAAGCGGAAGATAATGGATAGATCTCAAAATTGGGGCGTGGCATGGTGGCTTAGTGTTTAGCATGTTCTCCTCTCAGTGCTGGGGATTCCCGGTTCGAATCCCAATCTGGGTTAAGTTTTCATATTCTCCCCATGTTCACGTGGGTTTCCTCCGGGTTCTCCGGTTTCCTCCCACAGTCCAAAAACATATGAAGTCAATTGAATTCTCCAAATTGCCCCATATAGAGTGTGTTTGTGTGAGTGAGTTTGCCCAGCGATGGATTGGCGCCCTGTCCTGGGTGTATCTGCCCAGCGCCCAAAATTTTCTCACCTGGATGGGCATGGGGACCCCCCCCCGACCCTAATAGAGGATAAAGTGGAAGATAATGGATGGATGAATCTCAAAATATGAATATTTTCCAAGGTGGCCAGCGAAATCCTCCGATGTCAAGAAACCTGCAGCTTTTATTCTTTAGCTTCCACTTCATCCTCTACTAATTCACTTTTACAACACGATCTGCCCATATCACACCCTCACCGGTTGCTGGTCTCTTCCCGGTCTCTTCGTATAAGATTCTATTGCTCACTTTTAAAATATTGCATGGACTTGCCCCATCCTACCTCAGGGAACTTATTCATTTCTATGTCCCCTCTTGCTCTCCGGTCTACCGGCACTGGACTTCAGACAGTCCCTCGATTCAAATTAAAGTCGATGGGTGACGGATCGCTCAGTGTCGCTGCTCCAACCCTGTGGAGTTCTTTACCGCAAACTCTACGGGACTGTTCTGACTTGTTTTCATTTAAGTCCCAACTAAAAAAAAAATTCCCTTACAGTATTAACATTGTACATGATTGTGAAGCGTCTTTGGGTTCTCGAAAGGTGCTATATAAATTGACCTTATTATTATTATTATTATTATCTTCTAGGGTCGCAGGGGATTCCCATGCCCATCCAGAGGAGAACGTTTCGGGCGCTGGGCAGATACTCCCAGGACAGGACACCAATCTATCACTGGGCACACACTCACTCACACAAACACACTCAATTTGGGGCATTCAATTAATCTTGATCCATGTTTTTGGACTGTGGGAGAGAGGGGGGTTCTACAAGAATGTCTCGGTTGCTGGGCAGATACACCCAGGACAGGGCGCCAATCCATCGCTGAACACACTCACTCACACAAACACACTCTATATGGGGCAATTGAGAGCATCCAATTGACCTTGACTCCATGTTTCTGGACTGTGGGAGGAAACCAGAGAACCCGGAGCACACCCACGCGGACATGGGGAGAACATGGAAACTCCACCCAGATTCCCCATGCCCATCCAGGGGAGAATGTTTCGGGCGCTGGGCAGATACACCCAGGACAGGATGCCAATCTATCACTGGACACACACTCACTCACACACACTCTATATGGGGAGAATTCAATTTATCCATGTTTTTGGACTGTGGGAGGAAACCGGAGAACCCAGAGGAAACCCACACGGACACGGGGAGAACATGGAAACTCCACCCAGATGGGGATTCGAACTGGGAATCCCCAGCGCTGAGAGGAGAACATGATAACCTCTAAGCCTCTGATGAGGTCATATCTATTTAACTTACCAACTAAACAAATACTAACATGGGAGTGGTAGCTCAGTGTGGTTAGGGTGTTGGGCTATGAATCTGAAGGTTGGGGGTTCAAATCCCAGGTCCTCTGAAGTTACCAGTGTGGGTCCTTGAGCAAGACCCTTAACCCTCATTGCTCCAGGGATGTTGTGTGTGCTCACCTTGAAAGTCGCTTTGAATAAACGCGTCTGCTAAATGAACAAATGCAAATACTAACATTTTTGGGAGATTTGTGATGTTCCTGCTTCTCAGCAGCTGCTCAGACGATGGCGACCTCCAGGAGAAACATTGTGCTGGTTTCGCAGCATGGCAATATTTTCTAGAATTCTTAAGATGCGTATATAGATTTCAGAGTATTTTGGATAATTTTCCTTCTGTCGTGTGAAAGTTCCGTTGTTTTTTTGGTTTCTCTCGGTGTGTGACGCTTAAGAAGCACAATTCTTCATCTCGACCAAGGGCTTTAGTAACGGATAGCTCGCCTTCTCTTATCTGGTTCTCGGGACGCACCATTCCAATACTGAACACCTGCTGATCCCAACCCTCAGTCTGCCTCTAATCTCTAACTCGAGTCTTTCTTTTTTAATTTGGTATTGTATATTGCTAAAAGTACATGTACATTAGGGTGACCAGATGTCCCGCTTTGTGCGGGACAGTCACGCAATTTTATACTTTTCATGCGTCCCGAAAATTGAAATTTTGTCCCGCATTGTTATTGAAAGTCAGACTCCAGTATTTAAGCGTGTTTGATAATCCGACATTGGACGGCTGTGTTTTCTGTTATCGGGCGAGAGGCGGGCTGTTTGAATGTCAACCAATCGGGAACGCGGACGCATGTTAAGGGCGCGCCCACCAACACAAACAATGCAAATTAGGTCTCATATATATATATGGCAGTGTATTGGTGTCCCATATTGTCCCACACAAACATAGTCTTTGTCCCACATCTGGTGAATTGGAATCTGGTCATCCTACTGTCCATCCACATTATTGGATTTGATTGATTATATCTCCATATTGACCAAGGGACCTTTTGTCCTGCAGCGTGACGGTGCACTGAAAGACCTGACTGATGGGTATTTTTAAAACACGTGAAGCAATACAGAGTTAGAAGGCATGGAATGATGGTGGGTTTGATGGTCTCATGAATTTGGAATAAACGAAGCTCCATAGGTCTGACGTTCAGATGCTCTAGAACAGATTTAATAATTACTGTTGTTTGTCTGCGTTTTCGCCAGGTCACGGTTTCAAAACTTCTGCCTCAGCAGCACTTGACTGACGTCATAAGGACATACCTTTACTGTTGTGGTCCTATTTGGAACTGGAATTTTCAGAACTTTTTCGATGTGCTGACAGGACAGAAAGTCCAAAGGAATTAAATTTACATGGAAAACTGACCATTTTATCAACTTTATTGACATGAATTAGAACTACAATTGCTTGTCAGGTCATTTTAGTTTGAGAATTTCTCAATTTTCGACTCCGCTTTGTTTTATTTCCTTTCGGTCTGATTGACTTCCCCACATTTTGACTGGACAGAACGTCCAAAGGAATTAAATTCACATGGAAAACTGACCATTTTATCAACTTTATTGACATAAATCAGAACTACGATTGCTTACCAGGTCGGTTAATTGGAGAATTTCTAATTTTTTGACCCTGCTTTGCTTTATTTATATTTGGTCTGATTGATTTCGCCAGATTTTGACAGGACAAAGTTCAAAAGAATTCAATTTACATGGAAAACTGACCATTTTATCAACTTTATTGACATGAATT
Source organism: Corydoras sp. C115 (assembly GCA_019802505.1). Classification (NCBI taxonomy): domain Eukaryota; kingdom Metazoa; phylum Chordata; class Actinopteri; order Siluriformes; family Callichthyidae; genus Corydoras; species Corydoras sp. C115. Next base: position 884,098 of record JAFMOC010000186.1, on the reverse strand, counting down.
AGAACTACGATTGCTTTCCAGGCCATTTAGTTTGAGAATTTCAAATTTTTTGACCCTGCTTTGCTTTATTTATATTTGGTCTGATTGATTTCCCCACATTTTGACCGGACAGAAAGTCCAAAAGAATTCACTTTACATGGAAAACTGACCATTTTATCAATTTTAATGACATGAATCAGAACTACGTTTGCTTGCCAGGCTAGTTAGTTTGAGAATTTAAACTTTTTCGACTCTGCTTTGCTTTATTTCCATTTGGTCCGATTGATTTTGCCAGGATAGTAAGTCCAAAAGAATTCAATTTACATGGAAAACTGACCATTTTATCAACTTTATTGACATGAATCAGAACTACGATTGCTTGCCAGGCTAGTTAGTTTGAGAATTTAAACTTTTTCGACTCTGCTTTGCCTTATTTTCATTCGGTCTGATTGATTTCCCCACATTTTGACCGGACAGAAAGTCCAAAAGAATTCACTTTACATGGAAAACTGACCATTTTATCAACTTTATTGACATGAATCAGAACTACGATTGCATGCCAGGCGTTTAGTTTGAGAATTTCTCATTTTTCGACTCTGCTTTGCCTTATTTTCATTCGGAAACTATTTCCACCGTTTATTTCCATTGATTTCTGCAGATTTTGCGCCGCCGTTCATTTTAAGCTCAGCACATCTCTGTTGACGCTTCCTTCTTTCTGCTAAGTCAGCGCTTTGTTTATTGTTCAAATTGATTTCTTTATTACACATTTTTTCATTCTTTTCATCTACCTTGCCAAAAAGCCCCATAACCCATAACATTTCTGGCTACCTTCCAAACAACATACGTCCCGCTAAACAAATGACCATCAGGTGAACCCGCCGTCACGGCGTTGCTATTAGAAATGGTATTAAGTCCGTTGTACGCTGCTTCTCTGAAAATAAAAACATATCCGCCCGCGGAAATGCATCTCTAACCAACGCCAACGCCTAAATGTAGTGTTCAGCCTGATTTCAGCTGCGTAAGAGCGTGTAGACAAATCTGTACCTGTGAATAAAGACAAAGGGGGGGGGTAGCTCAGTGTTTATGGTGTTGGGCTGGCAATCAGAAGGTTGTGGGTTCGAATCCCAGGTCTACAAGTTACCAATGTGGGTTCTTGAGCAAGACCATTGCTCCAGGGATGCTGTAGGACCAACCCAGTGTTCCAAACCCAAATCACATTGGGATTCTGTAACTCAATGTTAATGTAGTAAGCCTATGGTGGTGCAGACGGGGAGGAAGGCTGCAAGGAGTTCCTTGTTGAAGTGCATCCTGTCTGAGGCACCGACTCATGCACCTTGTGTGCACTGACTGGTTCTCGGTTCCGTTTCCTTAACCCCAGACACGCTGCTTACTCTTCAGTCATCTACCAAACCCTTCATTCTTGGTCATGATCGTGTTGTAGGAACCTTAACTGTCAACAATAACAACAATACAATATCCTCTTTCCTCTTGGGATTTGAACCCACAACCTAACACCCTTAACCACTGAGCTATCGCACCCTCCCAAGCCCACTGAAGCTACCAATGTGGGTCCTTGAGTCCTTAACCCTCATTGCTCCAGGGATGCTGTAGGACCAACCCTGTGCTCTGACCCCAAAACAAATTGGGATACTGTAGGTCGCTCAATTTTCGGATGACTCAATGTAAACACATTGTGACTGTGGTGGTGCAGAGACAGGGATACCCAGTGTTCAGCTGATCGATCTCTCTTAATGTGGGTGGAATGGGTGCATCAGCTGGTAGATCATCCTCAGTCCAGTGTTCACACCGAGAGTGTTATTTCTTTCCAATTTCTTTTGCATTTTTCATTTTTTGCTGGATTCTGTAAAAACCATAGGTCCTTGTTGAAGTGCATTATGTCTGAGGTACCGACTCAAGCACCTTGTATGCACTGTGACCGGTTCTCGGTTCCATTTCCTTAACCCCGGTCACGTTGCTTATACTTCAGTCATCTACCCAACCCTTCGTTCTCGGTCATGATCGTGTTGTAGGAACCTTAACTGTCAACAATAATAACAATACAATATCCTCTTTCCTCTTGGGAGGGTGTGGCAGCTCAGTGGTTAGGGTGTTGGGCTGTCAATCTGAAGGTTGTGGGTTCAAATCCCAAGTCCACTGAAGTTACCAATATGGGTCCTTGAGCAAGGATTCAATGTAAACAAAGTAAGACTATGGTGGTGCAGAGATGGGGAGGGAGGAAGGTTACTTTAGGAAAAAAGTGAATACCTGGTGATCAGCTGGTAGATCATTCTCAGTCCACAGTGTTCGCACAGAGAGTGTTGTTTCTGACTGGTTCTCGGTTCTGTTTCCTTAACCCCGATCACGCTGCTTATACTTCAGTCATCTACCAAACCCTTCGTTCTCGGTCCATATCGTGTTGTAAGAACCTTAACTCTCAACTGTAATAACTCTTTCCTCTTGGGAGGGTGTGGTAGCTCAGTGATTTGGGTGTTGGACTGTCAATCTCAAGTCCACTGAATTTACCAATGTGGGGGTCCTTGAGTCCTTAACCCTCATTGCTCCAGGGATGCTGTAGGACCAACCCTGTCTTCTGACCCCAAAACAAATTGGGATACTGTAGGTCGCTCAATGTTCGAATTCCAGTGATCAGCTGATCTCTCTTAATGTCGGTGGAATGGGTGCATCGCTGACAGGTGCATCAGCTGGTAGTTCATCCTTCGTTCTCGGTCATGATCGTGTTAAAGGAATCTTAACTGTCAACGGTAATAACAATACAATATCCTCTTTCCTCTATGGATTTGAACCCACAACCTTCAGATTGACAGCCAAACACCCTTAACCACTGAGCTACCGCACCCTCCCAAGTCCACTAAAGTTACCAATGTGGGTCCTTGAGTCCTTAACCCTCATTGTTCCAGGGATTCTATAGGATGGGAAATTGGGATACTGTAGGTCGCTCAATTTTCTGATGACTCAATGTAAACAAAGTAAGACTATGGTGGTGCCCAGTGATCAGCTGATCTCTCTTAATGTGGGTGGAATGGGTGCATTGCTGACAGGTGCATCAGCTGGTAGTTCATCCTCAGTCCAGTGTTCACACCGAGAGTGTTATTTCTTTCCAATTTCTTTTACGTTTTTCATTTTTTGGTGGATCCTGTAAAAACCATGGGTCCTTGTTGAAGTGCATCCTGTCTGAGGCACCGACTCATGCACCTTATATGCACTGACTGGTTCTGGGTTCCGGTTCCTTAACCCCGGTCGCGCTGCTTACTCTTCAGTCGTCTACGCAGCCCTTCGTTCTCGGTCCTGATCGTGTCGTATTCAAGGAACCTTAACTGTCAACGGTAATAACAATGCAATATCCTCTTTCCTCTCGGCGGGAAAGTTTTGCACCAAGCACAAATTCCGTGTATGTAAGTGTTTTGTGTGAAGCCTTTTTATAAAGAACTTTAAGGGGGAGGACGACAGAAGCGACGACGGACAGAGCTCTTCCTCCTCCTCGCTCTAACTCGACCACACAGACGGTTTCTCGGTGGTCGTCACGAACTTCACACTGCCAGTGTTTTGCTTTCTGTATGATAATGTAGATTATTAATGGATAGTAATCTAAATTAAATACATTGTAAGGAAAAAGAAGCATCTGGACTGAACAATCAAGCCTCTTGTTCATATTTTTTAATGTTGGTAGCCAATATTTTTGTGATTAATTTACAAATAAAGAAACCACTGTCTTTTTTTTTTAGTTTGTTTGGGGTTATTAATCGTGTCTCTGGTGTGTTGTGTCTGCTTCCAATGGCGTCACCTCACAGGTGTGTCCTATTTTAATGGCTGCGCCTCTAAAAGCCCTCATTTCTGCACTGCTGGTCACTCAAACATGCACCCAGGCTGTTCCACTTACAAGATCCATCCATCCATTATCTTCCACTTTATCCTATATTAGGGTTGCGGGGGGGTTCCCCATGCCCATCCAGGGGAGAACGTTTCGGGCGCTGGGCAGATACACCCAGGACAGGGTGTCAATCTATGGCTGGCCACACACAACCGAATATAGACGCAATTTAGATAGGAGCAATTTACAGCAGCCAATTCACCTTCAATCCATGTATTGGGACTGTAAGAGGAAGGGAAGGGGTTCCCCATGCCCATTCGGGGAGAACGTTTCGGTAGCTGGGCAGATACACCCAGGACAGGACGCCAATCTATCGCTGGGCACACACTCATTCACACAGACACACTCTATATGGGGCAATTTGGAGAACTCAATTGACTTGATCCATGTTTTTGGACTGTGGGAGGAAACCGGAGAACCCAGAGGAAACCCAAGTGGACACGAGGAGAACATGGATACTCCACCCAGATGGGGATTCGAACCGGGAATCCCTAGCGCTGAGAGGAGAACATGCTAACCACTAAGCCACCGTGCCGCCCCACTTGCAGGATGTTTGGTTAAATTTACGCAACACTATGGTAACCTTCACCCACCAGTCAATCAATCAATACACCGGTATTATCCACTCACCGGCCATTTTATTAGGAACGTCTGCTCACTGATCTTATAGATGGACTGCGCAGTTCTACAATTACATTCTGTATGTGATAGCTCAGTGGTTAGGGTGTTGGGTTATCAATCTGAAGGTTGGGGTTCAAATCCCAGGTCCACTAAAGTTACCAATGTGGGTCCTTGAGCAAGACCCTTAACCCTCATTGCTCCAGGGATGTTGTGATGAACCCTGTGCTCACCTTGTAAGTCGCTTTGGATAAAAGCGTCCAATAAATGAACAAATGTAAATGTTAATGTATGCCATCTGTTTCTCTACATTCATTATCTTCCACTTTATCCTCTATTAGGGTTGCGGGGAGGTTCCCCATGCCCATCCAGGGGAGAACGTTTCGGGCGCTGGGCAGATACACCCAGGACAGGACACCAATCCATCACTGGGCATGTTTCTCTACATATTTTGTTAAAATTCCCTTAGTATGTTCTCTGATGCTCAGGACCCCCACAGAGGAGGAATTGGGTTGGGGGATGGTTCTCAGTGCTGCAGTGAGACCGGCATGGTGGTGGTGTGTTAGTGTGTGTTGTGCAATCGATAGATTCTTAACAGTTTAGAGTCACAGCGTGTATTTCAATATGATCATAATTAAATGCAGGCAGGTTCATCAGAACACACTATAGGTGAGCACAGATACTTAAGTGTGTCAGAACGTGTAGAAGACGCCGACATGAAGACCAGAGAGCTGTGGATGACTGAATAACTAAAAGAAGAAACTAAATAAAACACAATTGTTTAGCATATTTATATTTGGAATGAATTAAAAGAGAACAAAAAGACTGCTGTAGTTACTTATTTATTCATTCATTTATTCATACACCCAGCGTGGCAATCAATCACTGGGCACACAAACTCACTCACACTCACAGGCAAACTCTTTATGGGGCAATTTAGAGCATTCGATTTACCTTAAATCCATGTTTTTGGACTCTGCGAAAACAGCAGAGAACCTAGAGGAAACCTATGTATTATTATTACTACTATTATTAATATTATTTTTTATTATTATTATTACTCTTACAGGCGTGGCGGCACGGTGGGCGCATGACGGTTTAGTGGTTAGCATGTCCTCCTCTCAGCGCTGGGCATCCCGGTTTGAATCCCAATCTGGGTGGAGTTTCCATGTTCTCCCCGTGTCCGTGTGGGTTTCCTCCGGGTTCTCCGGTTTCCTCCCACAGTCCAAAAACATGGATCAAGGTCAAACTGTCAAATTGCGACCCTAGTAGTGGATAAAGTGGCAGATAATGGATGAATGGATATTACTATTATTATTATTATTACTACTACTGATAATAATAATGATAATAATAATCCAGGCTGCACAGTGGCTTAGTGGTTAGCATGTTCGCCTCTCAGCGCTAGGGATTCCTGGTTTGAATCCCAATCTGGGTGGAGTTTCCATGTTCTCCCCGTGTCTGCGTGGGCTTCCTCCGGGTTCTCCGGTTTCCTCCCACAGTCTAAAAACATGGATCAAGTCAATTGAATTCTCAAAATTGCCCCATATAGAGTGTGTCTGTGTGAGTGAGTGTGTGCCCAGCGATGGATTGGCGCCCTGTCCTGGGTCTATCTGCCCAGCGCCTGAGACGTTCTCCCCTGGATGGGCATGGGGAACCCCACCGCGACCCTAATAGAGGATAAAGCGGGAGATAATGAATGAATGAATAATAATCCATCCATCCATTATCTTCCGCTTTATACTCTACTAGGGTAGCGGGGGTTCACCGCTGTTCTCCCACAGTCCAAAAACATGGATTTAAGGTAAATCGAATGCTCTAAATTGCCCCATATAGAGTGTTTCTGTGAGTGTGAATGATTGTATGTGAGAGGAGAACATGCTAACCACTTAGGCACTGTGCCACCCATGAATAATAATAACAATAATAATAATAATAATAATAGGGGCGGCACGGTGGTTTAGTGGTTAGCATGTTCTCCTCTCAGCGCTAGGGATTCCCGGTTCGAATCCCCATCTGGGTGGAGATTCCATGTTCTCCCCGTGTCTGCGTGGGTTTCCTCCCACAGTCCAAAAACATGGATCAAGTCAATTGAGTTCTCCAAATTCCCCCATATAGAGTGTGTCTGTGTGAGTGAGTGTACAGCGATGGATTGGCGCCCGAGATGTTCTCCTCTGGATGGGCATGGGGAACCCCACCGCGACCCTAACAGAGGATAAAGCGATAATGAATAATAATAATAATAATAATAATAATAATAATAATAATAATAATAATAATAATAATAATAATAATAATAATAATAATAATAATAATAATAATAATAATAATAATAATAATAATAATAATAATAAATAATAATAATAATAATAATAATAATGAATTTTATCACACGTGCTAGCGCCCTAATGGGACTTTTATTTTGCACGGAGCTCCAGGACTACAACTTGCGGGTTTCCACGTTAATGTCTTGACCCGGAAACACTACCTCCTTCCTTTCCTGCTTCGGCCTCGATAGAAGAAACACAGAGGTAGGTGGCGGCGGCTCCGGAATCGGGTGTAATCCGTCTTTATTTCTGCGGTAATGGCGGATGTGTTTGATAAAGCTGTTGTTTAATGTTAAAGCAACGCCTGCAGAGCGTTATTAATCAGCTCGAGGCGCTTTATTAATGCGATGGATGAGGATGATGATGACGGTCGCGAGGGATCGGCTGAACGGTTGAAAGCGCGATGAAATCTCGCGATGTTTTGTGGAAATGTGAAGAAGACGTGTTTTTATTGTCTGATGGTTGTCGTGAGGTTGTTGTGAGGTTGTTTTGAGGTTGTTGTTGTTGGAGAGCTGAGTTTGTGTTTAATGGAGAATCCGGAGCTGCTGCTTCGTCGAGGCGGCATTTTGAGAAATTTAAATTTATAAGTTTATGTTTTTATAAGTCGGTGTGTTGTGCATCGAATGCAGCGTTAATTCTGATGAGTTTCTACAGCGTGCTGCTGCACGAGGCCTGCGCTTCATAGCAAAATGTTTAATGCTGTAAATTTACCACGTTTTTAACTCTCTCACGCGCTCTCCGCTTCATCAGCACCACGTGGTTAATCCTTTCTGCACTCCCAACCTGCAGACTGTCTTTAAACATGCTCCATTAGATTGGTTGACCTATAGGTGGCTTAGTGCTTAACATGTTCTCCTCCCTGTGCTGGGGGTGCAAGTTCGAATCCCAATCTGGGTGGAGTTTCCATGTTCTGTGTCCACCTGGGTTTCCCCCGGGTTCTCCGGTTTCCTCCCACAGTCCAAAAACATGGATCATAGTCAATTGAATTCTCCAAATTGCCCCATATAGTGTGTGAGAGTGTGTACAGTGATATATTGGTGTTCTGTTCTGGGTGTATCTGCCCAGCACCTGAGACGTTCTCCCCTGGATGGGCATGGGGAACCCCAGCAACTGTAGTAGAGGATAAAGTGGAAGATAATGGGTGGATGGATGGAATAATGGATTCCTCTGTGGGAGGCCCGGTGGTTTGGTGGTTAGCATGTTCTCCTCTCAGCACTAGGGATTCCCGGTTCGAATCCCAATCTGGTGGAGTTTCCATGTTCTGTGTCCACCTGGGTTTCCCCCGGGTTCTCCGGTTTCCTCCCACAGTCCAAAAACATGGATCATAGTTAATTGAATTCTCCAAATTGCCCCATATAGTGTGTGTGAGTGTGTACAGTGATAGATTAGTGTCCTGTTCTGGGTGTATCTGCCCAGCACCTGAGACGTTCTCCCCGTATGGGCATGGGGAACCCCAACGTCACCCTAGTAGAGGATAAAGTGGAAGATAATGGGTGGATGGAATAATGGATTCCTCTGCGGGAGGCCCGGTGGTTTGGTGGTTAGCATGTTCTCCTCTCAGCGCTAGGGATTCCCGGTTCGAATCCCAATCTGGTGGAGTTTCCATGTTCTCCCCGTGTCCACCTGGGTTTCCTGCGGGTTCTCCGGTTTCATCCCACAGTCCAAAAACATGGATCAAGGTCAATTGAATTCTCCAGATTGCCCCATATAGAGTGAGTGAGTGTGTACAGTGATATATTGGTGTCCTGTCCTGGGTGTATTTGCCCAGCGCCCAAGACATTCTCCCTGATGTGTATGGGGGACCTCCAGCCACCCTAGTAGAGGATAAAGCGAAGGATGGAATAATGGATTCCTGTGCGGGAGGCCCAGTGGATTAGTGTTTAGCATGTTTTCCTATCAGCGCTAGGGATTCCAGGTTCGAATCCCAGTCTGGGTGGAGTTTGCATGTTCTGCATGAATTTCCTCCCACAGTCCAAAAATACACGGACCAAGGTCAATTGAGTTCTCCAAATTGCCCCATGTAGAGTGTGTTTGTGTGAGTGTGTGTGTCCAGTGATAGATTGCCGTCCTGTCCTGGGTGTATCTGCCCAGCACCCGAAACGTTCTCCCCTGGTTGGGCATGGGGGAACCCCAACGTGACCCTAGTAGAGGATGAAGTTAATGGATGGATGGATGGATTTTCATTTGGGAAAACCAGGACCCCTTGGGGGACTGAAATACACAGGATGTGAAATACGGATGTTTGGTCACCCTATATTAGACTGATGGGGGTCAGTTCCGTCATCAGATCAGGTACTATTTGGCTGGTGAATGATTCTCGGCACTGCAGTGATGTTGGTTATGCTGCTGGGGTTTTGATGAGGCACATCTGGTCTGCAGAGCTGGTAATTAATCTGCTCTGTGTTGGTCACATGAATGTGACATGAGTTCACTTGGGTGGTTGAACACATGTTGGTCTGCCGAGATTTGAATCAGTTGAAGAGGATGATTGTGGAAGGGATGCATTACAGTAACAGAGCCGGGATAGGATGAGTGCTTGGACTAACAGCTGAGTAGCATGTTCCGTTAAGAAAGGTCTGATCTTCCTGATGTTGTACAGAACGTTTTAATGACCTGATCAGATAGTTTAAGATGTTTCAATTAATAAACTAAGGTTCCAGACCGAGTCGGTGGAAGAGATTGTGGAGCATCAGTTTGGAAGGTCAGGTCATGATGGATTGAGGGTTTAGCTGGGATTATGAGAATGAGAACATCAGTGTTTAGGCTGCTGTCTGCAGGATGAAGGTGGATGTTTATCCAAAACAATCACTAATGTACACTGCTGTTTAAGTCACTTTAATACACACCACCACCACACATTGTAAGTGCAGTACTTAGTGATCCACCTTAAAAAGTAATGTGAACAGAGTAAAGATGATCGATAAATACAGAAAGTTGATAAACTGCTGTGTAATCGTAGAACTACAAACTGATTCTTTGTGTGTAGTGAAAGCACAGGAATGTAGAATTAAGAGTAATGTGGGTGGTAGCTCAGTGATAAGGGTGTTGGGCTATCAATCAGAAGGTTGTGGGTTCAAATCCCAGGTCTACTGAAGTTAGCAATGTGGGTCCTTAAGCAAGACCCTTAAATCTAGGGTCTTGGGATCTTGGGTCAACTGTGTTCTGACCCAAGTGTAGGGATACGTCTGCTTAATGAATGTAATTGAATGTAGTAACCAATTTGTGCATGTTTGCATTGATTCCTCGTCACACTAACAATCACATCTTTTCAATCCCCCCCCCCTCTATTTAGCAATGGCACCACGCAAGGGTAAAGAAAAGAAGGAAGAGCAGGTGATCAGCCTGGGGCCTCAGGTTGCCGAAGGCGAGAATGTCTTTGGGGTCTGTCACATCTTTGCATCCTTCAACGACACCTTTGTGCACGTCACCGATCTCTCTGGCAAGTAAGTCAAATGTAGGAAAGCAAACTGAGCTTTCTGATACTGAAGCTGTGTGTTCACAGTGAAGGTCGCTTTTATTTTTTATGTGCAATCCCAAAGTTTTAATTGACCAAGACATTTGTACTGACAAATTTCATACCCAGTACCCAAGCTTTATATTGTTTCCATTAAAACATGTTAAAATGGAGGTTACTGTGATTTTTGTGCTCTGTGTCATTTAAGTAAATCATTTAGTAATAGCTGGTGTTCCCATTAAAGAATTTTTATAAAACAGCTGTTCAGAAATAAAAGGCAAGTAGGAGAAATCAAACATGACTGACTCTAATGCTCTCTGCTGTTTTACAGAGAAACCATTTGCCGTGTGACTGGTGGGATGAAGGTGAAGGCCGACAGAGACGAGTCGTCTCCGTACGCTGCCATGTTGGCGGCTCAGGATGTGGCTCAGAGGTGCAAGGAACTGGGTATCACTGCTCTGCACATCAAACTCAGGGCCACTGGTGGAAACAGGTGAGAGCACAGCTCAAATTGTGTTAAATTGTAATGGATAAGTGTGAAATCCGTGTGATTTATTGCACTGATGTGAAAATAACAGTAAGTGAGATCTGAACCTGAGGCTTTAAATCAAACCTGAAAATATGGAGCCACTGTGTTAATATTTTGGAGTTGTAAACCACTTTTGTTCCATTGGGGCTCGATTTCCATAAAATATCTGAATGTGTTCTGTTCCTCGCACCAAGACACATTAACAGATCACCTTTGTTCTGGAAGTTGAAGTCGCTGTAGATTGGACTTTTGTCATGTGGTTGTTCAGTGTATCTCATTAATATAGAGCTTGATTTGGCTGTTAAAACTTTTTAAATGTGAAGCCTGCATACAAACATCCTTTAAAACACTCAGAAATGACTTCTGACTGAATCAGGTTATTATAACAGTTTCCCATTATAACAAGTTTTAATAACCGTGTAATAGACATGTATTTCATTTGAATGTTTACATGAACAGACATGGGTGTTGTACCGTCAACACCCATAACCCATTTTTAAACCGATTATTCAAACAACAAATGGCTACAAGCTTGTTTATTTGTATAGAGCTTTTTAGATATTTTAATTTTCACTGCAGGTTTAGCATGTTCTAAACCTGATCACCAAAGAAGCTGATGGTTTTAAAATAAACAATTTGAGGACCAAGGCTTGTCCTTCTTAAATGGCCGAGCAGTGTAGTACTGTTACAGAACAAAAACACCAAGGAGGCTTGAGTAAATCATTTTTAAACACCCCTTTACTGCATTCTTTTTCATTTCATTTATTTGCTTCAGACATTATTTGTATTCAAGTTTATGGATAGTTCATGATTAACCAAAGGCCAAAACACTGCTCATCTCAGTCCCACTTTATAAATAAGGTATAACACTTATCTCAAATTTTGAGCTCTATCAACCATGTACGTACATTCAAAGTTAAGAGTTTAGTTGTAGATTTACATTTTGTATTCCCCTATACATGTGTTCTGCAATTTTTCACATCTAATTAGTTGCTTTGTTCTGATAAAACATGGCTTAATAATTCAACCTCTGGGTTTAAGGCATTTGTAGAACTGTGCATATAAATCAGCTCAAATTATCAACTATCACTATTATTATTAACAATGTGGCATCATTTTCCCAACTTTTTTTCCCCCCCAGAACCAAGACCCCAGGACCTGGTGCACAGTCTGCCCTCAGGGCTCTTGGCTCGTTCCGGCATGAAGATTGGCCGCATCGGTGGGTTGATACTACCTAGGTTATTAAATGCACAAAATGAGTTTGTTTACTGCTGGGGTAAAAATGTTTCAGTGCTATTCTGAAAATGATCCAGTTTATCCTATAAGCACTGATGTAGTATATGAATGAACACATGCAGTAGCAAATAGGATGCTTCTCTTTTATGTTATGTCTGTAAGGTAGACTATGCAACATAATACGGTCTAGAGTGGGTGCACGGTATATTAAAAACTTCAACTGCACTGCTGTGGCTGACTTGATCATGCCAGTGCAATGCACCACCACCACCGCTCCAGTGTCATCCACCTTGTCCTGACCATTAGAGATCAGAGCAAAAAGATGTGAAGTAACAGATTGGCTATATATAATTTGTAATTATAGAACTACTAAGTGCATCTGTATTGTTAATGGATAGCTGGTGAAATAATTGTAGAAACAAAAAACACTTAAAGTGCACAGCATTACAAATGATAAATTTAATATAAAGTCTTGGTTGGCCAGTCATTGTTGTGTGAATGACTGGTTTCAGAACAACTGGATTGAAGTATTTTAAAAGCAAATCTCTTATTAACCACTAGGTGTCTCTATCTCGTTATGTTTGGTTTTTTATTGCAGGGATTCAGAGTCTTGGGGTATTAGTTCAGTGTTCGTTTACATGCTTGTAAAAATGAAGCCAAATTATTTAAAGCTGTAAACGTTTTTTAATTAGTTTATTTTATTCAGATATTTTTTGCCAATACTCCATGAGGTGTTATTTCCAGTCTTCTAAACGTGTTTAATACAGTGTTCAGGAAAATAGTAACCATGCTGCTCCCTTTTTCTTTCAGAGGATGTAACTCCTATTCCATCAGACAGCACCCGCAGAAAGGGAGGTCGCCGTGGGCGTCGTCTGTAAAATTGTGGATTTTTTTTTTTCACAATAAAACGTTATAGTCCAGTGAACTGTTTTCATGGTATTATTTTTATTCTTTATTTTTGTTTGTTTTAATGTCCCTTTGGGCAATAATTTTTTTTTTTTTTTTATTATTAATTTTTTTTTACACACATTTAATGATCCCTTCTAAAAAAAAAAAGCTGTGCTACGCTGGTTTAACTGGTTGTGCTGTGGGTCGATCAGCACCGGAAATTACTGCAGCAGGTTAAATTTAATTTCCTGGTTGAATAATAATACTGTGGCCATCAAAACAACTATGACTAGGTTATAACACTGTAAACACAGTAAATGTACTGAGTGCAGAATTATCCAGAATTAAAAGGTTACATTTACATTAGAATGGAAATATTAACATGAGTTATAGAAGATTTAACACTTCTTGCTTTACAGTTCTGTAGCAACCCAGAAACTTGAAGTTTCTCTACTTCAGTGGTTCTCAACTTTTTTTTTAATTTTTTTATTTTATTTTTGTTTACTGGTTCATAACCTCAAATCAAATCCTGCACACCTCATCATGTGGTTTATTTCAAAATGAAACTGCACCTGTGACTTCTGCTTAGACGACTGCCAATCAAAACTCAGCATCCATGAGTTTGAAAGTTGTTGTCGGGTAAAATTTTAAAGGAGGGTTTTGTTTATAAAGTGTAGATTTTAAGTCAAATGTTTTTAAATTGTGTCCCACTGAAACATGGTATGTTTATGTGGACTGAGAAGGGATTGAGCCAAAACCAGCGAATCCAAATTAGAATGTTTACCAAGGATTATAATACAACCTTTGGTGTCTGAACTATATACAGGTGTGCTTATAAACATGCTTAATGTACAAAGGACAAGAGTATTGTATGAGATGTTAAAGAAGCAGAGTTTAAATGTTGTGTTTTACTGAAATGTTAATGTAATTTGGAATTGGCATAATGAACAGGTTTGTGCAAGTAAATTTCTTCTGTTTCTTTGTTGAGGATGATTGAGGTAACGAGAATAATGTGCTGATGGTGTTGGAATTAAATAAGCTTAACCTGAAGTGATTCATGAGGGTAACATTCAAGAACTGTAGTCATTTAGAAATTCAAAAGAAGCTTTATTGGCATGATGAATGAAGATATTACTATTGCCAAAGCAAATTTATATATAAAGCTTGAATATGTACAGTTAGAATTTTATGACTATGATCTGAAATATTGTGCTGATCTTTAAGTTCTTCCCCCAGTAGGTGGGGCGGTTTGGTGGGGTCTGGGAGGGAGGGGAAAGTCAGTGATATTGAATTTGGGGACGATCTGGGAGTGGATATGTTATCTAGTGCACTAAGTGAGGAGGTGCAGCTTAGTCTGCTGTGCTGAGAGGGCAGAGCTGGCACAGTCTTGTCTTTTGGTCATAGACAGGGTGCCCTCTGGTCACCCTGTCCTCTGCGCGCAGTCTGTACCTTGTTGATGTCTTCTATTTTAGGGTCTGATTATATATATATATATATACACACACACACATACATACACGTAAATATATATTACACAACTTCAAGAGGAAGTGTTGCATTACCACTAAAATGACAGATGTGCTTTTTTTGTGAATGTTCTGGAACATTTACTCCTCTCTCTCTCTCTCTCTCTCTCTCTCTCTCTCTCTCTCTCTCTATATATATATATATAAAATGTGTGTATGTATATTGTTCATCACCATACTGCTCTCAAAGTCAGATTCAGTTCTGATTCACAGTCAGAATTTTGCACTTAATTTTACACATCTGTGGTGAAGGGTGTGGGTTCAAATCAATGTTCAATTAAGTTACTAATGTGGACCCTTGAGCAAGAACCTTATCCCTCATTACTTCAGCAGTGCTGTTGCATGTGTTCTGACCCCGGCCATCAAGTTGGGATACTTACTTGTAATATATATATATATATATATATATGGGCTTAGTGGTTAGCATGTTCTCCTCTCAGCTGTAGGGATTCCCGGTTCGAATCCCCATCTGGGTGGAGTTTCCATGTTCTCCCCGTGTCTCTGTGGGTTTCCTCCGGGTTCTCCTGTTTCATCCCACAGTCCAAAAACATGGATCAAGTCAACTGAGTTCTCCAAATTGCCCCATATAGAGTGTGAGTGTGTGCAGCGAAGGTTTGGCGCCCTGTCCTGGGTCTATCTGCTCAGCAACGAAACGTTCTCCCCTGGATGGGCATGGGGAACCCCACTGCGACCCTAATAGAGGATAATGCGAAAGATAATGGATGGATGGATATATATATATATAGTTTAGGGGTAATTAGAAGCAGTTGTTAATGAGCAGTTTTTAGAGAATGTCAGTTCATTTACATAAACGACGAAAGGCGGCCGTGGAATTAAACTCGGTCTGCTCTTAGCGACTGATGACGCGGCCCGCGCAGCCAATCAGCAACGGGCTTCCCTCACATCCAGGCTTATTTTTGGGACTTTCCTCTTTTTTTGTTTCATCTTCGTCTCTGTCTCTGTCCATCGCAGAGAGACCGTCCATCTGTCCGTCTGTCCATCTGTCCGTCTGTCCATCTGTCCGATCTTTAAATTTAATCTCTATTGTGTTTTTAATCGCTACGATGTCCGAGGAACAACTTGTTCAGACTCCAAACGAGCAGCCCGTGCGCCTCATGCCACCAAGAGGGTGAGAGACACATGATTACAATAAGAAACTTATTCTATTGATGTTTATAAGTTTTTATTTTAATACCCTAATATGTCAAAAGTTGTATGTTGTACGAAAACTCATATTTTGAACGTTATTTTTTAATTTTATTTCATGTTCATCTTTGTTTTTTGGGGTTGTCTTTATTTTGTTGGTGGTTCTTGGATCTCTATAAACAAAAAAAAACCTAAACCATTTTTCGAAACCAACATCGAAGTTTTTAAGATTAATGCAAAGACACACTTGCTGTGACAATTTAGCCATTAGATACTTTGTTAAGTATTTAATTATTATTATTTGAATTAATGCTATTTTACTTTTTTGTTTTTGTTTTATATACTGTGGTCTTTGTAATATGACTTATTTTCATTTAATGTTAAAGCCCTTAAGACATTTATTTGGTTTTGTTTACCTTTATACTCTATATAACAACAATATATACTACATACAAATTTAAACATATTTCCTCAATTCATTGAATGTATTTAAATGTAATATTCATGAACAAGTAGTTCTTAAAAGTTACATTTGATGACATTTTAATTGCTTATTCTCTGCTCTGTCTGTTTCAGGGGTTCGAACAAGCAGGCGTTTAAGGTGGCCGGCCTGACGGTGCTGGCCACTGTCCTCCTCGCGGGTCAGGTCTTCACGGCCTACACGGTGTACACGCACAGTGAGAAGCTCAGCATGCTGGAGAGGCGATCGGACCGTCTGCAGGAGATCACCCGCAGGGCCTCCAGTTAGTCGACTGCTTCAAACACAATACATACCATTTTATGAAGCATTATGGGTCTGTGTTTAAATAATGTTTATTTAAAATAGCTAGAAAAAAACCTTACAATTAGCAGACGCTTTTATCCAAAGCAACATACAAGGTGAACACAGGGTTAATCACAACATCCCTGGAGCAATGAGGGTTAATGGTCTTGCTCAAGGACCCACACTGGTAACTTCAGTGGACCTGGGTTTTAAACCCACAACCTTCAGACTGATAGCCCAACACCCTAACCACTGAGCTACCATGTCCTCATAGCATTTTTAGTTGGTGTAGCAACAAAAAAACACGAAAATGAACACAAAAAGTTCTTCATGTATCTGCTAATCCATTTTAAACAGTCAGATCTTCTCTTTGTTATCACTAAATGATTAATATTCACAAAAAGGCAACTTTAAACACAAACACAACTACATTAGATGCTATATAAAAGACATGTAAACAACCACATCCTTGCAGGTATTAAATATATTACACAACTTTTGGAGGAAGTGTTACATTACCACAAAAAATATACAGATGTGCATCTGCCTTACCTATAAATAAAAAAGATATGAAAACAGTTTAACGGGCTTTTAACAAAACATCAAAAGAGATGAATTATTAAGACTATACTACTTATAACAAATATAAATATATATATATATATATATATATATATATATATATATATATATATATATATATATATATATTCAGAGGTTGTAGTACCAGCTGTAGTAACCCCCCCTCTGACTATGTATCCTGAGGTGCAGTGATGTAAATTGTATAAAATGATATATAATGTATTTTGTTCACACCTAGTGTTATTTAGGCTTTTTAGTAATTAAGTGGGCGGCACGGTGGCTTAGTGGTTAGCACGTTCTCCTCTCAGTGCTAGGGATTCCCGGTTCGAATCCCCATCTGGGTGGAGTTTCCATGTTCTCCCCTTGTCCGTGTGGGTTTCCTCCGGGTTCACCGGGTCCTCCCACAGTCCAAAAACATGGATCAAGTCAATTGAATTCTCAAAATTGCCCCATATAGAGTGTGTCTGTGTGAGTGAGTGTGTGCCCAGCGATGGATTGGCGTCCTGTCCTGGGTGTATCTGCCCAGCGCCCGAGATGTTCTCCCCTGGATGGGCATGGGGAACCCCACCGCGGCCCTAATAGAGGATAAAGTGGGAGAATATGAATGAATGAATATGAATGGACGAATGAGTAATTAAGTGGTAAATAAATCAGAACATGTTTATATTATTTCATAAACCCCATTAACCAATTATTGGAATAGGTGGCAATTTTTTAAAAACATGAACACAAATGGATTAATTCTGATTTAGATTAGTTTTAAAAGCTCTGTCTTACAGTAATTGTTAAATGTAGGATATCAGGTCTTATTGATTGATTGTTAGGGTACAGCCAGATGAGTATGAGTGTACACTTCCTCTTTTTCTCTGTTGTTAATAGTACTTTCTAAAAGGTCAGGCTTCTAAAACGTTTTCAGAGAATTAGAATTACTTTTATTGTAACTGACATTGTATAAAATACATTCTATGGTATAACTTTTAAAAAAATTTAATTGTGCTGTGTTGTATGTTTTTTTGTATGTTTTTTTTTTTTTTTTTTTTGCAGTTTGTCATATAATCTGTAAGAGCAGAACAAGATAATTAATGATCTGTATTTAAATCTGTAAGAATATTCAGTTATCAAATAAGCACTTTATCATTTACATATCAAATAAAATTCAACAATTTAATAAGAAGTAAGACAGCTCAGGATCTGGTACAGAGACGTAGTTAAGAATATTAATGACGCAGAAAGAGGATGTGCATTTTTGTGAATGTTCTGGAATTAAGGAAGTGCCACATTCAGAATCACTTTCCAAACCAACCATACACACAGCCACCGAAATCAAAGATCCGCTTTTAAAATAATTATTTTTTTTGTTTTGCTTTTTTTTTGTCCAGGCAATCGCGCTCCCATGAAGCTGGCCATGCCCATGAACTCCCTCCCCATGCTGGTCGCTGACTTCACTGATGAGAAGGTACGAGCCGTTTTTGGATCGTACAATGACTGAACATGACCACTATGTGGCAGGATTGAACCATTATACTGTTTGGAATCCATCAAGTGACAACACTTTCCCTTATATAGCTGCGTAGTGGGTATAATCTGGTATAATAATAATAACAGTAATAATAATAATTATAGGGCAGCACAGCGGCTTAGTGGTTTGCATGTTCTCCTCTCAGCGCTAGGGATTCCTGGTTCGAATCCCAATCTGGGTGGAGTTTCCATGTTCTCCCCGTGTCTGCGTGGGTTTCCTCCCGGTTCTCCGGTTCCCTCGCACAGTCCTAAAACATGGATAAAGGTCAATTGAATTCTCAAAATTGCCCCATATAGAGTGTGTCTGTGTGAGTGAGTGTCTGCCCAGCGATGGATTGGCGTGTTATCTGCCCAGCGCCCGAAACGTCCTCCCTTGGATCGGCATGGAGAACCCCCCCACGACCCTAGTACAGGATAAAGCGGAAGATATCGGATTGATAATAATAATATTAATAATAAAAGTACATTTTATTTATAAGCGCCTTTCATAGCAATGAAGGTCACTTTACAAAATAATAAATAGAACAAAACATACAAAATAGTATATTATAGTATATAATAATTTAGAAGTTTTTAGTGAACAGTTTTTAGAGGATGTCCGTTCATTTACATAAAGGAAAGGCGCTCGCTGTAATTAAACTCGGTCTGCTCTCAGCGACTGATGATGCGGCCCACGCAGCCAATCAGCTGTACTATAATATTGTATAATAGTATAATATAATTTTTAAATGTTTGGCTTATACAGATTTGATGGGGTGATTAGATTAAGGTGAAGCGCATCAAAGAAAAAAATTAATAAATAAAATCTATAAGCAGCCCAAATTCGTGACCAAATTCAGTGACACAGACTTTCTATATTTTATTCTATATTTATTTGTTAGTCAAAAAGTTGTGATTTTTTAAATTGTGTTATTGATTTTTAACATTTTGTTTCATTTGATCAATTTATGAAACAGTAATTTATAACTTGGGTGGCACGGTGGCTTAGTGGTTAGCATGTTCTCCTCTCAGCACTGGGAATCCGGGTTTGAATCCCAATCTGGGTGGAGTTTCCATGTTCTCCCCGTGGCTTCCTCCCACAGTTAAAAAACACAAAGTGTGTGTTTATATGTGTAAGTGAGTGTGCTCAGTGATAGATGGGCGTCCTGTCCTGGGTGTATCTGCCCAGCGACCGAAACGTTCTCCCTGGATGAGCATGGGGAACCCCCCCCCCCCCCGCGACCCTAGAACAGGATTATGCAGAAGATAATCAATGAATTCCACCTTCTATATTTTTTTAATTATATGTAATTATTTTGTATTATATTACATTATATGAAATTATTTTTTTCTCATCATATATATTTACATTTACATTACATTTGTACACTTTTATCCAAAGCGACTTACAATGTGAGCACAGGGTTAATCACAGCATCCCTGGAGCAATGAGGGTTAAGGGTCTTGCTCAAGGACCCACATTGGTAACTTCAGTGGACCTGGGATTTGAACCCCCAACCTTCAGATTGACAGCCCAACGCACTAACCACTGAGCTACCTTGCCCCTGTATTATTCCTGTTATATTTAACTTGCCTGGTTATTAAGTAAAAAAAACACTTATAATATGAAAATAATTATTGTGTTTGTGTTTTCTTCTGTTTCTATCTTTTAGGCTAAATCCACTCCTCCTAAGGAAGGTAAGCCTCATGATTATGAAACACAGTTTATTTATAATATATGAATTTAATTCATATTAATAAAGCAATGGGCGGCACGGTGGCTTAGTGGTTAGCACGTTCGCCTCTCAGCGCTAGGGATTCCCGGTTCGAATCCCCATCTGGGTGGAGTTTCCATGTTCTCCCCGTGTCCGTGTGGGTTTCCTCCGGGTTCTCCGGTTTCCTCCCACAGTCCAAAAACATGGATCAAGTTAATTGAGTTCTCTAAATTGCCCCATATAGAGTGTGTTTGAGTGTGAGTGTGTACCCAGCGATGGATTGGCGCCCTGTCCTGGGTGTATCTGCCCAGCGCCCGAGACGTTCTCCCCTGGATGGGCATGGGGAACCCCACCGCGACCCTAATAGAGGATAAAGCGGGAGATAATGAATGAATGAATGAATAATAAAGCAATAAGGAACGATGGCGTTTTATTGTGAATAAAATAGCAATAGGCAACAGGTAGTTTTGTTACTAGGCTATTTGGGTGGTGGGGCATCTGTACATGAATCAATTCCCCACTGTGCCATTAATAATCAGTAGACCTGTTTGTTTTTAATTGTTATTTGTTCAGTTCAGTGCAAGACTCATTATTCCTGATTAGCTTTTTTAATATGCTGTACAGCCCAGTGATAGATTGGCGCCCTGTCCTGGGTGTATCTGCCCAGCGCCCGAAACATTCTCCCCTGGATGGGTATGGGGAACCCCCCTGCGACCCTAATAGAGGATAACATTTACATTTGGTCATTTAGGAGACGCTTTTATCCAAAGCGACTTACAAGGTGAGCACAGGGTTAATCACAACATCCCTGGAGCAATGAGGGTTAAGGGTCTTGCTCGAGTACCCACACTGGTAACTTCAGTGGACCTGGGATTTGAACCCCCAACCTTCAGACTGATAGCACAACGCCCTAACCACTGAGCTACCGATAAAGCGGAAGATAATGTATGGATGGAATATGCTGTACAGCCGGTTCCTTAGCACAGTTGTGTTATTATTTAAATAATAACACTTTAATTACCTCAACTAAATTAAGATGTTGTGCATGATGTTGGCTTAGTGTTTAGCATGTTCTCCTCTCAGCGCTGGGGATCCAGGTTTGATTCCCAATCTGGGTGGAGTTTCCATGTTCTCCCCGTGCCCATCTGGGTTTTCTCCGGGTTCTCCGGTTTTCTCCCACAGTCCAAAAACATGTGTGTTGTGTATGTGTGTCTGTGTGAGTGAGTGTGCCCAAAGATAGATTGGCAGCCTGTTCTGGGTGTATCTGCCCAGCGCCAGTGGATGGGCAGGGGAACCACCCCCCGCCAACCTAATACTTCGGATTAAGGGCAAGATAATTTGGTCGTTCATCCATTATCTTCCGCTTTATCCTCTACTAGGGTTGCGGAGAGGTTTCTCATGCCCATACAGGGGAGAATGTTTCTGCGCTGGGCAGATACAGCCAGGAGAGGGCGCCAATCTATTGCTGGGCACACTCATTCACACACACACACACACACACACACACTCTCACGCACACACACTATATGGGGCAATTTTGAACATTCGATTTACCTTAAATCCATGTTTTTGGACTGTGGGAGAACAGCAGAGAACCCAGAGGAAACCTAGGCAGACTTATTATTATAATTATATTATTATCATTATTATCATTATTACTATTACGGGTGGCACGGTGGCTTAGTAGTTAGCATGTTCTCCTCTCAGCGCTGGTGATCCAGGTTTGAATCCCAATCTGGGTGGAGTTTCCATGTTCTCCCCGTTCAATTTAACTTCCATTGCATCCAAGCTTTTGGAATGTGAGGAAACTGGAGAACCTGGAGGAAACCCATGGAAATATGAAACCGGATTCCCGGTTCGAATCCCCATCTGGGTGGAGTTTCCATGTCCAACCCCGTGTCCGCATGGGTTTCCACCGGGTTCTCCGCTTTCCTCCCACAGTCCAAAAACATGGATCAAGTCAATTGAATTCTCCAAATTGCCCCATATAGAGTGTATCTGTGTGAGTGTGTGTGTGCCGAGCGATGGATTGGCGCCCTGTCCTGGGTGTATCTGCCCATCGCCTGAGATGTTCTCCCCTGGATGGGCATGGGGAACCCATGACCCTAATAGAGGATAAAGCATGAGATAATGAATGAATGTTATAAACTGAAGGGCGGCATGGTGGCTTAGTGGTTAGCATGTTCTTCTCTCAGCACTAGGGATTCCCGGTTCGAATCCCAATCTGGGTGGAGTTTCCATGTTCTCCCCGTGTCCGCGTGGGTTTCCGCCGGGTTCTCCGGTTGCCTCCCACAGTCCAAAAACATGGATCAAGTCAATTGATTTTCTCCAAAATTTCTCCAATTTGCCCCATATTGTTCTCTAAATTGCCCCTATAGAGTGTGTATGTGTGAGTGAGTGTGTGTACAATGATAGATTGGTGTCCTGTCCTGGGTGTATCTGCCCAGCGCCCGAAACGTTCTCCCCATGGGGACCCCCCCCCTGCGCAACAATAATATAGGATATAGTGGACGATAATGGATGGATGGATGTTCTAAACTGTTCTGTTCCTTCCTCAGTGACTCTGACTAAATGCCAGCAGCTGGCTACAGGTTTGCTCCCATCCTCTCTGCCCTCTTTCCGGCCCGAGTGTGACGAGAAAGGTGCTTTTAAACAGGAGCAGTGCTGGCAGGACGCCACCGTGTGCTGGTGTGTGGATGAGAACGGCACCCAGCTGCCAGACACCCTGAAGAATGGCCATGCTCAGTGCAAACCCCGTAAGTCTCAATCATACGGATTTAATATCACCAAAAAAGAATATGAAGCATTCATTTGGTGATTAGTAAGTGTTAAATTAAAAATACTAAAAATCCTCGTTGTTCTTCTACAGAATCTGCTAAGAAGTGAGACATTAATCTGGATCCTAATGAAGAGTTCATTTCTTCTTTCGCTTTGCTGCATCTCTCACATATAGCACATTAAATACAGTATCCAGAGGACAGCTTAAAGCATTGGCGTTTAGTAGTGTAGCGGGGGTTCTGGTATAAATACCTTGGTTTCAACTATTTAGAATGTTTGTACTAAGCATTATATACTGTCGTGATTGGGGGGTGCTTTGAATTACTCTTCTTTTATTTCAGTATTTCTTTGTTGTACTTAATATTCTGTTTCTTAACTTTATATTCTCCAGCACAACAGGTTGTAATAAGTAAATAAGTAAGGTTTTCATTTTTAAATAACGTAGAAATTCATTTTGGACCGTCAAACAATTCAATCAATAAACATATACTAACGGAATCATGGTGATTTTGGCGACATTTACATAGACTTAACCGTAGTTTAAATATCTCGTGTTCACCTGCCTATTATTACACCGGTCCCCTACATCGATTACCATCTATTTGTTAGGAAAATGTTGGGCAAATACAACCAGGACAGGGTTCCTATTACTGGGCACACACTCACTCACTCACTCACTCACTATATGGGGCAATTTAGAGCATTCAATTCAAACCTTGAATCCATGTCTTTGGACTGGACATGCGTGGGATTCCGCTGAGTTCTCTGGTTTCCTCCCACAGTCCAAAAACATGGATTCAAGGTCAACTGAATGCTCCAAATTGCCCCATATAGTGCATTTGTGGATGGGCATGGGGAGCCCCGCTGTGACTCTAGTAGAGGATAAAGCGAAAGATACATGAATAAATAAATGAATATTATATTTATAACAAGGAGTGTCCATGTTCTCCCCGTGTCCACGTGGGTTTCATCCATGTTCTCTGGTTTCCTCACACAGTCCAAAAATATGGATCAAGTCAATTGAGTTATCCAAATTGCCCCATATAGAGTGTGTCGAGTGAGTGTGTGCCCAGTGATAGATTGGCGCCCTGTCCTGGGTGTATCTGCCCAGCGCCCAAAACGTTCTTCCTGGATGGGCATGGGGAACCCTGCTGCGACTCCAATAGAGGATAAAGTGGAAGATAATGGATGAATATTTAGCAAGGAGTTTCCATGTTCTCCCCATGTCTGCATGGGTTTCCTCCGGGTTCTCCGGTTTCCTCCCACAGTCCAAAAACATGGATCAAGTCAATTGAGTTCTCCAAATTGCCCCATATAGAGTGTGTTTGTGTGAGTGAGTGTGTACAGTGATAAATTGGTGCTCTGTCCTGGGTGTATCTGCCCAGCGCTCGAAACGTTCTCCCCCCCCCGCGACCCTAATAGAGGATAAAGCGTAAGATGATGGATGGATGAATAGAATATTTAGCTACCTAGCAGCATAAAGAAGATCCCATGATTAGTTGCTATAATCTAGCAACTAGTCGTGTCCTTCATCATGCAATCAACCCTTAACTCAGACCCTCTTTTCGGAAAGGCAAGGTAAGATATCAGAGTATTTCCACCTTGAACAGACGGTAGAGAAATGAACACGCGGTCCTTCATGCCGTAGAACGTGCTCAGTGGAGTACGGCCTGTGATAGATTGCTTGAGTGATGTGTTAAGCAGAAAAGCTGATAAGCCTGGCTCTGATGCTCTGCGGGAAACCCAAGCTTTCCATCAGTGTATCCATTTCAGTTCAGTCAGTGCTGGAACAGCAGTTCACGTCAGAGATCCTCCAAGATACCTGCACGTTCCTGTGTCAGGTGCTTTGGTAGAAATCGAGCAACAAAAGCTTCTTTTCAGCCCAACAGCAAGTGCACAGGGTGATACAGACTGATCTACATTACTCAGCTACACTATAAAAACAAATATTAAGCAATATTTACTAAGCAGTAGTGGTTTAGCATGTTCTCCTCTCAGTGCTGGGATTCCTGGTTTGAATCCCAATCTGGGAGGAGTTTCCATGTTCTCCCCGTGTCCACGTGGGTTTCCTCCAGGTTCCTCCCACAGTCCAAAAACATGGATCAAGTCAATTGAGTTCTCTAAATTGCCCCATATAGTGCATGTGTGTGTGTGTGAGTGAGTGTGTACAGTGAGTGTATAGATTGGCGTCCTGTCCTGTGAGTATCTGCCCAGCCCCCCCCTGCCCAGGAGGAACCCCCCCCGCGACCCTGATAGAGGATAAAGCGGAACATAATGGATGGATGGATTTACTAAGCAGGACGGCATGGTGGTTTAGTGGTTAGCATGTTCTCCTCTCAGCGCTGGGGATCTAGGTTCGAATCCCGATCTGGGAGGAGTTTTCATGTTCTCCCCATGTCCTTATGGGTTTCTTACGGGTTCTCCGGTTTCCTCCTACAGCCCAAAAACATTGATTCTAGGTGAATTGAATGCTCTAAATTGCCCCATATTGTAGGTGTGTGTGTGTGTGTGTCAGTGTGAGGGAGTGTGTGTACAGTGATAGATTGGCGTCCTGTCCTGGGTGTATCTGCCCAACCCTCGAAACGTTCTCCCCTGGATGGGCATGGGGAACCCCCCCACGAACCTAATAGAGGATAAAGCGGAAGGTAATGGATGAATGAAACTTAACTAGATTTTTAAACAAGACACAAAAAGAGATAAAAAGAAAATAACCAAACAAACAAGGTGAAAATATACTTTGCCATTTATTTCTTATGGAAAATGATGCAATGTTACAGATCTGTGAATGAAAAAAGGACACAAACCTTTGGTTTGGTTACATTTGGTCATTTGGCAGACGCTTTCATCCAAAGCGACTTACAAATCAAGCACAAGGTTAACCACAGCATCCCTGGAGCAATGAGGATTAAGGGTCTTGCTCAAAGACCCACATTGGTAACTTTAGTGGACCTGGGATTTGAACCCCCAACCTGATTGATATCCCAACACCATAACCATGGAGCTACCATGCCTTTATATATATCCTTGTATACAGTGTGTAGCAAACTACACCTTTAAATATACCTTTAAATATACCTTTAAATATACCTTTGTATACAGTGTGTAGCAAAAACTGCACGACACAAAAGAAAAATCTCCATTTAAATAAAACATAATATCTAAAATTCACCGAAAGTACCTTGCAAGCACTTGCCAAAAACGTGAGTAAAATATCTACATGGCAACCATTTAGTCCCTAATTAATAATGAATGTATATTGATTTGTAAGAATTTACTTGATTCATTTACATGATTTGAAACCTTATTAGTTACTACATATACAGATACAGATACCATAACAAGTAAAATCATTTTAATATAATTTTTTTTTTTTTTTTTTACTAATGTAATGCAGCCATCACACACACGCCTGATCATCAGGAACATTATAAGATATAAGGCAGTGCTGACTGGACTGTAACTAGACACTCATGACCTAGAGGAAGCAGTAAATAATTTAATTACCCTGTAGTGCAAAGTTTTTCGTGGACTGGAATGTAATCATTCAAAAAGCACCGAGCAGACATATCCCTTTATTTTAATATATTAATACATTATAGCAGCTTCTTCAATGTTAAAATAACTATGAGCTCCTGTGGCAGTGGTGGATTAATGAGTACATTACCCCCTACCAAAAACAGAACAGCACTGGACTTAGCTTTCTTAATCATGTCCTCTCTATAACAAGCTCTATTTGTCCTTCCTTGAGAAGCTGAGATAGCCTTTAATCTTCTCCTCAATGTTGGGAACTTTAAACTTCTGTGCAGCATAGATACCTGTACAGGTTCCCACCAGCAAACCAACAAAGGCAGATGAACGCAGCTTTGCGAACACGTATCCGGCCAGGAAGCCCTTCAGGATGGGTACAGTCTGAGAACCCCCAATCTGGAATAAACGGAGGTTTGGGCTATTTAGCCTTAGGCACAATACACAATCGAATATACACGAACCACACTAACGCTATGAAAACACACACACACACACATATACTGTATATGTATATATATATATATATATATATATATATATATATATATATATATATATAGGGCGGCACGGTGACTTAGTGGTTAGCATGTTCTCCTCTCAGCGTTAGGGATTCCCGGTTCGAATCCCAATCTTGGTGGAGTTTCCATGTTCTCCCCGTGTCAGCGTGGGTTTCCTCCGGGTTCTCCGGTTTCCTCCCACAGTCCAAAAACATGGATCAAGGTCAATTGAATTCTCCAAATTGCCCCATATA
The DNA here is from genome assembly GCA_019802505.1 of Corydoras sp. C115. NCBI lineage: Eukaryota > Metazoa > Chordata > Actinopteri > Siluriformes > Callichthyidae > Corydoras > Corydoras sp. C115. The sequence continues at coordinate 856,892 of JAFMOC010000186.1, read as the reverse complement.
GAGTGTCTTTGTGTGAGTAAGTATGTGCTCAATGATAGATTGGTGCCCTGTCCTGGGTGTATCTGCCCAGCGCCCGAAACTTTCTCCCCTGGATGGGCATGATGGATGGATGGGTTTTAGTCAACATCCATAAAGCTAACACTGAATTACACACACACTGTTATTGCACGATTAGTGTTTAGTGGCCTGACAGCTCTACATATCTCTAATATCTTCTAGTTTTTATTCTACCTTTATATATAAACACAACTAACGGAGCATCTGTAAAATCTGCAATTTTTCCCCGGGGATTAATAAACTATTCTGATTTTGATGTCAGTTTACAACTGCAGGATGTTGCTGGTTTTTATATTGTAATGCAATCATAATTCAAACCTATAAAACCAGAACCAAAAACTGTTTAGCTGGTTAGTGGTGGTCCAATTTGTTATGAAGTCTGGTGTAGGTTGAACTAAAAACAACAATTTTTAAAGTTTAGAATTATTTTATTTTCAGAGTTATGGTAATGTATATATATTTGTTTGTATTGACTATTGTAACTTTCCACAGTACTTGTCTAATAAGAAAGTAATATTACTCTTATTTAAACCATAGAAATCATAAAAAATAAAAGGTAGATGATCGGTTTACCTGCACAACTGCATCCTGCACTTTTTCTGCATGCTGATAAATTTCATCCGGTTTTTTAAGAAATTTACTGAACAGGTCCTGATAGCAATGAAATAGATATAAGTATTTGAATTATATTTATGTACACAGGCCAATGTTTCCAGTGGTTCAATTTAAACATGTAACACTCATAAAAGCTAAATGATTTAACAGATGAAAATGAAAAAGTAAAATGTGAAGATTATTGCTTTTCATTTAGTTGCACGGTGGCTTAGTGGTTAGCATGTTCGCCTCTCAGTGTCGAGATACAGGATCGAATCCCAATATTTGAATGTGGATATGATGAATGAATGAATAAATAATTAGGCACACACCAATCTTCTCCAAAGAAATCAATTACTTGTTGTTCAGTTTGGAGGTTTGGTAACATTTTGGATTGGCTGAGAGCAGTGTAGTTCAATAATGAAATTAATCCTTAAAAATAAAACTTGCTCAGTGCTGGAGATCTAGGTTCGAATCCCAATCTGGGTGTAGTTTCCATGTTCTCTTCGTGTCCAAAAACATGGATCAAGGTCAATTGAATTCTCCAAATTGCCCCAATAGAGTGTGTCTGTGTGTCTGTTTGTGTGAGTGAGAGTGTGTACAGTGATAGATAGGCTGTCCTGGGTGTATCTGCCCAGCGCCCGAAACATTCTCCCCTGGATGGGCATGGGGAATGCGACCCTAGTAGAGGATTAGGCAGAGGATAATAAATAAATGAATTAATGATTTTAACAGAGGGCGGCACGGTGGCTTAGTGGTTAGCATGTTCTCCTCTCAGCACTAGGGATTCCCGGTTTGAATCCCCATCTGGGTGGAGTTTGCATGTTCTTCCCGTGTCCACGTGGGTTTCCTCCGGGTTCTCCAGTTTCCTCCCACAGTCCAAAAACATGGATCAAGTCTATTGAATTCTCCAAATTGCCCCATATAGAGTGTGTCTGTCTGAATGTGTGCATAGTGATAGATTGGCGTCCTGTCCTGGGTGTATCTGCCCAGCGCCCGAACCGCCCCCCCCCCCCACCAATAGAGGATAAAGCAGACAATAATGGATGGATGATTTTAACAGCACCCAGCTCATAGTGTTTACCTGTTTATAATATGATTACTATTATAAAAAATTGAGTTGACTTCAAACTAAATAAAAAACAATTTCACAAAAAGTACGTTTGTACTGCCCGAAACGAGATTTATATCAGTTTACAAACGGAATATAAACTTATAAAGATAAAAATAAGAGTGAGTCACGAAAAGTGAAAGTTAACAAAGTTATAACAAGAACACGAATACTTGTACCATACAACTATTTTATATGTAAGTACACGACGGAAAGAAAATCAATTAAGGAAAGGAATTATTTTAATCTACATCAATATCAAAATATAGAAAACGCAAAAAACTACAAACCTTGTCATCCGCCATGTTAGTAAGGGGCGAGTTAGCGACACGATCACGTGACCAGGACTGAACCAAACAAGTGGCGGTAAAGAAAAAGTATATTAGCGTTTTTCTTGAGTTATTAAGTTTTCAAATTGTAATAGAAGTATTGATAAATTAAAGAAGACGCTAAGTGTTTTTCGGTTTGTAATAATATGCATGGACTTATTGGACGACACCACAATTAGCCGTGTTTTAGAAAAACTGATCATATCAGGTGGAAATGGTTTGCTTCAGTGAACAGAAAGCGTGGCTATGTTTTTATAACTAAAATATATATTTATCCTCTATTAGGGTCGCGGGGAGGTTCCCCATGCCCATCCAGGGGAGAACGTTTCGGGTGCTGGGCAGATACACCCAGGACAGGACACCAATCCATCACTGTACACACTCACTCCCACAGACACACTCTATATGGGGCAATTTGGAGAATTCAGTTCACCTTGATCCATGTTTTTGGACTGTGGGAGGAAACCGGAGAACCCGAAGGAAACCCACATGGAAACTCCACCCAGATTGGGATTCGAACCGGGAATCCCCAGTACTGAGAGGCGATCGTGCTAACCACTAAGCCACTGCGCCAAACTAAAATTTATCACCCCTTAAAATGTTCTCGACTGTTCCCAATGTGATGTTTCACTATAAAGTCATCTTTAATATGAATTTAAATTAAAGTAAGAAAACAAAGCAAAACGAGTGACTTGGAATATGACATGTTTAGTGGTGTTAGACCAGCCAGGGCAATTTAGAGCATTTCATTTACCTTAAATCCATGTTTTTGGACTGTGGGAGGAAACCCACATGGACATTCCTAATCTGCATCCAGATTAGGAGTCGAACCTGGATTCCCAATGCCTAGAGGCGAACATGATAAACATTAAGCCACCTTGAGGCCCGATAACTTATACAGCTATTTTAATAAGAATAATAGTTTTTTCATTTATTATCTTCCGCTTAATCCTCCACTAGGTTTGTGTGTGTGTGTGTGTGTGTGTGTGTGTGTGTGTGTGTGGGGTTCCCCATACCCATCCAGGGGAGAACAGATAAACCCAGGACAGGGCGCCAATCGCTGAGCACACTCACTCACACAGTCTATATGGGGCAATTTAGAGCATTCAAATGACCTTAATTCCATGTTTTTCGATTATGGGAGGAAATCTGAGAATCTGGAGGAAACCCACGTGGACATTAGGAGAACATGGAAACTCCACCCAGATCGAGATTCAAACCTGGATCCCCAGCACTGAGAGAACGTGCTAACCACAAAGCCACCGTCCTGCCCTGCTCAGTAGATATTGCTTAATATTGTTTGTTTTTATGTAGTGTATTTTAGTAATATAGTTCACTCTGTATCACCTTGTGCACTTGCTGGGTATTTTAATTTTTATTTTTTGGAAAATGGCGTCCCATACTGACAATGCCTTCTGGCAGGTCAAAGAGGATGAGGTCACCACCAAACCTTGGTCTTCACAAGGTTTCTTCCTTAAGAGCCAACAACACTAGGGAGTCTTTACCTGTCACTGTGTCTTTGTGTTTTTCTTAAGGGGTTTAGGCTTAAAACACTGAAAGCACACATTTATAATTTATCCTCACACAAAGCAGTTGGGCAATAACAGCAGATGTTCCATTTTAACGGCTTCACATTCCATTAAAAAGAAACTGAAAGACAAGCAAAAGTGCCAAAGTGTTGAATCACTGAGCAGTAAAAAAATTGGCTGGTCTGATAAATATCGATTTCTATTTCTCAAAACTGATAGCAGAGTTAGAATTTGGTATAAATGAGGTAATTTAATGAAATTAATTAACTGATTATTCAATTAAAATGAGTAAATTAATGTTTTATCAACAGTTCAGGCTTGTGAAGGTGGTGGTGAAGTGATTTGAGGAATGTTGTTAAATGTGACTGACTTAAGACTGGTTATGAGGTGTGGTGTCAAACCAAAGAATGAAACGGTAAAATGTTGTGTGAGGCTTTGTGTCAGTGGGTGGGTCTCTTGGGTATGTCGTTATTATTGCCAATAATAAGGGATCTGAGAAAGCAATTATAATAATAAATGGACATTCTTTAAATGTTTTATTAATATATTTTATTTATGGGCGGCCCAATGCTGTGGATCCAGGTTTGAATCCCAATCTGGGTGGATTCACCATGTTCTCCCCATGCTCTTACTTTAGGTTCACCAGCTTCCCCTACAGTCCAAAAAACATGGATTCAAGGTAAATTGAATGCTCTAAATTGCCCCTTATGGACTATATTTGTGTGAGTGAGTGTGTCATGTCATGTGCACAGAATGTGGGTAATATGGACAGAGCCTGTTCCAACCAAACAAAACATGAAATGAATATCTTCTTGTTTGTATTAAATTGAAAGGTTGCATGTGAAAATCAGATATTTTAAGCTTTATATATATAATGTATATGTGTGTGTATGTATATATGTACAGTTGTGATCAAATTTATTCAACCCCCAATGCTGCGAAGGGTTTTATGGAATTCAGTGCACATTTGTAATTGTGTTCATAATGAAATCTTACAAGGACTTGTTAAAGAACTAAATGCAACTAAGATAGCATCAATTGTTTTTGTCATAAAGTATTAAATGGCCTTTTTGTGATTTCTTCATTGACACAATTATTCAACCCCTTTACAACTACCACTCATAAGAACAGAGGTTCATTCCAGTGTTTTCAATCAGGTATTGAAAACACCTGTGGATGTCAACGAGCAGCAATCAAGCATGATAAGCACCAATGAGGCAGATTTAAAAGGACTGTGATACTCAGCTCCTTCTAGACATCTACTGGTGTGTTTACAAGCATGGTGAAGGCAAGAGAATGGTCCCAGAAGACAAGAGAAGAGGTTATTGCTCTTCACAAGAATGGCAATGGATATAAAAAGATTGCGAAGTTGTTAAATATTCCAAGAGACACTATCGGAAGTATCATTCGCAAGTTCAAGTTAAAGGGCACAGTGGAAACGTTACCTGGTCGTGGCAGAAAGAAGATCCTGACCGCGACTGCTGTGCGCTACCTGAAGCGTAATGTGGAGAAAAATCCCCGCGTGACTGCTAAGGAACTGAAAAAAGACCTGTCAGATGTGGGCACTGAAGTTTCAGCTCAGACAATAAGGTGCGCACTGCATAACGAAGACCTCCATGCCAGAACTCCCAGGCGCACCCCCTTGCTGACTCCAAAGAACAAGAAAAGTCGACTGCAGTATGCCAAAAGTCATGTGGACAAGCCACAAAGGTTTTGGGACAGTGTACTGTGGTCAGATGAAACTAAATTAGAACTGTTTGGGACAATGGACCAGCGCTATGTTTGGAGGAGGAAGAACCAGGCTTATGAACAAAAGAACACCTTGCCTACTGTGAAGCATGGCGGGGGGTCAATTATGCTTTGGGGCTGTTTTGCTTCTAATGGTACAGGAAAGCTTCAACGTGTGCAGGGTACCATGAATTCCCTTCAGTACCAGGAGATCTTGGAGGAAAATGTGATGGAGTCAGTCACAAACCTGCGGCTTGGGAGACGTTGGACCTTCCAACAGGACAATGATCCGAAGCACACATCCAAGTCCACTAGAGCATGGTTGAACATGAAAGGCTGGAACATTCTAGAGTGGCCATCGCAATCACCAGACTTAAATCCAATTGAGAACCTCTGGTGGGACCTAAAGAAGGCAGTTGCAGTGCGCAAGCCTAAGAATGTGACTGAACTGGAGGCTTTTGCCCATGAAGAATGGGCTAAGATACCCATAGGTCGCTGCAAGACACTTGTGTCAAGCTATGCTTCACGCTTGAAAGCTGTCATAACTGGAAAAGGATGTTGTACTAAGTACTAAAAAATAATGTCACTAGGGGGTTGAATAAAACTGATAATGATGTGAGCACAGTAAAGACATTTGTGGTTATTCCATCATAAATATTATGTTATATTTGTCTAATTTATAAGTGCCTCTTTGATATAATTGTAAATAAGATGACTGAAATGATCCAAATCAATGTCAAACTGGCCAAAACACTTTATTTCAGTGGGGGTTGAATAAATTTGATCACAACTGTATGTATGTATCTGTGTATGTGTGTGTATATATATATATATATATATATATATATATATATATATATATATATATATATATATATATATATATATTCAAAGATTAAAGGAGACTTTATTGTACGTACAGACTCTTTATTATACGTAACATTTGGTGCATGAAATGAACTCATGGAACCACAGACCCAGTTTCCTCTAAGTGGTAGAATTTAAAACTGGGTCTGTGGATTTTCATTTACATTTCACTGTATGGGACTATACGTTGTATTAATCAATAGGAACATGAATGTAAATGTCCTTACTTGGACTCTTGTTTGCACAATCATGTAACAAATGTAACAAAGCGACTTTATTTTTACCTAGGGCAAAAAAAAAGTTATGCACCCTTGTCTATTGTGCCTATTCTGTGATTGTGTTATGAGTGCTATGTGTCACGGCTTAAAATTGCAAGCAGTGTCTAGCCAACAAAGCACCTCCCACTCCTCCTGCCACTACAATCCTCTGCTTTTGCTTTTTGATCACAATCACTTCTGCATTTACCAGACCTTGCACCTTTTTACTTGTATTAAATTGAAGGGATGCAAGTGAAAATCAGATGATTTTAAGCTTTAGTCAATTTATTTTATTCTTGTTTGCTGTGGTAGTCAGAGCTGGAGGCTTATTTACTCTGACTGAGCGCACAAGGTGCAACAAATGGAATCAGATTGACTTTTTTTTCCACACATTACATCACGTTTGTACCTTAAACACAACTGTAAGACTGCATGTCTTTTACAGTTCTCAAAATTGAATCCTCTAAATTATATAAATGTTTATTTTGCACACTATTATAATTCTAGGGATGTAATTTCTTAATTGCAAGCTTTGATTATACCATTTTTTTACATTATTTTTATGTTTTTTTTTTTTTAAATCCTCTCTTTTTTACCTTACAGAGAAAACAGATGCTGGAGAGGGAACTGTCGTTGTTATGGCAACCCAGTGAAGGCGAGAAGGATGACGCACATGGAGGTTGGTGCATGACGGAGTGTAGTCAGCATGAGAGTTAAGGTGGACCAGCATGCTCTCATCCACATTCTCGTGATCCTTTTTAAAATCTAAATCCTATATGTGACCTACTAAATAATTATTAGTTTAGGTAATTAATCATCTCAAGCTTTAGTTAATCACAGACTGAACCAGACCTCTTAATAAATATTAGTTTATATATATATATATATATATATATATATATATATATATATATATATATATATATATATATATAGATATAGATAGATAGATAGATAGAAGAAAGACCTTGTATGACTTACATCATTAAACTCCAAATAAATATATACAGGTATGTCATAACTAAAGTCATAATATATTTGGAATGACGTTACATTGATATTGTGTCTTTAGTATTTTGCATACCCATAGTGTGCTGAGCTATTTACAAAAATCTGCTTCATACATTTTCAAAACGCTACTGTCAGAGTGATTTCCCCATCCCACAGTTTGTTGACAGATGGTGGTTCTGCTCACTGTGTAGCAGATTTGATGCCTTAATCTCCCATAACAGGCGAGATGAATGACATCCAATCCTCAACAAAGTTCAATCCTGTTATTTAGTTTCAGACACATGGTGCCGAGTCTTAACAAAGAAATGCTTAATGTAGGCCCCCATCTCTATTTCCACTCTGACTGAGCATCAACAGTGATGTGCTTGGTGGTTCTCCGAGTCTTTTTCCCCTTTATTGCTGTTCAGACATCCTTAAGGCATCAGCATGAGTACCGGGGAGATGGAGACAGCAAGTGAACTAGTGATAGAATGAGGCGGTGAGGCAGGGGGTGGGGTGGAGGGCTGTTGTTGCTGCAGGCATCGCTGAACACAATCCAGACCAGAGAAAGAAAGGAGGGGCCAGAGCTCCCTGGGTCTCACAAACAGCATCTTTCAGATATTGGAAGAGAGGGTGGTGAGGGAGAGCGGTAAAGAGAGGGAGGTGGGGAGAGAGATAGAGAGGGAGGAGCGAAGCACCCAGACAAAGATGGTGTGGGTTTAACTGCCAGTAGTGGTACAGTGTGGGTGCAGAAAAATACACAGCTGAATAAAGAAGTCTGCAAATCAGAAACAGGGCAGAAAGGATTGAGAGTTTGAATCGAGGCAGAAGTGGAATAGAGATTCAGTGATATTCCTGACATGTGAAAGTGTTCCCGGCTGATCTGGACTTTGTGTTGCAGCCGGCTTGTGTCTTGTTGAGCGTGTGTATGATTATGTCCATGTGAACAGGACATCATAGTCTGGAATGTGTCTCTGCTGACCTCCAGGGGTGTCCAGAAAGACCTGACCATGCTGGGAAAGGACTACATGCTTGCTATCATCATAGTCAACTATGAAGGTGAGAAGCCTTTTCCTTTCTCTCTGTGTCCACCAGCACAGTCCCGTTATTTTCTGGAGTTATACGAGTAGACTGTGCTCTCTCGGTTACTTTATGGTTAGGGTGACACTAGACAAGTTTAAATAAGTATGTTTTCATCTCTCGCTGTATAGTCCATACACGGATCACGAGGACCCACTGATTTATTTCAGCAACTTTCCTAAAGTGTGGAGCCTGACAAAATGTACAAGGTGTGGGTTTAATGAGAGTAATAACGCTCGTCTGGAAGATTAGGTCATTAAAACATGCAATTAGTGTGCGGTACTCAAGAGTACACTGATTGTTCTGTGAGGAATGCCCTTCTTGTTTCCCCCCCACCCATGCACACGAACGCGATGTGACTCATTCAGAAAGACGCTCTTTAACACCAAGGTGCATTTGGTTGCCATATTCTAGGTAGGTTGTCTAGGTAACTGTTGCCCCAAGGTTGATTTACGCTGACGGGTAAACCAGTTGAGGATTAAAGCTCTATCTTAAGATCTTGTTTATGAATCGAGGTCAAAAACTGAGCAGTCTTCATTGTGTTTCAACTGGTCTTCAGTATTGCTGGAGCACATTGTTGCACATTTTACACGTAAATTATTTGAATGTTATTTAAGACAACATTGCAGTTTGCACTTTTTCAAATTTTACTCACATTGTGTTTCATTTTGGCACCGATGTACTGGGTGCAATAACCGTGCTTGCTGAAGAAGGTCACAGAATGTAGGTAGCATGTGCCTTTTCTGATAAATGGAAAGCTGTTGGATGCTGATTTTTACCCTGTTTTACCCTGTTACATATTTATACAAGGAATTATATGAGGTTTTTATGAAGAAACACTCCAAACTTTCAAAATGCACACACTTACACCAGTATTGCATATAGAAGTTATAAAAAACATAAAGTTATGTTTAATGTTTTTTTTAATTATTATTATTTTATTATTATTTGCTGCAAAGATTGAAATCATTTCTCTCCAGCTGGTATTTTCCCGGTTTCTGATTTTGTGTTCCACCTCACAATCATGGTTCCCAAATTGTGAGAAACCCAAATAATTAATTACACATCTTACTATAATCAATCACAATAATAATAATACTAATAATAAATAATAAAAAATAGATTTAATGCGGTACGACATTTTTTCTGAACACATTTATTCAAATCATGTTAAATTTAGTGAAAATATCAATTATTAAATATTTTTATTACATGCGTAATTCTTTTCCATTGTATCCTAGGACAACCGGCATGTGCCGATACCAGCCTGTTTACGCAGCCGTGTTCACATTGCGTGCATTACGCTCTCATCATCTTCAAAGTGTGTTTCACAGAAAGCATATTTTAAAGGCTAAAAGAGATGGAAGTCTGAGGAGGTCAGATCTGTATTTTGGATGAGGCAACACTGTTCTACTTAATTTAGTTTGAGCATTTTGTATGTTCACTACAGCTCTGCCATCTAAAAGGATATGAAACTTTAAACACATATAAGAGAGAAACATCAGAATTTATGCATTTAAAAGCATATGTTTACACACCGATGTTACAGAAGTGTAACATTATTACAAGCAGAAAATATTTTATTTGCCGGTAATGCATAAAAGGTTTTTGTCCAATTCACTGAAATCAGAACCCCAGTTTTTTTTAAACATCCATCCATCCATCCATCCTTTATCTTCTGCTTTATCCTCTATTAGAGTCATGCAGGGGTTCCCCATGCCCATCCAGGGGAGAACGTTTTGGTGGCTGGGCAGATACACCCAGGACAGGGCGCGCTAATCTATCGATGGGCACACACTCACTCACACAGACACACACAGACACTCACACATACACACTCTATAAGGGGCAATTTGGAGAATTCAATTGACTTGATCCATGTTTTGGGTCTGTGAGAGGAAACCGGAGAACCCGGAGGAAACTCACGCGGACACGGGGAGAACATGGAAACTCCACCCAGATTGGGATTCGAACCTAGCGCTCAGAGGAGAACATGCTAACCACTAAGCCACCGTGCCGCCCTTATTTTTATCTTTAATTGGATAAAGGTAGACTTTAATCCTGAATGCTAAGCCTTCCCCAGTAACCACCACAGGGTTCATTTCCAGATGGTCACACACTCATGAACATCTGGAATGGAGGACCGTAAAGTCATTGTCAATCACATTTTCTCATGAAGTCTCCATCATATAAAATTCTCTTAAATGTACCTTTGTTCAATGTTTTTCTTCTCATTTTTCTAGTTAGTTCCTAGTCTTCTGACATGATTTCCCCCCCTAGCAGAATCCCTCAAATATAAATATAAATAAGATAAATCATTCTACAATTTTTGTTTTACCTCTAGTTCTAGACTATAATGACAGAAAAACACTCCTCATTTGTTCTGGTCCAACATTATGTAAATTAAATGCCAGATGCTGTTGTCTGCTGTTGTGAATTGTAACACCATTGATGCTAAAACCTCATTTTAAAACTGCTCTTCACACTTTAGACCTTATTATTTAGGAATAGCCCATATCATCTAGTATCACTGTACGTGAAAGCATAAATTTGTATTTAATACTTCTTCTTTAGAAATTTTATATCAATTTAATACCAATATCAATAGTTTAATACATTAGTCTCGCTTGAAATATATAATTTCAATATTTTATTTCATATATTTAAAGTGTTATTCTCCACGTTAAACCTTTATATTTTCTTCTCATAGTCACAAAAAACAGAACACGCGCTTTGATAGTGTAGTGCTCATACATTTGTATGCCACTATTCACTCTTGTAGGCCAAAGAAGCTTCTCCAATACCTGATACCATGAAATGCAAGTTGGTTCTCAACGGGGGTAATGAATAATTTACACAGATTCCCTTCTGCTGACTCTCCTTTTGATAACTTCATCCTTTAAGCCCTTATTCATTTTTTGTTTAAATTATACATCTGTGGAACTCCATATGTTTTATCTATAATCAATATTTAAATACCAATGTTGTGTGGAAGTTGTAAACATTCAGCTTGCTGATCGTTGAGATTTATAATTAGGTGTATACTATACGACCAAAAGAATGCAGAATGCCAGACACTGGTGAAAAATAGGAAAATGGCGTTTCACTTTTAATGACACTTTAATGATGTGCACAGAACGAAAAGAAAACAACTCCACAATTAAATTATTGCAAGCAAAAATGATTTTTAATTGCATTTTAAACAGCATATTAAAATGGACAAAGAGCTAAATTATGGGATATGGGACAGGTATTTATACATCCTTTAGGTAAATTAATCTAAAGCCAAGTCTCAAATGTTACATTTTCTGAGTGGTCATGTACGCCTGACCTTGGTTAGCGCAGAATTAGATGGACGAAATAAAAATACTAAAATGTCTGCAGACAGAATGACATTGGAAAATGGTTTTATATACACTATAGTATATATATATATATATATATATATATATATATATATATATATATATATATATATATATATATATATATATATATATGTTGTCATGAATGTCCGTTTTTCCCCGGGAGGGGGGCGGCTAACGAATGTGCCACCGTGCCGCCCTGAACTTAATTCTGAATTGGAAAAATAAACCACAATAAAGGGTTTGCTCTGGGTTCTCTGGTCTGTTCTTACAATCTGAAAACGTGGATTCAAGGTAAATGAAATGCTCTAAATTGCCCCATATAGAGCGTGTTTGTGTGCGGGTGAGTGTGCCCAGCGATATATTGGCCTATAGCCTGGGTGTATCTGCCCAACTCCCTAAATGTTCCAATGGATGGGCATAAAACCCCCTGCGACCCTAGTAGAGGATTAAGCAGAAGATAATGGATGAATGATTACATGCTTGCTCCTGTTCCTAGATGACATGAAAAAGTCATCTGCTGCTAGATTACAATACAAGCTCAGCTTATGATTGGATGTAATTGAACATCCAGCCATCTATTATCTTCCGCTTTATCCTCTACAAGGGTCGCGGGGGAAGGTCCCCATGCTTATTCAGGGGAGAACGTTTCGGGTGCTGGGCAGATACACACAGGACAGGGCGCCAAACTATCGCTGGGCACACACTCACTCGCAAACACACACACACACAGACACTCTATATGGGGCAATTTGGAGAATTCAGTTGACTTGATCCATGTTTTTGCACTGTGGGAGAAAACTGGAGAACCCAGAGGAAACCCACGCGGACACGGGGAGAACATGAAAACTCCACCCAGATGGGGATTCGAACCCTAGCGCTGAGAGATCATGCCACCCTAAGTTGAACATGTCACAGATTTTCTTGGAAGGTAATATTCACTTTCCCTGTGTCAGTAATATCATATAACAGTCATTTACTGTAATCATTTTTATTATGTAATTAAATAAATCAAGCAATTATCTTATAGTATTAATCGTTTCTCCTCTGAATGAAGAAGTCAAATGAGAACTGCTGATCCATTTCAGATGCGTTTATGGTCTAGATTCTATAGTATTTCTGTATATTACACTACATATAAAATATATTTCTGGCTATAGAAACGTGCTGATGCAAGCAGTTAAACTTTTTTATGTTTAAAGAGTAGGTGCATTTGCTCAGACTTTCCTAGAATTGTTTAGCTTTCTACTGACCTAGTTTCCTTGTCCACAAAATAAAACATCACACAGTTTCGCCCTCAAACTCTGCTATTTGTGGCATGTCACTGGCATGTCATTGGTCATTTTAAATCTTTCTCTCAGGCAAAGCATTACCCTCTCTCCATCTTTCTCTCTTTCTCTCTCTCTCTCTCTCTCTCTCTCTCTCTCTCTCACACTCTCACTGTGTCTTTCTATGTGTGTCCTTGTGTTTTTGAGTGTTTATACCAACAGAAATGATACGTCAAAGGGGAATATGATATTTTAAATATAGTTGATATTAACCAATGGTCCTTTTTAGTTATTAAAAATGCTAACCATTGCATTGTATAAATATAATCAAGTAGCCAAAGCAGCTTTTGGATAATAACCACAAATACTCATTCATTAATTAATTCGTTATGTTTCGTTTTATCCTCTACTAGGGTCTCGGGGGAGGGGGGGGTTCTTCATGCCCAGCCAGGGGAGAACGTTTCGGGCGCTGGGCAGATACACCCAAGACAGGACGCCAATCTATTGCTGGGCACACACTCACTCACACAGACACACACACTATATGGGGCCATTTAGAACATTCAACCTACCTTGATCCATGTATCTATGTTTTTAGACTGTGGGAGGAAACCGGAGAACCCGGAGGAAACCCACACAGATTCAGGGAGAACATGAAAACTCCACCCAGATTGGGATTCAAACCTGGATCCCCAGCACTGAGAGACGAACATGCCACTACAAATACTGTTTTATTTTAATAAAACTATAAATGTAGTTTCATAGTACCAAATAAATGCTTGTTGCTCAGATGAGCAACTTATTATAAGTGTTAAATGTTTGCACAGTGCTCTGCACATTGAAGAACACTAACTTTTTGGGATTTTTGGTATAACAGTGTATTAAGTTTTGTGTGTACTGGAAAATGATGGTGTTAGTGTTTGAAAAAATATGTTGTAGCTCAATGGTCAGGGTGTTGGTAGGAGGGTTGAGGGTTCAAATCCCATGTTCACTGAAGTTACCAATATGGGCCTTTAAACAAAACCCTTAACCCTTATTGCTTCAAGGGTGCTGTCCCTGTGTTCTGACCTCAGCCATCAAGTTGGGATATTTGTAAGTCGCTTTAAATACAAGCCAGGGCGGCACTGTGGCTTAGTGGTTAGCATGTTCTCCTCTTAGCACTAGGTATTCCTGGTTCGAATCCCAATCTGGGTGGAGTTTCCATGTTCCAACTGAGTTCTCCAAATTACCCCATATAGAGTGTGTCTGTGTGAGGCGCCCCATCCTGGGTGTATCTGCCCAGCACCCAAAACATTCTCCCCTAGATGGGCATGGGAATCCCCTCCCCGTGACCCTAATAGAGGATAAAGTGGAAGATAATGGATGGATGAATACAAGCATTTGCTAAATAACCAAATGTAAATGTATGAAATGACAATTTAAAAGGTAGGATGAAATGTAAAAAGCTCATCATGTCTTTTTGGAAGGAGAAAATGTGCCACAGCAACTGGTGTAACAAATTTTAAATCAATGTTATTTTGTAGTAGGATGTGATGATCTTGCAGAGTGTCTAATTAAAATTCATTTTTGTTATATAAAAACGTTATATAAAAAAAGTTGTATATACTTTGTCACAGATGATATTTGGAATGATCAAACGTTGGCATTGGACTCAGACCTGCCTCCAGGGTGGCGAACCATAAGAGACAGCACTGGCACCTATTACTGGCATGTGCCTTCAGGCACCACGCAGTGGCAGCATCCCTCTTACAGCCCAGAAGACGAAAAAGGCAATGTCAGCAGCCTCACTGCTGACCAACACAAGGTCGGTGTCTCTTCTGTGTGTGTGGATACTGAGGATCACTTAACAACATGTAAACCTACACTTTATGGACAAAAATATCGGAATCCCTACATACATTATTTCTTCAGGAGTATTAATACAATGGCAGTGTGCTGCTTTAATTGCTTCTAGACTGCTTTCTATAGGATTTTGGCAAATGTATGTACGATTTTTCTGCCCTTTCATTTAGAAGAGCATATAGAAGGTCAGACACTGTTATATGAGAGGAGCTGGTTTGCAATCTCCTGTCTGATGGAGGTCACGCTTTCAAAGTCAAGTCAAGTTCTTCCATAATAAACCAAGCCAACCCTACATTTATGAGCCTGGCTTTGCGCAATGGGATTATATTAAACATGCAGTTACATTTTCCTGGTAACTGACTATAATGTAAACATGTTCTGTAATAAACTGCCAATGAGTATGCACCCTAAAATGATGTTTTGTCTATATGTATTGAAATTGCATCTCTTGAACATTGCAGATTGCAGGAGTCGATGGGAGGTGTGATGCCAGAGGGAGAATATCTGAAAGCCCCATGCATTCCCTGTCTGATAGGTAATTAATATCTTTTAACTCACAAATCCACAATGTTAACGTAAAACATTTTACCCCAAAGTTACCACTTACACTAACAGTGCAGAATTGATTGGATTTCACTTAGCATCTTTAAAAAAGATCTCTTAATTACTGACTTGTGTTGTTCTCTCATTTGTGAGACACTTTGGATAAAAGCATCTACTAAATGACTATATATATATATATATATATATATATATATATATATATATATATATATATATATATATATATATATATATATATATATATATATATATATATATATATATATATATATACTACTCTTATCAAAAATTGGAGACATATCATACTAATATGTACAGTTTTAATTATTAAAAAAAAGACAATTTTATATTTTTTACCATGAAAAATTAGCCTGTGAATTTATTTTCACCGTAGCCTTTAGATTTTTTGTGTAATAATTTAATTTGTGTAAAATTGTGTAATAAAGAACAAAATGCATCCAGTAAACAGCTAGTTTTAACATCTGCATGATAAGGAACAGCCCGTCTGCTTAGAACTCATGGTGAAGCTACCCTAATTTAGAAAAACTCTCTTTACAAATGTTCTGAGCACAAATACAATTTTGTAAATGGAAGGGCCCCCAACTCATATCATCATAGAATTTCTGCTATTTCAATTATTATTCCAAATTATTCCTTATACTTACCATTAATTTGTGTATTGTACATGAATTGAGACTTGGCATTCTCATAATCTATCTATCCATGCATCCATCTATCTATCAATAGACAGACAGACATATTTGCTGAGTAACTACAACCAACACTATTCCCTAAATAATCCGATTTGTATTTAGCTTCTAATTAAAAAACCTAATTTTCGAAAGAACAAAAATGGATCTAGAAAAACAATCTGTGTAAAAGCTTGTCTTTGTACCAGAAAAGGATTAAGGAGGAATTTAAGGATTTTTGGGTCCCTAGTTTATTTCCCTAGATCACTACTGGTGTAGAATGTACTTCTGTGTGACTTCTCGGCCTAAGCTTTGTTATTGTATACTTTTTAGTACATTTGCTAAACAGCCTTTTTATTAATTCCTATGATATAACTGAACAAACATAAAAATATTACATAATTCAAATATTTTAGGTATGTGATTTGGTTCAGTTCATAAATAAGTTCATTCTCTCGAACAGAACACAGCTCCCCACACAGTAAGACTAAATATGAACAATGTATTAGAATGTTCTCCTCCAACCAAAGCTTAAATCCATCACAGAGATGTTCATATAACACTGCAGGGGTTTAATATGCTGCTTAATGTTATTTCTCAAACTAATTTAATAATATTCTTTTAAATCTATTTATAGTGTGCAGTGTTATCTACTGAGCCTGTTCTGTTCTGTTCTGTTCTGTTATCTTTGTGTCCACAGCGCGCAGGAGGAATACTTTTGTACAAACCTAAATCCAGATTCAAAGGTAGGTACTAATGCTATTATTGTAGGGCTTTTTATTACACTACTCATTAAAATTCACCACAGTTACCTAATCAGAACTCTTATAATAGTATAATAAAATACATCAGTCTTCTATGAACCCAGTTTTCCATGAATTGGAGAGTGGGGCCAATTTCCAAAATGCATTTTTATATCTTCTAAAATACAGTGGGTCAGTAGAGCAATAAGGTGGATGTGTCTAATAAACTGCACAATGAGTAGGCCCACACTCATTCAGACATTGTACAGTATAGGGGCAATTTGATGCAACCAATTGAACTTGAATCCATATTTTTGGACTGTGGGAGAAAATCAAATCAGAGAACACAGAAAAAATCCACGCGGACACGGGGAGAACATGGAAACTCCAGCCAGATTGGGATTCAAACCTCGATCCCCAGTGCTAACCACTAAGCCATCAGTGTTTAAGTTCCATCCATCCATTATCTTCCGCTTTATCTTGTACTAGGGTCGGGGGGGGGGGGTGTTTTGGGCGCTGGGCAGATACACCCAGGACAGGACGCCAATCTATCTCTGGACACACACACACACACACAAACACACTCTATATGGGACAATTTGGAGAATTCAATTGCCCTTGATCCATGTTTTTGGACTATTGGAGGAAACCGGAGAACCCGGAGGAAACCCATCCGGACACAGGGAAAACATGGAAACTCCACCCAGATTGGGATTCGAACCGGAATCCCTAGCGCTGAGAGAACATGCTAAACACTAAGCCACCATGCCGTCGTGTTTAAGTTTATCTCGAATGTATCAGTTAGAAATCCCAGTATAAAGTGTTGATCACTAAAATGTATCAGTTATTATGGACCTTTCTTTATATATACAGGAAGGTATATACAACACTGTCCACAATCAACATGGTTGTATTTAGAGCGACGCAAATACTGTGACCATATTTTAATAATGTCCCTCACACAAGTCATAAGATATAAAAATAAATTAGATTTACTGCATTTGGTTGTAAACCATCTCTAGTATGGTTTAGAGAACTAGAGACATACTGCAGTTAAAACAACTAAGAATAAATGGTGGTCAGCGGTCCAACAGCGACAGATTGGCAGTGCTGGGGAACTCTGAACCATCTGGTCAAAATATATTTCATCTTGTAAAAATGATAAGGCTATAGATAATGTGTGAGGACTAAAGCTGGGTTTATCTAAATGTTTATACTCACCTCACAGTAAATTCTTTGACTGTGTGAACGGCGCCGTGCCTACGCTGTGAGGCTACAAAGCATGCGGAATAAAATCGAGGCGCAACTGAATTATTGTGTTTTCAATATAAACTAAAATAAGTACGACTTCTAAAAAGAAACTTGGGTACATCCATATGTATGTATGTCTGCATTTAGGAGTAAAAACACAGTTTGCAGTAAAATGAGTTTGAGGACTCTGTTTGAATGTCTGTAGATATCTGTTTCATTTTATTTGTAGTCACTGAAAGTATGTTCAATTTCACTAAACTCTCATTGCAGAATGTCTGTTATTGCATCGCATTAGGCTTCCTTTTCAACTAATTCAAAACTCTGCAGCCCGACTCGTGTTTAACCAGCCCAAGAGAACTCATGTCACTCCATTACTCACTTCCCTCCATTGGCTCCCTGTAGCTGCTTGCATTCAGTACAAGTCACTGACTCTGGCCTACAGAACCATTTCTGGGTCTTCCCCCTCCTACCTTCACTCTATCTTTTCAAAATACACTCCGACTCGTTCACTTCGCTCCAGTGATGATCGCCGCCTGGTGATTCCACCTCACCGAGGAGCTATTCTCACTCCGTGGTGTTCACCACTGCAAAATGGTGGAACGATCTTCCCAACTCTGTCCGTAAGGCAGAATCACTAAGCAGTTTTAAGAAACTACTGAAGACGCAACTTTTTAACAAATACCTGTTGTAAAAAAAAATAATAATAAAAAAAAAATAACAATCAGCATTAAATAACAATCAGGTTTGATGAATGTACAGTATAGTTGGTTTTTCTGCATAACTTCTGACTTGTAATGTTCTCATTTGTAAGTCGCTTTGGATAAAAGCGTCTGCTAAATGACTAAATGTAAATATAATTTACCTTTGAATTCAGTTTTTTACCTAGCGTTTCACTTGTAAGGCAGACGGGGGGTGGGCTGTAGGTCGTTATGCATATGAATAGCTGCCTGATGACCCCTTAAGGGTTTGAAAAAAGGGGGGCTGTGCCCTCAGAATTTCAAGATCCAGGAAAAGCAGAGTTAAATGCTCTGAAAAAGTAACAGTATGTAATTATGTGCATAATTAATTACATGCAAAGGTTTTTATCTTGTTGTCGTCATGTTATATATTTATCGTGAAAAGAAATGCAGCGGTTTATTATGTACTTATCAATCTTCTGTTAAAAAACATCACAAACTAGATAATTATATTTTGTGATGTCATAGTCATGTGAGGACTGTCTGGGGTGGGCTTAATTATGGTGTTGGGTGCAGTAGCTCAGTGGTTAGTGTGTTGGGCTATCAATCAGAAGGTTGTGGGTTCGAATCCCAGGTCCACTGAAGTTACCAATGTGGGTCCTTGAGGAAGACCCTTAACCCTCATTGCTCCAGGGATGTTGTGATTAACCCTGTCGCTTTGGATAAAAGTGTCCGCTAAATGACCAAATGTAAATGCTTATTGTAAAGCGGATTGTTCCAGTCCTTAAATCTGAGCCGTTCGTCCAGCCGTAACATTATTGACAATAACACACACCTCTGACCGCTTCACATTCATATTAAAGCTGCTTTCTGTTCTGTGCTTTGGTCACTAGATGGCAGGAATTGGTGGTCTGAGAAACCGGAATCTTGTTACTCAGCAATCAGCGTTCTTTTAAAATCGGACTAGATTATGTAGTGGAAGACCAGTTTATTAACGATTTTGCTTTCAATAAACGCATTTATAAATCAAACCTTGTTTTTTTTATTATAGCGCTCGAGGTTGTGCATTATTGTGAATAAATCATGGGAAAAAGGTTTAACAGGTGTAATATGTGTTAATAAGCACGACACGCTACGTGTCCTGCCTAATAACATCTCTTTACCATGATTTATTCACAATAATGCCATGCCCTCTCATTGCCTTGTTTGCTTATTACACACAGTGTGCATGTCTCATGTCTAGTCACGTCATTATTTTTATTAACGCGATAAATGAGATTACTGCTCTTATTGTTAACTTTAATTGTAAAAAGTGTGCATGTCCTCCCTGTACCTGTGTGGTTTTCTCCAGGGCCTCCAGTTTTCTACTAAATCTCACACTAAGACATGGTAATGGGTAAATTGGAGACACTAAATTGTCCCAGCTATTAGGGATGTGCATATCAATGCGCTTTTAGAGCAAATCCCAAGCCGAGGTAAATAGACGGGTAACAGAAATAAATCAAATGATGAACGACAATGACATCAAACGTGCCAATGTTCTTCAGGCTTGATATTTATTTATTGTTTCTTTTTTTTAATTTCTTTTTTAATGATGTTATTTTAAGTGTGTCTTTGTGTGTGTGATATCTGTATCTGTGTGTGGGGGGACATTATGTTTGTGTGTGTCTGTTAGTGTTTTGCAGTACGCTCCCTGGGCTGGGTGGAAATCCCAGAGGAGGACTTGGCTCCAGGTAAGAGCAGCCTGGCGGTCAATAACTGCATTCAGCAGCTCTCTCACAGCAAGGCTGAGGGTCGTGATGCTGTCGGGGCGTGGGGAGAGGTGAGCAGCTCACACGGAATCCAATTGATCAGCATGGCCAAGCATTTAGTGGTGTAAGCTTTGTCAATGTGTACATTTATTACAGTGTTTTATTGGTTATAGGGCATCCAGCAAATTTGAGACGCATTATTTCTTTAATAACATCATCTTGTTCCCCTCAAAATAGTATTCTCTGAAACTCTCAAACATTGTAAGCTTGAATTTCATACCCAGTGCAAACCACAACAGAATGCTTATATGACAGGATCGGCACGGATAAAATTACAAGGGTATAGAGTTATATAGAAGTTATTTGTAAGCATATTAATATTGTGTGTGTGTGTGTGTGTGTGTGTAAAGGGTCAGGACATGATGATGCTTCTCAAGAAGGACACATTAAGTCTCCTTGACCCCCTTGACCGCAGTCTCATCCACTGCCAACCCATCATCAACATTCGAGTGTGGGGCGTCGGCTGCAATAATGGCAGGTTGGTATTTTTAAATTATACTTTCATTTCGGCTCTCACATTTTTCCATCTGTGTCGTTTTCTTGATTTCACCTCAGTACTTACTAATACATTTGTTTTTTTTGAGTTATTTTTTGCTCATGCTCTTTCTTTGTGCTATTGGTAATTATTTTTAAAAACTCAGAAGGACAGTAAATTGCTCACAGGAAATTTTATACTTAAAGGATCCTAAAGAGCCAACATAAAGGCAGCTATTCCCATTCGTTGGTGACATGGTAAATGAAGGTCGTTCATAGTGGCTATAGGTTAGACACGTGGTTGTATTAAAGCCTTTAATAACTGTCTGTGGCCTGTAGCTGTGACAGTATGATCAAGTTATTAAATAAAGGGCTTATGTGGAGTTGATCAGAATGAAGCTATTTCTGGTTGCACTTAGCAGAGTTTCTGGGAAAAAAAACAATCCACACAGTGTGAGTTATATTTATCACTCAGAATCGACTTTCTATTAATTTCCCGAGCCTGGATAAAATGTGCCTTTGTACTGTAGATATCAGAGGCTGTCTTGGGGTGAAGATTTATAATGATGAGTCATAAAACAACATCATCAAC
Source organism: Corydoras sp. C115 (assembly GCA_019802505.1). NCBI lineage: Eukaryota > Metazoa > Chordata > Actinopteri > Siluriformes > Callichthyidae > Corydoras > Corydoras sp. C115. The sequence continues at coordinate 835,074 of JAFMOC010000186.1, read as the reverse complement.
AACAGCAATGATAATAATAATAAAAAAAAATAGTTTAATAATAGTTTAATAGTAATAATTATTGTAATTAATAGTACAATAATAGGTAATTAATCATTTAATAATAATAACAGTCTCTATAATAAATACTACTACTACTTATAATAATAATAATATTTATAAATAGTACAATAATAATTTAATAATAATAATACTCATCATCATAATTATTATCTTCACTTATTATTATTATTATTATTATTATTATTATTATTATTATTATTATTATTATTGTTGTTGTTGTTTTAATTGTTTTTGTTGTTGCTTTTGTAATAATAATAATGATAATAATAATAATAATAATAATAATAATAATAATTTGTTTTTTAGTTTTTTGTTAAATTTAGCATAAAATCTTTAATATAAATTTTTTTTTTATTACTACCTGAATATTATCAATATTAAACTATGTTTTATGTATATTTAAAAAAAAAAGTTTAAAATGACCAGCTTAATATATAAACTCTACAAAAATGATGTGTAATATTATGTTAGATATGCAAATTTATGCCGGTTATCTCAAAAAATATATATATAGTGTATTATAACTAGGAGTTATTGTTTTCGTGTGTGGGTTTTTATACTTTTTTTCTGGATCCTATTTCTGGAGCTAATAAAATCACAATATAAGCTTATATAAAGAGCTGGGTTGGTTTATAGTATGTATATAAGGAAGAAGACTTTTATTCTTACAGATCTGACCTGGCAATTGACCACAGTGTGATCTTAAAACTTTTAACTGAAGGAGAGACTGTGAGCTCATTGGATTTTTATTTTCATGAGAAGATGCAGTGCACTCATCAGCAAACACAGATTACTTCCTTTTGTTTTTCTTAACAGTGACCCTTTCTTTCTTTTCTTAACCCTGCACTCCTGAAAAACAGAGACAGGTAACCGCTGCACTTTTTTTCTTTGTGGTCCAGATCATTTGCCAGCCTGCATATCATGTAGACTAGCTTGGATCTTATAGATACTCATTTATGTTGTGCATCATAACTATTTAGATTTCCAACTTTTCTATTTTCTTTCGAGTTCTAGTTTGTGCTTGATCATGTTCTAGTTACGTGTGAGCACAGGAGTAGTGGTCTTGGCTATTTTCTTTCCTATGCATGAGCTAAACAACTACTTATCTTCTGAGAAATGTTTTAAAAAACTAATGCATGTGTCTGGATATCAAAAGAAAAAATGAAAAAAACAAAGGACAGTGGGACACAAAGCAATAAGACCTTCATTCATGCCATTTTGTGGATTTAATTCATTACAGGTCAGGTCTCTACAGACCGCTATTTGTGTTAATCCCGGCAAAATCCATGCAGATTTAATTTCAAACCACCAGCGAAATCCTTACAGACCAACATAGAGGACAAGTGGACGTGTAAAAGAATAGCATCCATCTTAGTACAAAAGAAAAAGAATAGCTTTTTAATTCCTTGAAAAAAATGTAATGTGGTCATGTTGAGTAGATAAATCTAATACGAAAAAAGAAAGACAAATATAGCACATTACTCAGTTAGGGTCAAAGAAATCAAGGTTAATGTAACATTTTAGCTCTCTGTACCGTGCATACAGAACTGTTATGTTGGTTGTGTTGTTTTACAGCGAAACATGATGTTGCCAAAACCCAAAACATTAGCGATTCACTATTAAATCACTATTAATATTACAGTTTCTACATAGTACAATCCAATTCCCCATGCCCATCCAGGGGAGAACATTTCGCACAAAGTATAAAAATCATTCATCCATCCATTTTCTTCCGCATCATCCTCTATTAGGGCCGCAGTGGGGGTTCCTCATGCCCATCCAGGGGAGAACGTCTCGGGCGCTGGGCAGATTACACCCAGTACAGGGCACCAAACTATCGCTGGATACACACTCACTCACTCACACAGACACACACTATAATGGGGCAATTTGGAGAACTCAATTAACTTGATCCATGTTTTTGGACTGTGGGAGGAAACCGGAGAACCCGGAGGAAACCCTCGTGGACACGGGGAGAACATGGAAACTCCACCCAGATTGGGATTCGAACCGGGAATCCCTAGTGCTGAGAGGTGAACGTGCTAACCACTAAGCTACCATGCCGCCTGTCTAAAAATCTGTTTGACTAATAAAGTATACAAGGGTTTTTGAACATATTATATGAAAATACGGGCGGCACGGTGGCTTAGTGGTTAGCATGTTCTCCTCTCAGTGTTAGGGATTCCCGGTTCGAATCTCAATCTGGATGGAGTTCCCATGTTCTCCCCGTGTCCGCGTGGGTTCTCCGGTTTTCTGCCACAGTCCAAAAACATGGATCAAGTCAATTGAGTTCTCCAAATTGCCCCATATAGAGTGTGTCTGTGTTAGTGAGTGTGTGTCCAGCGATAGGTTGGCGTCCTGTCCTGGGTGTATCTGCCCAGCGCCTGAAACATCCTCCCCTGGATGGGCATGGGGAACCCCCCAAGACCCTAATAGAGGATAAAGCGGAAGATAATAGATGGATAGAATATGAAAATACTTTAAATAAAGAAAACTAATTATTTGGCTCAGCACTTTTTATAAACTGAATCGGCTCAAATTCATTTGAATCATATTGGTATTTTAAAAAATGCATATGCATTAGAAAAATTTGAGAATTAAGTTAAGCTCTATAGATGTTTAGATCTGTTCATCTTGGACTGTGGGGTTCACCACAGATAACAAGTCTGGTTGCCACAATTTGCATGAACACTAATGTCAGTCTGTTATTCTGCTGTAGGGACTTTGCCTTTGTGGCCAGCGATAAGGACACGTGCATGTTGAAGTGCCATGTGTTCCGGTGCAATGCACCAGCCAAGACCATAGCCTCTGCCCTACATGAGATGTGCACCAAGGTAAGGCCTGCTTCCTGATGTAGCTCAGTGTGGAGAATTGGATCTGCCATGCCAAAAACTAACATAGCAAAATTACACATTTATTTAAACTTTTTTGCATATTAATAATTATAAAACGGGTAGTTTCATTTTAAGTCGGGGGGGTGGGGTGGATTGCCCTTCCCCATCCAGGGGAAAGCCGTCCGAATGTTTTAGGCACCGGGCAGATTTATCCAGAACAGGGCACCAATTCATTGCTGGGCACATACTCACACACCGTATCCATCCATTATCTTCCGCTTTATCCTATATTAGGGTCACGGGGGGGTTCCCCATGCCCATCCAGGGGAAAACGTTTCGGGCGCTGGGCAGATACACCTAGGACAGGGCGCCAATCTATCGCTGGGGCAATTTGGAGAATTCAATTGACTTAATCCATGTTTTTGGAATGTGGGAGGAAACTGGAGAACCTGGAGGAAACCCACGCGGACACGGATTCTAATTGGGATCAGATTGGGATTCAAACCGAGAATCCTTAGCGCTGAGAGGAGAACATGATAACCACTAAGCCACCTCACACACCATATATAAGAGAATACAGAAAGGGGCGATTTAGAGCTTAAATCTGTTTTTGGATTGTGGTGGGAGGAAACCAGAGAACTCTGATAAAACCCACATAGACTCGGGGAGAACATGGAAACTCCAGCCGGATTGGCACCTGAACCTGGATCCTGGATCCTGGATCCCCAGCGCTGAGAAGCACTTTTGGGAGGGTTAACCCCCCAAAAAACACCCTGTGCAGGTTGCCAGTCTATTTCTTGCTGACACATACTAAGAAATTAACAACTAGGGGCAATTTAACAAACCTTGAGTTCACCCACTAACTAAGTTTTTGGACTCTGAAAGCAAACCAGACCTACTGGTAGAAAGAAACCCATGGAAACATGTGGAGAACATGCAATCTGAACCCAGAAAAGCTCCTGTCCACAGGGTCCAGGCATGGAACCCAGATCCTCATGTGTGGTATCCACCGTGTTGCCTATTCATATTAATCTGCTGTTAGTTTATTTACATTTACATTACATTTGGTCATTTAACAGACGCTTTTATCCAAAACGACTTACAAGGTGAGCACAGGGTTAATCACAACATCTCTGGAGCAATGAGGGTTAAGGGCCTTGCTCAAGGATCCACATTGGTAACTTCAGTGGACCTGGGATTTGAACCTCCAACCTTCAGATTGGTAACCCAATGCCACTGAGCTACCTCTCCCTACTGCTTACAGTTTATAAAGTGTAATATATGGCTATGTGCTTGATCTTGCAGATCATGGCTGAGAAGGCAACAATGCCTCTTTCCATAGCACGTTCAGTCACAATGGAGAGTATATCCCCTGAGGACCTACCGCACCAAGGTACATCGTCTACGATCAGTGTTTTATTCACTGATTAAAGTTTGGTGGAGGATTTTGTGACTGCTTTATTTAAAATGTTTTCCATGCAGCTGAACATTAATGTTTCTTATTATAATCTTCTAGTCAACTTTCTAGATGCAGTGAGGCAAAGGATTCAGAAATTTGAGGTGGAATATGTTGGAAATCTTCCTGTCTCAAGAGCAATGGGTGAGTTCATTCATTATCTTCTGCTTCATCCTCTACTAGGGTCACAGAGAGGTTCCATGCCCATCCAGTGGAGAACATTTTGGGCACTAGACAGATACACCCAGGGCAGGGCGTCAATCTATTACTGGGCTCAATTGCTCACGCAATTACACACTATACGGGTGATTTAGAACATTCAGTTTACCTTAAATACATGTTTTGGGAGGAAACCGGAGAACCCAGAGAAAATTAACGGGACACAGGGAGAACATGGAAACTCCACCCGGGGAGTCCATTGGGATTCGAACCTGAATCCCCTAAAAGAATATAAAATACAGAATATATCCATATATCCGTCCATTATCTTTCACTTTATCCTCTATTAGGGTCACGGGAGCGTTCCCCATGTCCATCCAGGGGAGAACGTTTTGAAAGCTGGGCAGATACACCCAGGACAGGACGCTAATCTATCACTGTACACACTCACTCACATAAACACACTCTATATGGGGCAATTTTGAGAACTCAATTGACTTGATCCATGTTTTTGGACTGTGGGAGGAAACCGGAGAACCCGAAACCCATGGGGTCACGGGGAAAACATGGAAACTCCACCCAGATTGGGATTCGAACCGGGAATCCCCAGCACTGAGAGGAGAACATGCTAACCACTAAGCCACCGTGCCGCCATACTGAATATATAAATTCAGAAATGATGTATATATTATATATATGAAATTAGATAGGTGGCACGGTGGCTTAGTGGTCAGCACGTTCGCCTCTCAGCGCTAGGGATTCCCGGTTCGAATCCCAATCTGGGTGAAGTTTCCATGTTCTCCCTGTGTCTGCGTGGGTTTCCTCCGGGTTCTCCGGTTTCCTCCCACAGTCCAAAAGCATGGATCAAGTGAATTCTCAAAATTGCCCCATATAGAGTGTGTCTGTGTGAGTGAGTGTGTGCCCAGCGATGGATTGGCGCCCTGTCCTGGGTCTGTCTGCCCAGCGCCCGAGATGTTCTCCCCTGGATGGGCATGGGGAACCCCACCGCGACCCTAATAGAGGATAAAGCGGGAGATAATAAATGAATGAATGAAATTAGATCATTTCTTTTTTCTGTTTTCAGTATTAAACACTAGGTTTATTCTCTATAATGTGTTTTTTAAGTATGTTGGATGTATTTTATTTCTAGAACAAATGAACTCTATTTACTTTAAATTACTGGATTTACACAATTTAAATGGAAAAGGTGCCTTAGTGTATTTGAAGGCTATTTTTCGTAAATTTGTTTGGTTTGTATTCTATAAAAGTGAGTCGCGACGTAATGACCATAAGAAAATGTGGGTCTTGTTCTGAGACTAGTCTATGAGCCTAGCCATTGGTCTAAATGAATGTCTGAGAAATCTGTGTGATGTCTGCAAAGTTGCCATGTTGGAAACTGTCATGTCCATCATGATCACGTGTGATGGGTGGTTTGCTTAATCTTTACAGGAATGGAAGTGCTAAACAGGGCCATCGAGAGCATCATGCACTCAAGGGACAGGGACGAATGGGAGCCGATTGTCATCCATGTGTCAGACAGAGTGCTGTCGCTGTGGAGGGGAAAGGTAGGTGGGCCAAAAAGTTGAAATGGCTTAATGTTATATATGTATTCTTTCCTGTAAATGGGTTCCCCATGCCCATCCAGGGGAGAACGTTTCAGGCGCTGGGGAGATACAACCAGGACAGGAAGTTAATCTATCACTGGATACACACTCACTCACACAGACACACTTTATATGGGCCAATTTAGAGCATTTAATTTTCTCTTGAATCCATGTTTTTGGACTGTGGGAGGAAACCAGAGAACCCAGAGGAAACCCTCGCAGACACAGGGAGAACATGGAAACTCCACCCAGATTGGGATTTGAACCTGGATCCCCAGTGCTGAGAGGCAGATTGCAGAGGCTGAGAGGCAGACTTAACCACTAAGCCACCATGTCACCAAATAAAATGTATTTTATTATCCATCCATCCATCCATCCATTATCTTCCGCTTTATTATCTACTAGGGTCGGGGGGGGGGGCACTATCACTGGACACTCACGCACACAGACACACAAAAACACACTCTATATGGGTCAATTTGGAGAACTCAATTGACTTGATCCTTGTTTTTTGGGAGAACATGGAAACTCCAGCCAGATTGGGATTCGAACCAGGAATCCCTAGCACTGAGAGGAGAACATGCTAACCACTAAGCCATCGTGCTGCCCCTGTATTTTATATTATTATTATTATTATTATTATTATTATTATTATTATTAGGGCGGCACGGTGGCTTAGTGGTTAGCACGTTCGCCTCTCAGCGCTAGGGATTCCCGGTTCAAATACCCATCTGGGTGGAGTTTCCATGTTCTCTCCGTGTCCGCGTGAGTTTCCTCCGGGTTCTCCGGTTTCCTCCCACAGTCCAAAAACATGGATCAAGTCAATTGAATTCTCAAAAATTGCCCCATATAGAGTGTGTCTGTGTGAGTGAGTGTGTGCCCAGCGATGGATTGGCGCCCTGTCCTTGGTCTATCTGCCCAGCGCCCGAGATGTTCTCCCCTGGATGGGCATGGGGAACCCCACCGCGACCCTAGGATAAAGTGGGAGATAATGAATGAATGAATGAATTAATGAATAATTATTATTATTATTATTATTATTATTATTATTATTTAATTCTCTAAGGCAGCCATACAAACGACTGTGTCAATGTGCCACCCAAAAAGAAATACTGGCATTTAATTTAGCTATAATTTTCCTCAAAAAGCATCTTTGTTTTTTTTCTGCATGGTTACATCTCTTAAGGATGGTGAAGATCCCTTCTGGGAAACCCAGGTACGGTACCTGACCTTCCTCGGTGTCGGTCACGACACTCATACCTTCGCAGTGATAGTGGACGCTGGCACGCAGCGCTTTGAGTGCCATGTCTTCTGGTGTGAACCTGACGCCGGGATTGTTTCTGAAGCAGTACAAGCTGCATGCATGGTAAGTGCCAACAAATGATTTACTCTATAACAGGCTTTAGGCTGCCATACACACCACACTACAGGTTCCCATGAATTCTAAACTACTGGTTTTGCTCTACTGCCCTCTACAGGTCCAATATCAGAAGTGTTTGGTGGCCCAGACTCCACCTCCAAGGTCAAAAATGTGGCGAGCCGGTCCCAAAGTTAAACGTGCCAACTCCATGGATGGTTCCACGTTTCCACCCTGCCACCAAGGACAGGCTTCATCCAAAATGGCGTCGGCTAGCATAAAGAAGGGCATGCTGGCCTTTTTTGAAACACTGAGAAATAAGCCACCTGTAGTACCAGCCCCCTAGCAGCGGAACTTGAGGAAGGGAAGGAGAAAGAACTGATGGGTTTTGGGGCAGAGCGTGCATGAGATGAGGAAAGAATATGTATAATTAATTAAAAAACAATTAATTAGATCAAATGCTTATTTCTCCCTGGACAACCTAATACAGTCACCACCTGCTCACTACAAGTACTTTTATACACTGATCTGTTGATTGATTGGACAGCTAAAAAATACAAAACTAACGGTGCTCTGCTTTCACATTCCACTTGCGTGCTATGCTGCAGTCATAAAATATGATCTAGGACCAGGGTTTCATAGATAAAGACTCCATTCAGCCATTATCTTCCGCTTTATCCTATATTAGGGTAGCGGGGGGGTTCCCCATGCCCATCCAGGGGAGAACATCTCGGGTGCTGGGCAGATACACCCAGGACAGGAAGCTAAACTATCACTGTACACACACTCACACACACACACAGACACACTCTATATGGGGCAATTTGGAGAACTCAATTGACTTGATCCATGTTTTTGGACTGTGGGAGGAAACCGGAGAACCCGGAGGAAACCCACGCAGACACGGGGAGAACATAGAAACTCCACCCAGATGGGGATTCGAACCGAGAATCCCCAGCACTGAGAGGAGAACATGCTCACCACTAAGCCACCGTGCTGCCCTAGATAAAGACTCAATATCAACAAAGAAAATACAGATATTGGGTCAGGGTCTATGAATGGTAACTGGAGATACTTACAAAATACAAAATAGAAATATTCTCTCCTCTAGAATTATTTAATTATTCATTCATTCATTCATTATCTCCCGCTTTATCCTCTATTAGGGTCGCGGTGGGGTTCCCCATGCCCATCCAGGGGAGAACACCCCGGGCGCCGGGCAGACAGACCCAGGACAGGGCGCCAGTCCATCGCTGGACACACACTCACTCACACAGACACACTCTATATGGGGCAATTTGAAGAATTCACTTGACTTGATCCATGTTTTTGGACTGTGGGAGGAAACCGGAGAACCCGGAGGAAACCCCCCCGGACACGGGGAGAACATGGAAACTCCACCCAGATGGGGATTCGAACCGGGAATCCCTAGCGCTGAGAGGCGAACGTTCTAACCACTAAGCCACCGTGCCGCCTTATTTAATTATATTAATTATATAATTAATAATTAATATATAATAGTAATTATTAAAATCAGCAGATTTGAGCAAACCACTATTTCCATAGGGGCGGCACGGTGTCTTAGTGCTTATCATGTTCTCCTTTCAGCGCTAGGAATTCCCGGTTCGAATCCCAATCTGGGTGGAGTTTCCATGTTCTCCCCGTGTCTGCATGGGTTTCCTCCGGGTTCTCCAGTTTCCTCCCACAGTCCAAAAACATGGATCAAGTCAATTGAATTCTCCAAATTGCCCCATATAGAGTGGCACCTTGTCCTGGGTGTATCTGCCCAGCGCCCAAAATGTTCTCCCCTGGATGGGCATGGGGAACCCCCCCCCCCCCCCCCCCGCGACCCTAATAGACGATAAAGCAGAATATGATGGATGGATGGACTATTTCCATTGAGGGCACGGTAGCTTAGTGGCCCGTATGGTTTTCCTCCGGGTACTCATGTTTCCTCCCACAGTCCAAAAACATGGATTCAAGGTTAAATCGAATGCTCTAAATTGCCCCATACAGGGTGTCTTTGTGTGTGAGTATGCACAGGTGTATCTGCTCTGCGCCCGAAACCTTTTCCCCCGGATGGGCATGAGAAAACCCCACAGTACCCTAGTAGAGGATTAAGCGGAACATAATGAATGAATGAACATGCTGTAAAAGATTGACAGACCTGGAGAGTATCCCGAACACCATACTCAGCACCACTCAAATTAAAATTCTATGTGCATTAAAGACATTAAACATTTCCAAAGGCTGCAGCCCCACAGAGGAGCCTCCCCCCTCCCTTCTCCTGGTTTTAATGTGTGTAATTTGGTAAATGCTTTGCATACATTGAACTTCAAGTCTAGATTTGGCCACGTAGTGATATTGCTGAATATTGAGTAGGATATATAATCATGCTATCTTCAAACAAGTGAATTTGAACTATACTAGTAAAGAGCATTTGCTTATTCTGAGAATGCTGACTGAAGTCTAGCATGTGGACTAGAACCTTCTAACCGTGTAAGCCCTGAAAGCTTATTGGCACTGTAAAACTGCACATGCTTTAGAATGCAAGGCTTTAAAAGGGCATTAAAACAATAAGCCTTAGGACGCAGCAGAAAGCGTACGACGGGTCTAAAACATTTAGAGCAGGAGTGTCAAACTCAATGGCACCGGGGGTCAAAACTCCAAGCACGTTTCAGGCTGCAGGCTGAACATTTATCGAACCTGCTAAAAGGAAATGTTTTCTGAACAGGAATAGGGATAAAAACCGACAGGAGTATTATTCCATGGTAAATCAATTTCAACTTTACATAACATCAAATAGGCAGCACGGTGGCTGCATGTTCTCCTCTCAGCGCTAGGGATTCCCAGTTCAAATCCCAATCTAGGTGGAGTTTGCATGTTCTCCCCGTGTCCGCGTGGGTTTCCTCCGGGTTCTCCGGTTTCCTCCCACAGTCCAAAAACATGGATCAAGTCAATTGAGTTCTCCAAATTGCCCCATATAGAGTGTGTCTGTGTGAGTGAGTGTGTGCCCAGCGATGGATTGGCGCCCTGTCCTGGGTGTATCTGCCCAGCGGCCGAAATGTTCTCCCATGGATGGGTATGGGGAACCCTCCACGCGACCCTAATAGAGGATAAAGCGGAAGATAATGAATGAATGAATGAATGAATAATAACATCAAATACTTTGCTCTCTATAAAAAATATCTCTTGTCAAAATAAAAAAAGGGGGCGGTGCGTTGGCTTGTTGGTTAGCACATTCGACTCTCAGCGCTATTGATTCCCAGGTCGAATCCCAATCTGGGTGGAGTTTCCATCTTCTCCCCGTGTCTGCGTGGGTTTCCTCCGGGTTCTCCGGTTTCCTCCCACAGTCCAAAAACATGGATCAAGTCAATTGAGTTCTCCAAATTGCCCCATATAGAGTGTGTCTGAGTGAGTGAGTGTGTACCCAGAGATGGATTGGTGTATCTGCCCAGCACCCGAAACGTTCTCCCCTGGATCGGCATGGGGAACCCCCCCCCCCCCCCGCGACCCTAATATAGGATAAAGCGGAAGATAATGGATGGATGGAAAATAAAAAAATTTACAACTATTGAACCTGCTACTTTTGCTCTGTATCTAAATCATACACATTTAAAATATGAGCACAGTCTAAAAAAAAACATATCGCCAGGCCATTAATACCAATAATAATAGATCAATGTAAATAGATCTCGCTGGCCAGATATAATTGCATTACGGCTTGGATATGACCCACGGGCCCTGAGTTTGACACCAATGATTCAGAGGATAACTGCATCTCTGATAGAATTGTGTACAAATGCACTAAATATGTAAGTATTGTGTTAAAACCAATGCAAACCAAGCTCTTTCACCTCCACTATCTGAATGTACATCTTTATGGTATTTGAGTGCATGTTGATTGAAAATTCACTTGATCGCAAGAACACCTTGTGGAACTGCACGACACGACGAAGCAGCAATGTGATGTAACAAGCGAACATATGCAACCTCCTTTTTTTTCCTTCAAGAGCATGTATTATAAGACAAACTCAGGTCTTCTTAATGCTACACCGCAGAATCATGGAATGGAATCATGGAATGAACGGAAGAACAATTCCAGCATGTTTGCCCTTTGTACAGTCAGAAGCCTCGGCAAGACACTTTTGTCAGAGACACTGTCATAAATTAGTTATGTAGCGCCTTTTTTATTTTCTATTCTTTATACTCTGTAAAGATGTCTTCTTCATAGGCACATTTACAGTACTTTAGCACAGAAATAGGATGTCATGTAAAATGGAGTTTTTTATTGTTATTTCTATTAGGCCGCTAGTCTTGTTGCACAGATGAAATAGATTCCACATACAGTGGTTGATAATGTGACAATAAATCTGATCGCATTGTTACAACCTTCTCTAGTCGCAAAAATGACATTTGTGTAGATTGTCTTCACACGGTTTTAATATCCATGAATGAATTCGTGAAAACTTTTTGATTTTGTAAACTGTTGTTTTTTTTCTGTGTGCTTATTTTGCAGTGCTCTGATTAAAGCAAATCTCAGTTTAGGAGATTTCCAAAAGAATCCTTTCCTAACAAATTGGTCACATATCACAATCTGAATCAGAATACTTTATTGATCCCAGGTGGAGATTGCAGAGCAACTGTAACGGGCTGTATGTGCGCTTGCTCATGCACATGTTCAAGCTTCTAATCTAATATATATCTAAAATATATCACTTTTTACAACAGTACATTGTCACAATGTATAATGTACTTTGCAGTGTTTATATATATATATATATATATATATATATATATATATATATATATATATATATATATATATATATATAAATAAATGTTTGATTTATATTTTATATATTTGGTCATTTAGCAGCAGCATTAACAGCAGTAATAGCTGGGCAGCATTAACAATAAGGACAATAAGGTGTATATGTATATATATATATATATATATATATATATATATATATATATATATATATATATGCTCTAAAGTCTGTGTTCTTTACGTGTAGCTAAATAGAGCTAATAGCATTAGCTTCTGTGCTAAAGCCAAGTTACTAAACCTGAAATAATAAGCATATTATCGACAAACCAGGCGTGATGTACAAACATTTTATAAAATGTTTTACATATAGACATTGTTTTTAATTGTTAGAATCATACTCCCCACTTGATCGCCATGGGGAGCACCTTCACGATCGTAAATGGTTAAGCGAAAGATAAGCGGAATTAATGAACTTTGCACCACACTTGCAAAGTGATTTTAATTCATTCATTCATTATCTCCCGCTTTATCCTCTATTAGGGTCGCGGTGGGGTTCCCCATGCCCATCCAGTGGAGAACGTCTCGGGCGCTGGACAGATACACCCAGGACGGGGCGCCAATACATCGCTGGGCACACACTCACTCACACAGACACACTCTATATGGGGCAATTTTGAGAACTCAATTGACTTGATCCATGTTTTTGGACTGTGGGAGGAAACCGGAGAACCCGGAGGAAACCCACGCAGACACGGGGAGAACATGGAAACTCCACCCAGATGGGGATTCGAACCTGGAATCCCTAGTGCTGAGAGGAGAACATGCTAACCACTAAGCCACCGCGCCGCCATTTTTTAAATTATGGTACTTAATTAACTTTTGTTGACACTTCAAAATCAGTTTTAATAGACACTTTTATGTATGTATATTTGTATATATATATATATATATATATATAGTGTGTGTGTGTGAGTGAGTGTGTGCCCAGTGATGGATTGTCTCCCTGATCCTGGGTGTATTTGTCCAGCGCCCGAAACGTTCTCCCCTGGATGGAGAACTCCCCCGCGACCCTAATATAAAAGCGGAAGAAAATGAATATATATATATATATATATATATATATATATATATTAGCAAAATTTACTATTTTAAATAAGCAAAAGTAGCATAAAGAGGGGGCACCCGGATTTGAACCGGGGACCTCTTGATCTGCAGTCAAATGCTCTACCACTGAGCTATACCCCCGCACACGTCGAGCGGCAAATCCTGTTAATTTATCACTACAGCTCTTTGAAGCTGTGCGTGATTTTAATTACTTTTCGTTGTAAATATTTAATTTGAGTATTAATGTTGTTTATATATTAATTGTGCGTCATTTATTTCTTTTCTGTTCAAATTATTTTTAGCTTCATCACTAAAAAGCTAGTTCACAGTGACGTCACGACGTCAGTGACGTTACGACGTTACCACGTGACACATGTCCGGCTTCGACTACCCAGCAGTGAGGCAGTGAATTGTCAGAAGCGTTCTATTACAGAATGGTAAAGCAGAACGCGTTTATGTTCAGTTTACTTACACAATTCGACTTTATATCGGCATTTGGTTGTTTTAAATGTATTCAGTTCGTACATTACGTCCTGGTTTGTCGATAATACGTTTATTCTTTCAGGTTTAGTAGCTCGCCTTTAGCACACAAGCTAATGCTATTAGCTCTATTTAGCTACACATAAAGAACACGGACTTCAGACATAGAATATAATTTATTATACATGTTTCTGGTGTGTAAATATTTTTAAACATGTTTTCAAAACGTTAAATCCATATTTAATCTCTCATTTCGTCGGCCGCTTGTGTTTCGGCGGATTGTGATGTGTCATCGCTTTGCTAGCTTCTCTTACTTTCAGTTTACATGCCGTTTAAAAGCTGACAGATTATAATTACATTCAATACGTTTGAATTTAAATTTAAAGTTGTTGTTTTTTTTTTGCTTGATTCAGAATACCCGCGGACTTCACTCCCAGCTGAAGGACAGCGTTCCAGTGACAGGATTCTCGGTTCAAACGGGATCTTTCGGTGTCCCGGACTCATTGCGTCGAGGGTAAGTGCACACATTTGTGTCCTGAATACATCATTTCTGTTATGTTTACAATTTATTAAATCCGTGGGGTTCTAATGTATTACTCGTTATTATTAGGGTAAATCGGGAGTCTCCGATTATCGATTCTTCAAGCCAACGATTTGATCATTTTCAATACTCAAAAATTCCCCACAATCCATCCATCCATTGTGTTCCACTTTATCCTATATTAGGGTCACGGGGGGCGGTTCCCTTCCCCATGTCCATCCAGGGGAGAGCGTCTCTGGCGCTGGGCAGATACAACCAGGACAGGGCGCCAATCTATCACTGGGCACACAGACACACACACACTCTCTATATGGTGCAATTTGGAGAGCTCAATAGACTTGATCCATGTTTTTGGACTGTGGGAGGAAACCAGAGGACCCGGAGGAAGCCCACGCAGACACGGGGAGAGCATGGAAACTCCACCCAGATGGGGATTTGAACCGGGAACCCCTAGTGCTGAGAGGAGAATGTGCTAGCCACTGTGCCACAATAACTCTATTGTGTTTCAAAGTAATCTACAACAAAATCATTTGCCTTTTATTCTGAATATAGAATCAGTGTTCAACGCACTGTAAATATAACCTTCACGCCATAAAAAGAGTCAAATAAAGTTTAATAAGATCAATTGTAATAAGTCTAGTGCTTACTGTGCAGTAAATACAACAGGACAAAATAAAAACTGGCCTCTATAATCCGTTATTTTTTTCCCATTATTTCCATCCATTATTTGATCCATGTTTTTGGACTGTGGGAGGAACCCGGAGGAAACCAATGCAGACACAGGGAGAACATGGAAACTCCTCCCAGCAATCTGTAGCGCTAAGCCATCGTGCACCCGCCCCCCACGATCCAATACTTAATAATTATTACAATAAATCTATTATGTTTCAAACTAATCGACAAGAAAATAATTTGCCTTTTATTCAGGATACAGAATCACTGTTTAATTTACAGAATGTTTATCACACCGTATAGCCGTTATGATCAACCATGCACTGTAAATATAACAGTAACAGTAATTCAAATAAAGTGAATTAAGATCAATTGTAATGAGTCTAATGCATAGTTTTAACACGACAAAACAAAAACTGACCTCTACAGTCAAAATGTTTCAACTAGGTAATGTAAATATTTATATATATATTAAAGACCATATAATAGTATATATTGAATATATTATTAGTAAAAAAGCACAACCAGGTATAAAGTCTTATCATAACACAATGTTCATACAATATCAGTCTCAGGAGATGATTGAAATATTAACTACTGTGTTCTTACGTGTCTGCAGCGTTGTTCTGATTCATGCCGTTTCATGTCTGATAAGTTCACTGTGCATTAATGAAATCAATGGTCTCTAAACATTTTGTTAAATCTTATTTGCTTTTTGGGAGGTCCTGTTTTGTCAGTCATATCTATGTTAAATATGAATAATAAGTAGAACATTTTATTTATTTATAAATAAATTAAGAGTTTGATGTTTCAGCTATTATTATTTTTTATTTTGCTTTTATTAATTTGCCTTTTTTGCTTTAGGTTCTCTAGTGTCAAAAATGAACTTCTGCCAAGTCATCCTTTGGAGATTTCAGAGAAAAATGTAAGTATAATTTACTTGATATGTCTGTTTATTCAGTTATTATTTCTTAATTATTCAAAGGCCACCAAACAGTAGTTAATTAGACTTTTAATCACTGTAACCCAGAGTGTGAGTACTAATGTTGGCCTTTTCACCAACTGTTTATTACATTTATTAGAAATTTGTCCCGCTAAAATCCGGCTTACACTTTACTTCGTGCTTGTGTTCATAGTTCCAGCTGAACCAGGACAAAATGAACTTCACCACATTAAGGAACATCCAGGGGCTCCATGCACCACTAAAACTTCAGATGGAGTACAAAGCAGCCAGACAGGTGGGAATTTATGCCTCTGGTGTTTACTCATACTTTAACATATTGTATATACTAGGTTCAATATACAGTATCAGTCAAAAGTTCCACTTATTGTCCATGTTATCAGTTCCGCTTAATGTAAAAATGGACTTTGTAGTTCTACAGTTACAGACTGTAGTCCATTGTTTAGTTTTTTTATTATTTAAAGTATACCTGTTGATGGACCTGACCACGAGAGAACAGAGAACCAACAGGGAACCAACCAATCTAGTAGGGTCGCGGTGGGCTTCCCCATGCCCATCCAGGGGAGAACTTTTTTCGGGCGCTGGGCAGATAGTCTCAGGACAGGGCGCCAATCCATCGCTGGGCACACACTCGCTCACACACCCTATATGGGGCAATTTGGAGAATTCAATTGACTTAATCCATGTTTTTGGACTGTGGGAGGAAAACGGAGAACCAGGAGGAAACCCACGCGGACACGGGGAGAACATGGAAACTCCACCCAGATGGGGATTCGAACCGGGAATCCCTAACGCTGAGAGGAGAACATGCTAATCACTAAGCCACCGTGCCGCCCAGGGCACTAACAAATAAAGAAAACAGATGGACTACAGTCTGTAATTGTGAAACTACAAAGTCCATCTCTATGGTAATGGGAGAAAGTAGACAATAAAGGGGGTGTGTTCCTCCCACAGTCCAAAAACATGGATCAAGTTAATTGAGTTCTCCAAATTGCCGCATATAGAGTGTGTCTGTGTGAGTGAGTGTCTCCAGTGATAGATTGGCGCCCTGTCCTGGGTGTATCTGCCCAGCGCCCATAACGTTCTCCCCTGGATGGGCATGGGGAACCCCCCCATGACCCTAATAGAGGATAAAGAGGAAGATAATGAATGAATGAAGTTATACCAGTAGATTGTTACCTCGGATTCTCTAGAAACTTGGTTCTATATCTGAATAAATGTCAAGTGTATGTTGGTAAAGTGGTTGTTGCTATGCTTCAGAATATTTAATTTCTTATAGATTCAGCGTTTGCCTTTTCTGCCAAGTTCAAATCTGGCGTTGGACACGCTCAGAGGCAATGATTATGGCATCGGCTTTGAGGACATCCTAAATGGTAAGAGTCTTTACTTTATGGTTGGATGCCTGTAGGTCCTGAATCAATCTAACTTCATTATGCTGTTAACACAATGTCTTCAGTTACTAAACAAATCGTCCAATCACACAAATTGGCAACTAGATATTCAATTTTATTTTACAATATTGTAATGTAAACCTTTTTTTTGTTTCAGATCCTGCACAGTGTGAGCTGATGGGAGAACCTCACGTCATGACGGAATTCAAATTTGGTCTGCTGTGAGCGTTCGGAAGCTTCAGTAATATCTCTTGGTTTAATAGTAATGTGTTTTTTCTGTTTCTAATAAAAATTTAAACTTGTTGATGTTTCATAGAAAACTTTACTGAACATTCATTATCTTCCACTTAATCCTCTGCAATGGTTGTTGGGGGTTCCCCATGCCCATCCAGAGGAGAACATTTCGGGCACCTAGGACAGGGCGCCAATCTGTCACTGGGCCTTCACAGAACATCCATCCATCCGTCATCTTCCGCTTTTATCCTCTACTAGGGTCGCGGGGGGGTTCCCCATACCCATCATGGGGAGAACGTTTAGGGCGATGGGCAGTTACACCCAGGATGGTGCCAACCCATCGCTGGGCACACTCACTCACACAAACACACTCTATATGGGGCAAATTGGAGTATTCAATTGACCTTGACCTTGTTTTTGGACTGTGGGAGGAAACCGGAGAACCCGGAGGAAACTCACGCCGACACGGGGAGAACATGGAAACACCCAGATGGGGATTCAAACCGGGAATCCCTAGCGCTGAGAGGAGAACATTCATTCATTCATTATCTCTTTATCCTCTATTAGGGTTGCGGGGGGGTTCTCCATGCCCATCCAGGGCAGAATGTCTCGGGCGCTGGGCAGATACACCCAGGACAGGACGCCAATCTATCACTGGGCACACACTCACTCACACAGACACACTCTATATGGGGCAATTTGGAGAATTCAATTGACTTGATCCATGTTTTTGGACTGTGGGAGGAAACCGGAGAACCCGGAGTAAACCCACGCAGACACGGGGAGAACATGGAAACTCCACCCAGATGGGGATTCGAACCGGGAATCCCTAGCGCCGAGAGAACATGCTAACCACTAAGCCACCGTACCGCCCTTCACAGAACAATGCAGTGAAATTTTTCCAGCTGAGAGTTCAACAACTATGGAGCCCCTAAAGGGACATGTAAGAAAAAATATTTATATACAACTATTGCGAGATCTCGCATGAATTTTTGCGATATCTCGCAATATTTCACAAAACTAATGCGAGATCTCACAAAAATTAATGTGAGATCTCACGAGATCTCACAAAACCATTGCGGTAACCGTGAAGCTGTCCAGAATAATCTCGCAAAATTAATGCGAGATCTCGCATTTTATATATATATATATATATATATATATATATCCCCCCCATGTCCCTATAGGGGCTCCGTAAACAACACATGGAATATCTGTTACTTTTAAATCCAGTATGGTCGCTTTACACATCATCTGTAGCAAGACTGTAATAGAACACTTATCAGTAAAGCCCTACTGGCAACTCATTGAATCACATGTGTCCCTACGTGGACATGTTGCAGCAGTGTGTGTGCCTAACATTTTATAAGCAGGTGAGGAGGTTCTCAGTGCTTTTAAAGATATGAATATTTTTGAGTTCTATAGTTTCATCAGCTCGTGTTTTTCAGTAACGTGTTCTGTTAGCACTGTCGAGGTCACAAGAAGAGGGGCCTGAAGGTTAATTCTCAGGGTGGGAAGCAAACCTTTTCTTAAAGGTGATAACAGGTTTAAATGTCCAGTCCAAACAAAATCATGATGCTGTAGTTTGTGTGTGAATCGAATCCTCACGGCGATCAGACCCAGCGGTATGCCATCTCAAAAAATGATGACTTTTACATTTACATTTAGTCATTTAGCAGACGCTTTTATCCAAAGCGACTTACAAATGAGAACACCACAAGTCAGAAGCCATGGAGAAAACCAACTATACTGTAAATTCATCAAACCTGATTGTTATTCGAAGGGGATTCGACTTATCCCCTTTTTTTTATAATTTTTTTTTTATAACAGGTATTTGTTAAAGAGATGCGTCTTAAGTAGTTTCTTAAAATTGTTTAGAGATTCTGCCTTACGGACAGAGTTGGGAAGATGGTTCCACTATTTTGCAGAGGTGAACGCCACGGAGTGAGAATTAGCTCCTCTGTGAGGTGGAATCGCCAGGCGGAAATCATCACTGGAGCGAAGTGAACGAGTCGGAGTGTATTTTGAAAAGATAGAGTGAAGGTCAGAGGGGGAAAATCCAGAAATGGTTCTGTATGCCAGAGTCAGTGACTTGTACTGAATGCGAGCAGCTACAGGAAGCCAATGGAGGGAAGTGAGTAATGGAGTGACATGAGTTCTTGGGGGTTAAACACGAGTCGGGCTGCAGAGTTTTGAATTAGTTGAAGAGGTCTGATTGTGGAAGTGGCACACCAGTGCGTACTTGGTCGAGGTGATGACTTTTAATGATGACTTTTAATTTTGGAGTTGAAGCCTTTTCACACTGGGTTGGAGATGCAAGTGTGTTTTACTAAACTACATTCACATTTACATTTGGTCATTTAGCAGATGCTTTTATCCAAAGCGATTTACAAGGTGAGCACAGGGTTAATCACAACATCTCTGGAGCAATGAAGGTTCATTAAAGGTCTTGCTCAAGGACCCACATTGGTAACTTCATTGGACCTGGGATAAACTAAAACACAAACATCTTATCAGAGCATTTAAGGCAGTCATGGGCTTGTGGTTAAAAGAACCAGCCTTGTGACCTGAAGGTCTCCGGTTCGATTCCCAATCCCACTAAGTACCATGGCTGAAGTGCTCTTGGGAAAGGCACTTATCCCCAATTGCTCCCTGGGTGCCGTATTCAAGGCTGCCCACTGCTCCAGGCACATGTGCTCACTCCACCAGTGTGTGTTTCACTGCATACTTAAATGTGGAGGACAAATTCCTCTGTGTGTAATCATTCATTCATTCATTATCTCCAGCTTTATCCTCTATTAGGGTCGCGGTGGGGTTCCCCATGCCCATCCAGGGGAGAACGTTTCGGGCGCTGGGCAGATAGACCCAGGACAGGGCGCCAATCTATCACTGGGCACACACTCACTCACACAGACACACTCTATATGGGGCAATTTTGAGAATTCAATTGACTTGATCCATGTTTTTGGACTGTGGGAGGAAACCGGAGAAAACCCACGCAGACACGGGGAGAACATGGAAACTCCACCCAGATGGGGATTCGAACCGGGAATCCCTAGCGCTGAGAGGTGAACGTACTAACCACTAAGCCACCGTGCCGCCTGTGTGTAATCATCCTTCCATTATCTTCCACTTTATCCTCTATGAGGGTAGTGTGTGTGTGTGTGTGGGGGGGTTCCCCATGCCCATCCAGGGGAGAACATCTCAGGCACTGGGCAGATACACCCAGGACAGGGTGCCAATGTTATCGCTGGGCACACATTCACACAAACACACTCTATATGGGGCAATTTGGAGAATTCAATGGACCGAATGAAACCCACGCAGACACGGGCAGAACATGGGATTCGACTTACCACCCAGATTGGGATTCGAATCGGGAATCCCAAGCGCAGAGAGGAGAACATGCTAAACACTAACCCACCGTGCCACCCTGTGTGTAATCACAGTAGGCAAACAAATCACTATCACTTAATTAAATCACAGTATTTGTTACAGTATTTCATTTCAACATGACATTTTATTTTACGTTCTATTTATAAACACTTAGGCCTCTTGAAAGCTCTGCCACTGTACTCCCTTAGAATGCTTTTATTGGTAAGATGATTTATGGAATGTGACTTTTTTGGGAAATGCCCACAATATAAATGATTAAATCATCAAACTTAAAAAAACCTTCATGAGGAACAGCTCATTGCAGTAGGATGGCTGGTAGTCGGAAATACCTGACCTGGCACCAACAATCATACCACAGTCAAAATAAAAGAGTCTCATATATACACTCATATATACTTGGCTTTTGCATTTAACTAGAGAAGAAGAACTCAGTGAGGCTAGTTGACATGAGAATGAGAATGTACTTTTTGAAGTAACTGAGCGGAGAAACGTTCAAAATGTAAGTTACACACTCTTGAAAGACTTCGAAACAACCTGATTGCTTTGTAAATGATATAACGCATAAAAAAAAGCAGGAGCGTCTATTAAAAACAAGAGTTAAAATCTATATACAGAACATTGAATGTTATACATTTGAAGGAACCCATGTTCCTCAGTCCAGTTTTTCCTCTTGGAAAAAATCCGCTCGATTAAGACATTCTTCGAAGTCTTCATATTGCTACATAGAAGATGAAAACATCACGTTAGAGAAAACGACCTTGTAATAAAGAATTAAGTTGCATCATGCAAAAGAAGTACACTGTTGATGCTGCCCGGCCGCTCAAGGAGGATGTGTCCCCCACTGAGCCTCGGTCCTCACAAGGTTTCTTCCTTAAAATATCAACATAACAGGGAGTTTTGTCTTGCCACTGTCTCTTCAGCTTGCTCTTTGGGGGTTTACATTTACATTTAGCAGAGGCTTTTATCCAAAGCGACTTACAAATGAGAACACCACAAGTCAGAAGCCATGGAGAAAACCAACTATACTGTAAGTTCATCAAACCTGATTGGTATTCGAAGCTGCGCCCCCCCCCCCTTTTTTTGTAATTTATTTATTTTTTTATAACAGGTATTTGTTAAATAGATGCGTCTTAAGTAGTTTCTTAAAACTGTTTAGAGATTCTGCCTTACGGACAGAGTTGGGAAGATCGTTTCACCATTTTGCAGTGGTGAACGCCACAGAGTGAGAATGAGCTCCTCGGTGAGGTGGAATCGCCAGGCGGCGATCATCACTGGAGCGAAGTGAACGAGTCGGAGTGTATTTTTGAAAAGATAGAGTGAAGGTAGGAGGATGAAGATCCAGAAATGGTTCTGTATGCCAGAGTCAGTGACTTGTACTGAATGCAGCAGCTACAGGAAGCCAATGGAGGGAAGTGAGTAATGGAGTGACATGAGTTCGCTTGGGCTGGTTAAACACGAGTCGGGCTGCAGAGCTTTGAATTAGTTGAAGAGGTCTGATTGTGGAAGCTGGGAGACCGGCAAGTAGTGCATTACAATAATCAAGCCGGGATAGGACTAGGGCTTGAACAAGCAGTTGGGTAGCATGTTCAGTCAAAAAGGGTCTGATCTTCCTTATGTTGTAAAGAAGGAATCGACAAGAATGGGCGGTTTTGATAACAAAGGCTTAAAGGCTTACACTGTGAAGCCGCTTTGTGACAATGTACTATTGTAAAAAGTGTAATATAAATAAATTGTTTGAACTTGAAGTACTCTGAACCCACCTTGGTGATCCAGTCGTCCTCCTGCAGCTTTGTGAACAGGTTTTTTACGGTGTCTTTCACTGGCTCATCTTCATCCACCTCCTGCGCCTCCTTGTGGGCCTTAAGTGCAGTGCGACAGCGCACATACAGGTGATACTTAAAATGCTTGAGCGCGTGGTAAACCTCCGTGCGGCTGGCGCAGACCGAGCCGACTAAGAAATTCTGCAATTTACAGTGATGATCAAAGTGAACCTTTAGCATGAACCACAGAATTAAATTAAATGAAATAAATACATTTAAATAAATAAATACAAAATACGCGGCACGCTGGCTTAGTGGTTAGCACGTTCGCCTCTCAGCACTAGGGATTCCCGGTTCGAATCCCCATCTGGGTGGAGTTTCCATGTTCTCCCCGTGTCTGCGTAGGTTTCCTCCGGGTTCTCCGGTTTCCTCCCACAGTCCAAAAACATGGATCAAGTCAATTGAATTCTCCAAATTGCCCCATATAGAGTGTGTCTGTGTGAGTGAGTGTGTGCCCAGCGATGGATTGGCGCCCTGTCCTGGGTCTATCTGCCCAGAGCACGAAATGTTCTCCCCTGGATGGGCATGGGGAACCCCACCGCGACCCTAATAGAGGATAAAGCGGGAGATAATGAATGAATGAATGAAAAATACAAAATACATTTAAAATAAAATAAAATACATTTAGTCATTTAGCAGATGCTTTTATCCAAAGTGACGTACAAATGAGAACACCACAAGTTAGAAGTTATGGAAAAAACCAACTATACTGTACATTCATCAAACCTGATTGTTATTTGATGCTGCGCCCCCCCCCCTTTTTTTTTAACAACAGGTATTTGTTAAAAAGATGCGTCTTCAGGAGTTCAGTGATTCTGCCTTATGGACAGAGTTGGAAAGATGGTTCCACCATTTTGCAGTGGTGAACATCACTGACTTAGAGGTTAGCATGTTCTCCTCTTAGAGCTAGGGATTCCCAGTTCGAATTCCCATCTGGGTGGAGTTTCCATATTCTCCCATCTCCCCGTGGGTTTCCTCTGGGTTCTCCAGTTTCCTCCCACAGTCTAAAAACATGGATCAAGGTCAATTGAGTTCTCCAAATTGTCCCATATAGAGTGTGTCTGTGTGAGTGAGTGTGTGCCCAGAGATAGATTGGCGTCCTGTCCTGGGTGTATCTGCCCAGCGCCCAAAACGTTCTCCCCTGGATGAGCATGGGAAACCCCCCCCCCCCGCGACCCTAGTAGAGGATAAAGCGGAAGATAATGGATGGATGCCACAGAGTGAGAATGAGCTCCTGGGTGAGGTGGAATCACCAGGTGGCAATCATCACTGGAGCGAAGTGAACGAGTCGGAGTGTATTTTGAAAAGATAGAGTGAAGGTAGGAGGGGGAAGATCCAGAAATGGTTCTCATCCCTAGCGCCGAGAGACGAACGTGCACCATATAATTTATTCATTCATTATCTACCACTTATTCCTCTACTAGGGTCGTGGAAGGGGGGGAGGGGTCTGCCCAAAGAACCTTTCAGGCACTGGGAACATACATGAGGACACAGGGTGCCAATCTATCGCTGGGCACACTCACTCACAGACAGACACACTATATGGGGCAAATAGCCTTGAATCCATGTTTTTGGACTGGTAGAAAACCAAAGACATCGGGGAGAACATGGAAACTGCACATAGATCGGGAATCGAATCTGGATCCTCAGTGCTGAGAGGCAATCGTGATAACCACTAAACCATGTGATTATGACGTGAATGATATTAAAGTGTGAGAATGTAAGGTGTGCTACCTGCGAGTCATCAGGCATGAACTGATCCTCTTGGAGCGTAGTGCTGTGGTACAGCTGGCCAGACAGATGGACCCTAAAGCGAGCGTTTCTGTGCAGCTCACAGGCCTCACAGTTCTTCGTCTTAACGTTCACCATGATAACTCGTACTTTTGGGTAACACTCAACACGCTCCTGTGAAATAACCAAATAAAACAATTATGTATCCCATTCTACATGTCACAGGTTGTATGAACTTATGAAATGGGTGTGGTAGCTCAGTGGTTAGGGGTTGGGCTATCAATCTGAAGGTTGGGGGTTCAAATCCCAGGTCCACTGAAGTTACCAATGTGGATCCTTGAGCAAGACCCTTAACCCTCATTGCTCCAGGGGGCACTGTGGCCAACCCTGAGTTCTGACCCCAACCAAGTGGGGATATTTGTAAGTCGCTTTGATAAAAGCGTCTGCTAAATAACCAAATGTAAAATGTGTGTGTATATATGTAATGAAATATTATGATGTATATACCTATATATACGCTCCTTCCAGTAATGAAATGTTTGATGTCCTACCTTGTAACGCTCCTTCCAGCGGCTCCTCTGCATCAGGTTTTCCAGACGGGGCAGCACCAAGCGTTCATCAAAGTAATGCAACGACGATTTCATCTCTTTGGCGTAACGTTTCGTCCGTTCGCCATCTGTGCCAATAAATCAGCAACCACACAATTAGTACCTCATTAGCAAAAATGTTACGTTGTTTTTCTTTACATTTTGTGAAGATTAAGTATGTTCAGATTCCAAACTTTTCTCTTGTACGTACAAAGTACAAAGAACTTATACATACATACACAGACAGAGAGATAGACAGACAGACAGACAGATATAAGGCAGCACGGTGGCTTAGTGGTTGGCATGTTCTCCTCTCAGCGCTAGGGATTCCCGGTTCGAAACCCAATCTTGATGGAGTTTCCATGTTCTCCCCATGTCCGCGTGGGTTTCCTCCCACAGTCCAAAAACATGGATCAAGTCAATTGAACTCTCCAAATTGCCCCATATAGAGTGTAAGTGAGTGTGAGCCCAGTGATAGATTGGTGTCCTGTCCTGGGTGTATCTGTCCAGCACCCGAAACGTTCTCCCCTGGATGGGCATGGGGAACCCCCCCACGACCCTAATAGAGGATAAAGCGAAAGATAATGGATATGCCTTTATTGGTCCCATATTGAAGATACATCTAATATATTTATAAAGACTTTGTAATTGAGAATTACTTACTGTAATTCAGAGAATCCAGTAATGTCATTGGACTTATAACCAAATAATGTGACTGAGGAAACATCTTGATGGCTCAGACCCAATATGGCAAATATTTTCAATCACATAATCAAATATTCTGTCTTTAAAATAAAAACTACATATAAATATAAAATATTTAATTGACAGAAGCAGCAAAAAAATTATGATGCTTATAGTTTATTTAGTTGGACCATAAACACGCTCATTTGACCTGTGTTTTGCACTTTACCCGATTATATCTATACTCAATTTAAACGAAGAGAACAGTCGATCTGAGGGCGGCACGGTGGCTTAGTGGTTAGCATGTTCTCCTCTCAGTGCTAGGGATTCCTGGTTCGAATCCCAATCTGGGTGGAGTTTCCATGTTCTCCCTGTGTCCGCGTGGGTTTCCTCCAGGTTCCCCGGTTTCCTCCCACAGTCCAAAAACATGGATCAAGTCAATTGTGTTCTCCAAATTGCCCCATATAGAGTGTGTGTGTGTGAGTGAGTGTGTCCAGTGATAGATTGGCGACCTGTACTGGGTGTGTCTGCCCAGCGCCCGAAACTCTCTCCCCTGGATGGACATGGGGAACCCCCCCCACGACCCTAATAGAGGATAAAGCGGAAGTGGATGGATGGAATGGATGTATGGAAGAACAGTCAATCTGTGCTGTCTGTTAGTGATTAAGGGCTGAGGAATTAAGAACAGCTACATACCATAAAGCGACTGGAGAAAAGACGGGTCCAGTACATTGATCAGCAAGGCCTTAATCACCACCTGGAAGTGGGTGAACTGTGATCCTGTGATGACTTCAAAGAATAGAGAACATTAATGTTTTCACTCGTTCATTAACTCACAGAACAACGAATAAGCAAAAAAAGAGAGGAATTTAAATAAAAAAAAGAAGAAAATATTTTTCCTACACTCTCTGGGAAGATGAGTGAAGATGTCCTTATTTGGCGTTTCACCCTCTTCGTCCTCTTCATTGTCCTCTTTCTGCTCTTCATCCTCCACTATGAAATCCTTAAGGCTGTCGGTGTCTGCTTGC
Organism: Corydoras sp. C115; assembly: GCA_019802505.1. Lineage (NCBI taxonomy): Eukaryota > Metazoa > Chordata > Actinopteri > Siluriformes > Callichthyidae > Corydoras > Corydoras sp. C115. The sequence goes on along the minus strand of JAFMOC010000186.1, from coordinate 808,198 downwards.
TTTTCTTCTTCACTGCTGTCTATCAGATGGAGTGCATGTTCCTCACTGGAGTCATTTTCAGAGTCTTCTGCTTTACATGGACTTTCTACTGGTTCCACATTTTCGGCTTCCTCCTCTTTTTCTGATCCCTGCAATTATCAATATTATAATAATAATAATAATAATAATAGAACTTTTTAAACAAAGAGCAGAATATAAGAAAATTCTCCTTAAGCCACATTAATTGTTTTTTCACCATAGCCAATCAAAAAGGGAGTAAAACCTACTTTTACACTGGTCTTAAACCCGACTCCACATGCCTTAAATGTGTAAAATAAGGCCAGACTGAATTTTTTATTATAAGGGACATTCAAAATGTTATATTCAGGTTTATATTTTTGGTATACAAATTGTTCTTTGGGTGAAACTGGGGTCATGGGACTGCAATTTCGTTCCAGCTCATGTCCCGCATATGATGTGACTAACAACGTCTCCTTAAAGGATCTTTACAAACATAAAGCTGTGCATTGGAAAGAGTCACCTATTGAGTAACAGGAGCCACTCAAGACATCTGAAGGTAAAGGTGAGAAAGTAACTGGAGATTTTTTTTATATTTAGGTTCATGTCTGTAAATATTGTCAGACATTTGTAATGAAATCTTGACCCAATCATCATGAAAGACGAGCAGTTTACCACGACATGCACACTTTCCTGATAGAACTATACTGGAGAGTTGATTTTTTAATTGCTAGATTTTTTATATTTATTTACATTTGTTTATTTATCAGACGCTTTTATCCAAAGCGACTTACAAGTAGGCACGGTGGCTTAGTGGTTGGCATGTTCTCCTCTCAGCACTAGGGATCCCCGGTTCGAATCCCCATCTGGGTGGAGTTTCCACGTTCTCCCCATGTCCGTGTGGGTTTCCTCTGGGTTCTCCGGTTTCCTCCCACAGTCCAAAAACATGGATCAAGTCAAATATATAAAGGGGAAGATAATGGATGGATGGACTTACAAGTATCTCAACTTGTAATCAGAACACAGGGTTGAGACAGCCCTGGAGTAATGAAGGTTAAGGGTCTTGCTCAAGGAGCCACATTGGTAACGTCAGTGAGCCTGGATTTGAACACATAACCTTCAGATTGATAGCCCAACACCCTAAACACTGAGCTACTCATTCAAACTCAACACTAGACTGAAGAAACTCTGTCCCTCAGATTTTATTAAGACAAAGAAACAGGACCCAGGTCAAAAGTAACTAACTTTTTCATAATCTAATCATCACAGTGGAATGTGAAGTCTAACAGGCCCAAACATACATCCATCCATCCATCATCTTCTGCTTTATCCTATATTAAGGTCGCAGGGGGGTTCCCCAAGCCCATCCAGGGGAGAACGTCTCGGGCGCTGGGCAGATACACCCAGGACAGGACGCCAATCTATGACTGGGCACTAGGGGTGTATTCAACTAAAGATTATCATAGTCGAATCTGATTCGTCAGATTTTCCCTATAGTTGACTGATAGTCGAATCAGTTAAAATTTCACCACAAGATGGCGCTATAAGCATAGTTTTTAAAAAAGATTTTTTTTTTTTATATTTGACTTGCTTTTCTAATAAAAGAAAACCTTTTTTTTTTTTCCCTAGAAATTAGGATGATTTTATTTGACAAAAGGCTATATATATAACGAAAACAAAGACATTTCATGTAAAAACTAATGCTTAGCAGCAGCCATGGGCACCCCCATGTGGTCAAAATGGTACATTCGACTATGAGGTTCATATTCGACTACGGTTCTCCGAATCGAATCGTCGAATCAGCGAATATTGCAGCTCACCCCTACTGGGCACACACTCACTCACACAGACACACTCTATATGGAGCAATTTGGAGAATCCAATTGACTTGATCCATGTTTTTGGACTGTGGGAGGAAACCGGGGAACCCGGAGGAAACCCACGTGGACACGGGGAGAACATGGAAACTCCACCCAGATTGAGATTCGAACCGGGAATCCCCAGCGCTGAGAGGCGAACGTGCTAACCACTAAGCCACCGTGCAGCGCTCAGACCCAAACAGTATTTCTTTAACGACTCTGTTGTGTAATAAGGTGTTCGTGATCATTACCAGTGTTCTGCGCCTGCGCCGCGTTGACGCAGTCTTTCTGTGCTTCAGCAGCTCCACCAGCTTGCTTTTCCTCTCTTTTCTCTGCGCAGCAGCTTCCTGAATTTTTGCCTTTTTCTCTCTCTCCAACTCAGCTTCATCCTCGGAGTCTGACAGCTTTGTTCGTTTCTTCTGTTTGGCTTTTCTCACCAGCTGCTCCTCATCTTCACTCTCCGTGGAGTCGGTCGTGTCGTCACGTTCGTTCAGGACGCTAGCCGATCTCTTCCGCCTCCTGTGCGATGTGGCGCATCTCTCGTCATCCGACTCGTCTCTCACAGTCTCTTTCTTGGGCGGATGAAAGCTGTCTGAACTGTCTGACCCGTCGTCCGATTCATTGTACGAGAGTCTGTGTGCCACAAATAATATATTTGTTTATTCGAATTAGGGCTGTATTCAACAAAGGATTTTCATAGTCGAATCTGATTCGTCACATTTTCCCTATAGTCGACTGATAGTCGAATCAGTTAAAATTTCACCACAAGATGGCGCTATAAGCGTGGTTTTTAAAAAAGATTTTTTATATTTTTACTTGTTTTTCTAGAGCACCGTAAATGGGATCCCCGTTCTGGAATTTTTTCCACTTCAAAGGAAAAACCTAAAAAAAAACTAAGAAACTAAAAATTAGGATGATTTTATTTGACAAAAGGCTATATATATAACGAAAACAAAAACATTTCATGTAAAAACTAATGCTTAGCAGCAGCCATGGGCTCCCCCATGTGGTCAAAATGGTACATTCGACTATGAGGTTCATAGTCGACTACGGTTCTCCGAATCGAATCGTCGAATCGGCGAATATTGCAGCTCCCCCCTAATTCGAATACAAAACAACTCACTAATATGTGCTGTTAGTTTTAAAATACCCTTTGATCTTAGTTTTTTTTTATATAAAAATTAAGTTGTTGTTAATAAATATGTGACTTAGTTAGTCAGCATGAAACTGCTGTGGAGGGTGCTGGAGCCTATCCCAGTGTTCATTGGGTAAATCAGCTCAGTAAACAGTGTGTAGTTGTCCTTAAATCTGATTGGCTGAAACGTTTGTAACTACTGTCCTTAACTACTGACTTGTGTTGTTCTCTCATTTGTAAGTCCCTAAAAGCTTCTGCCAAATATAACGTATATACAATGTAAATGTTTGTCAAGCCGTGACGTTAGTGACAACATTACACAACTCTGACCGCTTCACAATTGTATCAATGCGTGATATACAATACATTATTTTAAATCATGAAGTACAAATTAGGGTGGCACGCTGGCTTAGTGGTTAGCATGTTCTCCTCTCAGCGCTAGGGATTCCAGGTTCAAATCCCAATCTGGGTGGAGTTTCCATGTTCTCCCCGTGTCTGCGTGGGTTTCCTCCGGGTTCTCCGATTTCCTCCCACAGTCCAAAAACATGGATCAAGGTCAAATGAATTCTCCAAATTGCCCCATATAGAGCGTGTCTGTGTGAGTAAGTGTGTGCCCAGCGATACATTGGCACCCTGTCCTGGGTGTATCTGCCCAGTGCAAAAGCATTCCAAAAAACATTGATTCAAGGTCAATTGAATGCTCTAAATTGCCCCTTATAGAGTGTGTGTGTGTTTGTGTGTGTAAGTGTGTGCCCAGCGACAGATGGGTGTATCTGCCCAGTGCCCCAAATGTTTTCCCCTGTGTGGACAAGGCGCCTTTTAGAGGATTAAGCAGAAAATAATGAATAAAAGTTCAAATTAATAATGACAGCAAGCCGATTCGCGATGAGATCACTTAGCCTGTTAATACTGTTTTTATAAACTGTCACCTGCAATTTGGCCACTAGAAGGCAGTCTTTGGTCGCTATCAGTATTTACTTTAATAATCGGACTAGATTACATCGCGGAAGACCAGTTTATTTACGATTTTGCTTGAAATAACCAGATTTGTGAACTAAGCTTTGTTTTTTTTATAATAGCGTGTTTGTAACCGTTTTATACACGCAATGACACTCGAGGTTGTGTATTATTGTGAATAAATCAAGGGAAAGAGATGTCACTGTACTCCGCTACGCGCAGTGCCGAATAACACCTCCTTCTCGTGATTTATTCACAATAATGCCACGCCCACTCGTACCTTATTGCTTTAAATCATGTACTGTCGTAGTGTTATATTGCAGTTGTATTATATAAATTGGGCGGCACGGCGGCTTAGTGGTTAGCACGTTCGCCTCTCAGCGCTAGGGATTCCCGGTTCGAATCCCCTCTGGGTGGAGTTTCCATGTTCTCCCCGTGTCCGCATGGGTTTCCTCCGGGTTCTCCGGTTTCCTCCCACAGTCCAAAAACATGGATCAAGTTAATTGAGTTCTCCAAATTGCCCCATATAGAGTGTGTCTGTGTGAGTGAGTGTGTGCCCAGCGATGGATTGGCGCCCTGTCCTGGGTGTATCTGCCCAGCGCCCGAGATGTTCTCCCCTGGATGGGCATGGGGAACCCCACCGCGACCCTAATAGAGGATAAAGCGGGAGATAATGAATGAATCAATGAATGAATTATATAAATTGCCTACCCGCTGTCTGAGGCGTCACTGCTGCGGCTGGAAAACGAGCCTTCGTCGCTGTCGTCAAGGAGCCGCTCGAGCGCGTTCACGCGGGTCTTCTTTGTATCAATGCGTGTCACTGGGCGCGCGAACTTCCGCAGCCCTCTCAGGCGCATGCCCGCGCTGCTCATTGGCGCAGAAGACAATTAACCACCTGTTAATTAAAAAAAACAACACGGTTAAAAAAACGGGCTTAGTGGTTAGTGTTTAGCATGTTCTCCTCTCAGCGCTAGGGATTCAGGTTCGAATCCCAATCTGGGTGGAGTTTCCATGTTCTCCCCGTGTCCGCGTGGGTTTCCGTCGGGTTCTCCGGTTTCCTCCCACAGTCCAAAAACATGGATCAAGGTCAATTCGATCTCCAAATCGTCCCCATATAGAATGTGTTTGAGTGAGTGAGTGTGTGTCCAGTGATAGATTGGTGTCCTGTCCTGGGTGTATCTGCCCAGCACCCGAAACGTTCTCCCCTGGATGGACATGGGGAACCCCACCCACGAGCCCTAATAGAGGATAAAGCGGAAGATAATGGATGGATGGACTTAAGATGATGTTCTCCTCTCAGCATTGGGGATTCAATTTGAATCCCAAACTGGGTGGAGTTTCCATGTTCTCCCCGTGTCCGCGTGGGTTTCGTCGGGTTCTCCGGTTTCCTCCCACAGTCCAAAAACATGGATCAAGTCAATTCGATTCTCCAAATTGCCCCATATACAGTGTGTTTGTGTGTGTGTGTGTGTGAGTGAGTGTGTGCCCAGTGATAGATTGGTGTCCTGTCCTGGGTGTATCTGCCCAGCACCCGAGACGTTCTCCCCTGGATGGACATGGGGAACCCCACCCACGACCCTAATAGAGGATAAAGCGGAAGATAATGGATGGATGGTTTAAAAAAACTGCATAACTATAGCTACATCTACACGGCAGTCAATATCAGCTCTCCGAAACCGGAGAATTCACGAGGAAGATCGGATAAAATATATTTGAAAGAAAATTAATACCACAAGAAGAAGCGAGTCACAGATTAGACACAAGAATAAAACTGCTTTAGCTCCAGGGCGTCATCACAGATCGGGGGCGTTGGACCTGAATGTGTTTACTTATGTTTTTTCCCCCTCATGTTTCCTGCATAATCTGACTCTTCGATTAAATAATGGCGCCATCTAGAGGTGGGGAGTATGGGTGAGCGGGGGTAGGCGGTAGTAGTAAAAGGTACAGGTTTGTCACGATAGAAGACATTAAGAAACATGGTTAAGCTGAGTAACCCACAAAAAAGCCTTTATGTATATATTATATTATCATTCATTCATTATCTTCGCGAGGGGGGGGGGTTCCCCATGCCCATCCAGGGTAGAACGTTTCGGGCGCTGGGCGCCAATCTATCCTTGGGCACACTTACTCACACAGGCACACTCTATATGGGGCAATTTGGAGAATTCATTTGACTTGATCCATGATTTTGGACTGTGGGAGGAAACCGGAGAACCCGGAGGAAACCCACGCAGACACGGGGAGAACATGGAAACTGCACCCAGATTGGGAATCCCTAGTGCTGAGAGAACATGCTACCACTAAGTCACCATGCCGCTCCAGTTTCCATGTTCTCCCCGTGTCTGCGTGGGTTTCCTCCGGGTTCTCCGGTTTCCTCCCACAGTCCAAAACATGGATCAAGGTCAATTGAACTCTCCAAATTGCCCCATATAGAGTGTGTGAGTGTGAGTGAGTGCAGTGTGTGTGTTCCCAGCGATAGATTGGCGCCCTGTCATGGGTGTATCTGCCCAGCGCCCGAAACGTTCTCCCCTGAATGGGTATGGGGAACCCCCTGCAACCCTAATAGAGGATAAAGCGGAAGATAATGGATGGATGAATAATTGTTAAATTATTATATTTTAAGTTAGCTATAGATAGCAGAACATTAGGATACTTCGTATTGTATCGTACTGTGTATCCTCCACACAAGATAGTTTTTAAGTCTAGGTCTGTTTAAACCATTATATTTATGCTGTTAAACTCTAAAGCTAGGTTTTGATAGTCATTTAGGGTATGAAGTTTACAATCAGCTGTCCGTAGGTCTGCACCTCTTCCACACTCACTGCGTACACATATTGACACACAGTTGCTCACAACAAAACATAGATGAGACCCTGATTTGTGTGGATGGATTAAATATGACTGCATAAAATACATTCTACATATATGGGGCAATTTTTATGTTTAGAATTCAATAGACTTGATCCTCTATGTTTTTTCTCCCATACACAGACTGTGGGAGGAAACCCACACACAGACACACACTCTAGGGCAGAACATGGAAACTCCACCCAGATTGGGATTCGAACCGGGAATCCCTAGAGCTGAGAGGCGAACATTCAACCACTAAACCACCGCCACCAAGTGCCGCCCTTAATAAACATTTCTAAATATGTTAATTTATCCTATATTAGGGTCGCGGGGGGGGGGGGGGGGGGGGGGGGGGGGGGGGTGGGTTCCGGGGGAGAATTTCCTCCCACAGTCCAAAAACATGGATCAAGTCAATTGAGTTCAAGTCAATTGGTGTATCTGCCCAGCGCCCGAAATGTTCTCCCCTGGATTGGCATGGGGAACGCCCCCACGACCCTAATAGAGGATAAAGTGGAAGATAATTAATGAATGAACGAATGAATGGATTTCCTTTACATTAATAATTACAGGAGGCAGATTAAATTTATATTTATATTTTATTGAAACATGATTCAATCATTAAGTATTAAACATTTTGTTCATTTTCAGATGTATATTATAGTTGAATACAGTTGTGATTTTTAAACTTGTCTTGGATTTCAAGACCAGATGAAGATCTCGCCATCAGATCCAGCAGATAATAAATATTCTCCTTTATGATCAAATATAACACTGTGAACGGCATTAACATGCCCAAACAGACAGGACACATTAGAAGATGCCACTTCCACAAGCTTCACACTGCAGTCGTCCTTCGCTACAGCTAACACCTGTCCATTTGGACTAAAGGACACCTGATTGCTCGAATGTGGACCGGTGTCAAAAGTCTCCATGGTTGTCCCGGTCCTCACGTCCCATAATTTCACCTTGCCGGATGAGTCGCAGGAAGCGACGGTTTCTCCGAGGGCGTTGAAAGTCGCACTGTTGCACGAGTGCTTGTGCCCGTAAAAGGTTTGTGCACACAAGCCCGCCCGAGTGTCCCACAGGGAGAGAGTCTTATCGGCTGAGCAGGTCAGGAGAATGTTGGAGAAGGGCAGGAAGGTGATGTCATTGACTGAGTCGATGTGCCCACGCAGGGTGTAGCGGCAACGCTCGCTGTTCAGGTCCCACACTTTGGCCGTGTTGTCCATAGAGCAAGAGGCTACGAAGTCTCCGCACGAGTGAAAGGAGCATCCCCACGTGGCATGACTGTGCCCCTCCAGGGTCAATACACAACAGGACTTTGCAAAGTCCCAGATTCTTACTGTGGTGTCCCCACTGGTGGTGGCGAGCAGGTTACCATTTGGGTGGAAACTACACGACGACAGCCAGTCGGTGTGGCCCTCACCAGTCATTATCATTTCGCCCGCCGGCAACTTCCAAAGTCTCCAGAGTTGATCGTCGCTGGTGGAGGCCACAATCAGTTTGCTGGGATGCAGAGCAAGGCAGCTCACAGCTACAGAATGCGATTTGAAGGATTTGGTCTTAGTAAAGCCTGATATTTTAGCACTTTGGGTCGAAAGGGCTTTTATTTGGGGTAAGAGTGGATTAACGCGGGTGCTGGCAGGAAACTCCGAGTCATTCGGATGTTTGTACGTCGCATTCTTGCCCTTATTAGATGTTACATTATCACATGTTGGTCTGCTACCCGGTCCCGTACTGTACTTGGTTTTATCTGCCCCACTATCTTTCATAGGATGTGGGGCATTGTCCAGATTGAGAGAGTGCAACTGCCCAGAAGCTCTGTCTCTCTCGATAGTGATCAACATCTTCTCTCTTAAAGCTGTTTGGTATTTCTCCTTCAGCAGACTCATTGCAGGCTCATAAGCTGCATAGTGCTTCTTCAATCGTCGCAGGTCCCCGATCAGCTTGTTCTTTTCTTGAAGCACACGCTTATGCTGCAGCTTGTGGAAGTCCCGCTCTTTCTGAAGCTTCAGAATTGCCCCCGCAGTGTCGGATGTAGACTGCATGTAGCTATCTATCTCACTTTGAGCCTTTTCCAGCTGACTTTCCAAGTACTGATTGTGTGTGTAGACGTCCGACACGCAGCCCACAGAGGTGGATTTTAATATCCCCTTCTGGAGCATCTCGAACCATTCTGTCTGGAAGCAGTCTAAAGTTCGGCTCATTCCCATTCTCATGAGAAAGTTGCGAAAGAAATCATCGACGAATTCTCGGCTGGAGCCGAGCTCCTGATCGGTGAACGAAAATTTCCGGTGGTCCAGAACATAACTAGCAGGCTCGGGCACGGGGCTTTGCTGGTGATCTGAAACTGACGTTTTATCAGCTGTTTGATCGTCCTCAGTTACGACTACAGGACTATGCAAATTAGGGGATGACATCGTTTGGATACTTCTGGCTTTAGGCCAGCCGAGAGGCAATTTCTTGACCGAGGAGTTGGCAATACTGCATGCACAAGGATAGAGAAAAGCAGAGAGGTCACGCATTTCCATATATGACATTGAATCGTCAGAGAAAAAACATGTGTTTGAATTGTTTAAGACCAAAACATCTAAGACATTTAACATCAACCCAAAAACCAACATACGGTGGCACGTTGGTTAGCATGTTCACCTCTCAACACCAGGGATTCCCGGTTCGAATCCCAATCTGGGTGGAGTTTCCATGTTCTCCCCGTGTCCGTGTGGGCTTCCTTCGGGTTCGCCGGTTTCCTGCCACAGTCCAAAAACATGGATCAAGGTTAATTAAATGCTCTAAAAATTGCCCCATTTAGAGTGTGTTTGTGTCTGTGTCAGTGAGTGTGTGTTCAATGATAGATTGGTGTCCTGTCCTGGGTGTATCTGCCCAGCGCCCGAAACGTTCTCCCCTGGATGGGCATGGAGAACCCCCCCGCGACCCTAGTACAGGATGAAGTGGAAGGTAATGGATGGATGGATGAAAAAGCTACATTCTTTCATTTTATTTTTTATTTTACATCCATCCATCCATTATCCTCCACTTTATCCTCTATTAGGGTCGTGGGTTGGTTCCCCATGCCCATCCAGGGGAGAACGTGTCGGGCGCTGGGCAGATAGACACAGGACAGGGCGCCAATCCATCACTGGGCACACACTCACTCACACATACACACTCTATATGGGGCAATTTGGAGAATTCAATTGACCCTCATCTATGTTTTTCATTCATGGATCGAGGAGAACATGCTAACAACTAAGCCACCATGCCACCACAGATGAATCAATTAAATAATTACCAATTAATTAGTGGTAATTAATTCATTGTGTTTTCTTTGGATAAATTGCTACTATTTATTTTAGTAGTTTAGTAATTGCTACTATTTACTATTACCATTTTCTACTAAATTTACTATACTTCACAAGCAGAATTAATTATAAAGCAATTGAACACGATATAGGGGTGTTTTTTTTTAAATATATATTTTTTATATTCTGCTTGTTGCGTAAGTAAGCTTGCTTTAATTCTAGGTTTGGTTGCTTTAGTGTAATAAAGCTTAACTTTAACTAGCTCACTAGTTCACAAGAAACTTTTCCAACGCTGCCTACATATTTAAACCAACATTATATTTCAGTAAAGATTTCAGTGTTAAGATGCGTTTCTCTTACCTGAACTTTTTTGTGAAACCTTCAATGATCTTCTGATATGTAGCAGCGTTCTGTAACTCTGCCCTTAGCTTTGTCTGAACGCCATTGTTTCGTCGCCATGACAACCAGCACAACAGTTCCAAAGTTGTTGGCAACGTTCCGTTATACCCTGTCGACCGTGGATTTAAACTTTGGATGTAGCGCAGTAAACAATATCAAACAGCAGGGGGCGCTCACATACAGCATTTAAAAAAAAACAAGTTACGCGTCATATTTGCACCAGGGTAAACCATGATATGGTTTATAATTTAACAAAAAAAAAATTATAATAATTATATTATATAATAATATATAATAAAATTATAAAATATAATAATTATATATAAATATATATATAATATATATATATATATATATATATATATATATATATATATATATATATATTCATTCATTATCTCCCGCTTTATCCTCTATTAGGGTCGCGGTGGGGTTCCCCATGCCCATCCAGGGGAGGACGTCTCGGGCACTGGGCAGATACACCCAGGACAGGGCGCCAATCCATCGCTGGGCATATATATATATATATATAATATATAATATAATATATTATATATATATATATATATATATATATATATATAATAAAAAATGTTAAAAATAAAGTAAATATGTTTTATTTAACATATAAAATTTCAGACACCCGATATCAGACACCAGAACACACACACACACACACTCTCTCTCTCTAAATTCATTTAAATATCTACTTTCAAATACATTAATCCATCCATTATATCCCACTTTATCTCTCTACTGGAATCGTGGGGTCGCGGGGTGGGGGTGGGGGGTTCCCCATGCCCATCCAGGGGAGAACGTTTCGGGTGCTGGGCAGATACACCCAGGACAGGACGGCTGGCACACACTCACTCACACAGACACACACAAACACACTCTATATGGGGCAATTAGGAGAATCCAATTGACCTTGATCCATGTGTTTGGACTGTGGGAGGAAACTGGAGAACCCGGAGGAAACCCACGCGGACACGGGAAGAACATGGAAACTCCACCCAGATTGGGATTCCAACCAGGAATAGCCCTAGTGCTGAGAGGAGAACATGCTAACCACTATAACACCGTGCCGCCTCACATACATTAATGGATTTAATGAGTTAATCAGTGTGTTTGACTAAAGGTTTATTATTGATTTATTCTATAATTTCTATAAAATCTGTTAACATTATTCATTGTCATGCTAACAAACGATGATATCCTTAATAATTATTTCCAAATCTATTAAAATTCATATGACACGTTGTTTTTTTAATCTTTCCGACACTAGATTTTTATTTCTAGTATAACCCCAAATTAATTTCGTTTATTGCTGATCTATAAAAATCTATTAAAATTCATATGGCACGTTGTTTTTAAATCTATCCGACACTAGATTTTTATTTCTGGTATAATCCCCAAAATAATTTCGTTTATAGCTGGGTTTTATTGTTTTGTTTTTTTTGTCGCTCCACCACCGCCGTTTATCAAATATGCATTAGACATAATCTTATACAATTTTGCACAATAAAAATATATTTACATAAAATGCCTATATTAAATAATAACATGAAATAATTAAATGCTAAGATGTGGGGGGCAGTATCCTGTATCTAAGTACTGTTAATTATTATAATCAAGATTAAAAAATGACTTATGTTCGCGTTAACCTTTCCTTAATGCTAAAAACATTTTATAAACATAATTTTAACATAAAATTAGTACATCTGCAGGTAAAAAAATATTTGTTATATTTTGGTTGAATATATTTAGTGTTAGACTACATCAGCTTATTTAATTTTTACTTTTTTTTTTTTTAATAATTTTGGAGGTTCAGTAAATGGCAAATCACAGATGATGATTTTGTTAGTTAAAGTATTCAGTTAAAGATGTTTTGTTTGCTACCCAACATTCATTCATTCATTATCTCCCGCTTTATCCTCTATTAGGGTCGCGGTGGGGTTCCCCATGCCCATCCAGGGGAGAAAGTCTCGGGCGCTGGGCAGATAGACCCAGGACAGGGTGCCAATCTATCGCTGGGCACACTCACTCACACAGACACACTCTATATGGGGCAATTTTGAGAATTCAATTGACTTGATCCATGTTTTTGAACTGTGGGAGGAAACCGGAGAACCCGGAGGAAACCCACGCAGACACGGGGAGAACATGGAAACTCCACCCAGATGAGGATTCGAACCGGCAATCCCTAGCGCTGAGAGGCAAACGTGCTAACCACTAAGCCACCGTGCCGCCCCTACCCAACATGACACTATAAAATATGTAAAAACGAACTTTTGTTGGACGATTTCAAAACTTTACCAAAAAACTAAAAAAAAAAAATATTAAAATGTAACATTAATGTCAAATAAGACATCAAAGCCTCTCTGGGTTGCTTATTAGTTTAATTGCTTAGGTTCTTGTTGTTCATCCCACACATTTCTAGATTTTTGGTGTTGTGCACAAGTTAGTAAGTAAAACTTTGAAATGTCCAAACAAAATATTACAATAACAATACAATGAAGGTCTGACCCATGGAGCTACTGCTGATGTTTTATGTCATCGTGAATTTGATGATGGAAATCTATTCCCACGACGCTGATTTTTGCTTCGGGTGGCCAATCAGGGGAAGAGCAGGGGGGACACCAAAGCAGCAGTGACCTATAAATGTGACTGGGTGGCGTCCTGAAGAGCTGATCAAACAT
>JAFMOC010000186.1:682500-792500 GCA_019802505.1 Corydoras sp. C115 | reverse complement strand
CTTGTCCATGTTTTTTTGTGTTACAAATATGTTAAGAGCTTAGGATGACAGTAATTAGTCTCCTCACAGCAAAAAGGTTCTATGTTTGATTCCTGGGGAGGTTGAAATTTGTATGTTCTCTTCATGTTTGCTTGGAATTTCCTCAGGGAGCAGTCCAAAAAATTTTCTGGTCATTGAACTTAATATGGGGCGGCACGGTGGCTTAGTGGTTAGCACGTTCGCCTCTTAGCGCTAGGGATTCCCGGTTCGAATCCCCATCTGGGGGGAGTTTCCATGTTCTCCCCGTGTCCGCGTGGGTTTCCTCTGGGTTCTCCGGTTTCCTCCCACAGTCCAAAAACATGGATCAAGTTAATTGAGTTCTCTAAATTGCCCCATATAGAGTGTGTTTGAGTGTGTGAGTGTGTACCCAGCGATGGATTGGCGCCCTGTCCTGGGTGTATCTGCCCAGCGCCCGAGACGTTCTCCCCTGGATGGGCATGGGGAACCCCACCGCGACCCTAATAGAGGATAAAGCGGGAGATAATGAATGAATGAATGAATGAACTTAATATTTTGAATCGTATACTAGTCTCCAAAGAATGTTGGTATGTTCTTTTTTATGTCTGGGTGTTCACCATCCCTTCATCCTTAGAGAGCTGGGTTGGTTTAAGCCCCCCATAACCCTGATATGGATAAGCAGCTTAGAAAAATGAATGACTAAATGGTCCAGAACGTATTAATGTTCTTCTTCCCTGTGTGTTTTTGTCACACTCCATGTTTAACTGAACAGAAACCAACTTCTGACCATTGTAATAAGCACAATTTTAAACATTGTAGAAAAGTTTTTTGTAAATCTGTTCAACTCCTTACTTTATCATTTAATCCACATGCCGACGTGGGCCATGATGTTCACTGGAGCCTATCCCAGTGTGCACAGGGTGAAAGGCAAAAACATTGGCCTGGGATAGGCTCTGTCACAGGACAGACAAACACACCAGGAGCAATTTGACATACACACTCGCCTGCATACATAATAGCATGTCATAGAAAAGCAAAGCTCAAAACGAAAAATGATGCAGGCCTGTGGAGAACCTACCAAACTCCACACAGCAAGGATTTACTCCACCAAATCTTGCAAGTGGGCGGCATGGTGGCTTAGTGGTTAGCACATTCGCCTCTCAGTGCTAGAGATTCCCAGTTTGAATCCCCATCTGGGTGGAGTATCCATGTTCTCCCCGTGTCTGCGTGGGTTTCCTTCGGGTTCTCCGGTTTCCTCCCACAGTCCAGAAACATGGATCAAGGTCAATTGAAATCTCCAAATTGCCCCATATAGAGTGTGTCTGTGTGAGTGAGTGTGTGCCCAGCGATAGATTGGTTTCCTGTCCTGGGTGTATCTGCCCAGTGCCCGAAACGTTCTCCCCTGGATGGGCATGGGGAACCCCCCCGCGACCCTAATATAGGATAAAGTGGAAGATGATGGATGGATGGAATCTTGCAAGTTGAGTACCAAAAACGCTAACCACTTTAAATATAAATTAAAGAATAATTATAAATGTGTCAAATTCATTTATTTCTTTATTATTTTCCACTTAATCCTCTACTAGGGTCATGGGGGGGGTTGTTCCATATGCCCATCCAGGGCACACAGACACACTCTATATAGGGTCAATATAAAGCAGTCAATTTAAATGGAATCCATGTTTTTGGACTGTGGTAGGAAACCGTAGAACCCACTCAGACATGGGGAGAACATGGAAACCACCCAGATTGGGATTCAAACCTGAATTCCTAGCGCTGAGAGGAGAACATGCTAACCACTAAGCCACCATGCCGCCCTTATGTCAAATTTAAATATCTGTTGCACACCAGTTGTTAACATTCAGCTTTCTGTCTGTTCTAGATTTTTCACTAGCATGACTCCCCTGGGCCTGCAGAGGTTGTCCGTTCCAGCTGTGGAGAATTTGATTCAGCCCCCCCTCCCAATTCCCGACCCCTTATTCAGCACGACCTCCTCATCATCTTCGTCATCGTCTTCTCCCGTGGACCGCCGTGCATCTAGTATTGCGGCTCTGAGGCTCAAAGCGATGGAGCACTCTGCTCAGCTCGGCCAGCCCCTTCTCCCGACTGTAAACACAAAGGGGAAAGAGGTGTGACATCATCATCCTAAACTGCCAAGACTCGAGACCAAATCCACTGTGCTCCACAGCATAAAGAATCCCTTCGGAACTTCATAAGGAAGCATCTTCTATGGCTATTAAAGTTTGGATGCAATGCCAAAAAAGGGACTTTTCATTGTGCAGAGTCCTGTATAGTTTTCATATAGAATTTCTGCCTTTATTCTATTGATATATAACAGACTGTTTAAAATCCCTTGTTTTCATGTCGCTTAAAATGTTGTATGTTTTTAAACACAAGCCAGAAATCAGCTCTTGAGTGAGACAATGTGCTGCCATGAAAAATTAAATTAAGATGGTATACAAAACATAAAGTGCGTAACTCAGTTTTAAATGAAATCTCTTAAAGTTTCATGATTTTTCCTTATCTATGTGGCTTAAATCATATTAGGGCTGAAATAAGAGAATAATCCCTGTGTCGAAGTCTTGTGTAAAGAGCAAATTGCACATTATATGTCCCCTGGATGATGGGCTTTTAAGCCTCAGTACCTTTGCAGGCATCCATGTAGTCCAAATTTGTTTCGGCACTATTCACACGCTTTAAGAAGCTTAGGTTGTTCTCAGCCTCCGGCTTGGCTTTGTCCCTTTCAAAGGCCTGAATGGTCCTCGCTTGTAAGCCTGGACTTCTTCCAACTGGCTTAATTCCCTCCCACTTAAGCCATCATCCAATTAGTTCAGTATATAAAGTGATTTGTCATCTTATAGATCTTCATTCATTGACACTAAAGAAGCATTTTGTTCCCAAGTTCCATTAGTAACTACATTCTTCTGCGTGGGGCCGATCTACAATGCACCGAGTGCAAGAAAAAGATAAATACTAATTCCCATTCAAAAGAGGTCTTACGCAGTATTTTGTCCGTCGTGCATTTCATTGTGATGCACATAAAAAGGTGCAGAGATTAACATAATCAAACGAATCAAACTAATCTACTTGGGATCTTAACTTAAACCTAAAGCTAATCTCTGGAAATGGGCATTTTTAGTGGCAGGATTTCATGGGTCCAAAAGTAGCCGATGAGTTATGGTGTGGCGGGAAGTTATTATGGGGTTTTGAAGTGCAGGTGTCTTCCAGTTTAAATCCACACGAACACAATAAAGACAAAAGAGCTTAATGTTTATAAAGCAGAGCTTTAGAGAAAAGAAGAAGTACAACAGGTCAGCGGTGGACGGCTTGGTTTTATCACTGTTGTAGATTTTTAAGGAACTTAAATTGCCCCATTGTGAATAAAATTCCCATTCCAAAACAAAGAATCGTGACTTTGCAAGAGTGATGGAAAACTTTGTCAAGTTGCCCAGCTCATATTTAACATTTTTCATGGGTTTAATGATAATTAAATGGAATACTTCTTAAAGCTACAATGCAAAGAGTAATACGTTTAAAGAAAGAAACTATTAGAACAATTTAAGAGTTGGAAATAAGAGATGGAGATTGTTAATGGAGTAAAAGCCTTTGAAAAGCACAAAAAAATCCCAAGGATTTCACAAAGAGGCTGATTTGTAAAGATAGCAGTTTGCTGATTCACCTGTCAGCTGTGGGAAGGTCCCGATATTTGATGGTTGAGACGTAATTCTATCAATTAAAGGTGAAAGCTCAATGTTTATTCATCCCCATTGTGAGCTGTTTATTCGAACATGTACTTTAAGCAGTTAAGATCAAATGTCAGGCTTTCCCAGATCTGTTGACCTGACCTGTTATGTGCCTCGTCGAATGATGTTCACCCAAGAAAACGATTTGAAATACTATAATAGTTTGGCGCATCATGGTTTTGCTATGAAGTGTAAATCGTTGCTGAACGGCTTTTCGGCCCGATAATTTCTCCCCTCGGTTCATGCTTTCTCGCCTGAGTCTTTTGACTTCCCCGTTGAAGAAGAGCGCAGAATGATCACTTTGGTCGAAATGCAGCCCTAGCAGCTCGGGTAGCTCCCTTTTGATGAGGAGCAATCAGAGATAATAGAGTGCTTTTAGAGTGATTACTCACATTCAACTGCAGGTCTTTCAGCCCTCATTCGCTCTTCAAATACACAGGATCAATTGTTTGACATCTGCACAGAGATGTTGCTATAAAGCGAAAACACAGAGCTGTGGTTAATTGTACTTGTGAAAAGCATCCAATTCCACAAACAACAGCTTCAGATAAGTAAACACTTAAATATGTAGATGATTCTTTACAGTTTCACAGTTTATCTGCCTCTTTATAAGCTTTAAGACTGTTGGATTTACTATTAGGGGCGGCACGGTGGATTAGTGATTAGCATGTTCTCCTCTCAGCACTAGGGATTCCCGGTTCGAATCCCCATCTGGGTGGAGTTTCCATGTTCTCCCCGTGTCCGCGTGGGTTCCTCCGGGTTCTCCGGTTTCCTCCCACAGTCCAAAAACATGGATCAAGTCAATTGAGTTCTCCAAATTGCCCCATATAGAGTGTGTATGTGTGAGTGAGTGTGTGCCCAGCGATAGATTGGCGCCCTGTCCTGGGTGTATCTGCCCAGCGCCCGAGACGTTCTCCCCTGGAGGAGCATGGGGAACCCCCCCCCCCCCCCCCCGCAACCCTGATATAGGATAAAGCGGAAGATAATGGATGGATGGATGGATTTACTATTTGTTCATACTTAGTCCATCCATCCATTATCTTCTGTTTTATCCTCTATTAGGGTCGCGGGGGGGGGGTTCCCCATTTTCATCCAGGGGGTAGAACGTTTCGGGCACTTGGCAGATACACCCAGGACATGACGCCAATCTATCACCGAGTTTCGGCACTCACTCACACATACACACTCTATATGGGGCAAATTGGAGAACTCAATTGACCTTGATCCATGTTTTTGGACTGTGGGAGGAAACCGGAGAACCCGGAGGAAACCCACGTGGACACGGGGAGAACATGGAAACACCCAGATTGGGATTCGAATTGGGAATCCCCAGTGCTAAGAGGAGAACATGCTAAACACTAAGCCACCGTGCCGCCCTGTTCATACTAAGTTATAAATAAATAAAGGAATAAATAATAATCGTAATTCATTTTGAATTGCCCCATATAGAGTGTGTGTGTGTGTGTGTGTGTGTGCCCAGAGATAGATTGGCGCCCTGTCCTGGGTGTATCTGCCCAGCGCCCGAAACGTTCTCCCCTGGATGGGCATGGGGAACCCCCCGTGTGACCCTAGTAGAGGATAAAGCGGATGATAATGGATGGATGGATGGATAATTCATTTTGAGTCAGAGGTTTTTTTTCCATTATATCAGATAGCAGATAATAAATAAATTAATATATCATTTTTTTAAATACTGCCATCTAGTGGTTATTCCAAATAAGTCATCTCACGAGCTTCTGATGAGTGGTTGTGTTTTCTTGCAACAGGTAGGGTGTTTACAAGACACCACTAATTGACACATAAAGAAATCACAGGGGCAAAATTTAGAATTGGGAAGAAAAGGTTAGTTTTAGTTCATTTTTATTACATGTACTTTCTTGAAATATTACAAAAACAAACCTCCTCAAGTTTAACAGTGATAAAGTGATTTATTTTGCCTACTGTACTTACACACAGAGGAATTTGGCCTACACATTTAACCCATCCGTGCAGTGAAACACACACACACACACACACACACACACACACACACTGGTGGAGTGAGCACACGTGCCCAGAGTGGTGGGCAGCCTTGAAACTGGTGCCTGGGGAACAATTGGGGTGTTAGGTGCCTTGCCCAAGGGCACTTCAGCCATGGTACTCGATGGGACCGGGAATCGAACCGGAGACCTTCAGGTCACAAGGCTGGTTCCTTAACCACAAGCTCATGCCTGCCCCAGTCTTATCGTCTTTTTAATTTCGTCTGTAGGTCTATCTCATGTAGCCTATCATTTATTTTGATAAAGTGCACTTAATTTGATTAAATTAATTTAAATTGTTCATTTAGCAGATGCTTTTATCCAAAGCGACAAGGTGAGCACAGGGTTAATCACAACATCCCTGGAGAAATGAGCGTTAAGGGTCTTGCTCAAGGACCCACATTGGTAACTTCAGTGGACCTGGGATTTGAACCCCCAACCTTCAGATTGATAACCCAACACCCTAACCTGACTAACTGAGCTACCACACCCCTGGGATTAAAGGCTTTAGGTTTATTGCAAAATGCTATAAACAAATCTAAAAACCTCCATTTCTATTTAAATTCGTTCCAAATGACATATGTACATGTAAGTTACAACTATGTATTCAAAATAGTTGTCTCTACTTTAAAGTTATATATCTTCTAGTCTATATTGTTGTCATGACCTTTAAGGCCAAACGCACAGTCAATACGATGTCAATTTATCTTGTAATAAGAGTTTTACACTGCAGTTGTTTCTTCACCATCTCTGATATAAAACAACCTTAGGACGGGCAGACGGGCAGGATGAGCCCCCCAAGGTTTCTTCCTTAAGATAACAACATAGCAGGGAGTTTTGTCTTGCCACTGTCTCTTCAGCTTGCTCTTTGGGGTTTAAAGGCTTATAACTCTGTAACGCTGCTTTATGACAATGTACTATTGTAAAAAAACGGTCTATAAATAAATTACTGGAACTTGAAATTATTTAAAAAATCAAAACTTTAAATGGTGGCTTAGTGGTTAGCACGTTCGCCTCTCAGCACTAGGGATTCCCAGTTCGAATCCCAATCTGGGTGGAGTTTCCATGTTCTCCCCGTGTCCGCGTGGGTTTCCTCCGGGTTCTCCGGTTTCCTCCCACAGTCCAAAAACATGGATCAAGGTCAATTGAGTTCTCCAAATTGCCCCATATAGAGTGTATATGTGTACATGTCTGTGTGAGTGAGTGTGTGCCCAGTGATAGATTGCTGTCCTGTCCTGGGTGTATCTGCCCAGGGCCCCGGGCAGATACCCGGAAAAAAAAAAAATAAAACCGGAAGATAATGAATGAATGAATGAAAACCTTAAATGAATGAACCACTGTAGACCTGTATTAAACTATTTATTTGCAACAAGAAAGGTAAAAATGAATAAAAGATTAAAAGCAAGGTATGTATATACATGAGGGCACGGTAGCTCAGTGGTCAGGGTGTTGGGTTATCAATCTGAAGGTTGGGGGTTCAAATCCCAGGTCCACTGAAGTTACCAGTGTGGGTCCTTGAGCAAGACCCTTAACCCTCATTGCTCCAGGGATGTTGTGATTAACCCTGAGCCCACTTTGGATAAAAGCGTCCAATAAATGACCAAATGTAAATGTAAATGTATTCTATCCATCCTTCTCTCTGTTTGGCAATATTGGGAAGTTTTAAGTGCTGTACTTTCAGAATACTTAATAAGAATGCTGGGAAACAAATGTACAGCTCCCTGTATGAATGAATTGCGATTCATTGAAATTCAAATAAATAATCTGAATCTAATCAACAAGTAAAATTGCAGCATTTACAGCGTATTGCAAAACTCATTTTAAACCCAGCATGAGGTGTGAACTGAGACCAGCCCCCGATGCTCACTTTGAGTTCTTTGACTCAATTTTCAGCCAATTTCTTAACAAATTGTTCAACTCAGGTTTTTTTTCTGATCTCATTATACTATTTTTGTATCAATTGTTAGCCACAATTTTTTTTTGTCAAAAAGCTATTTGATATTTTTTTACCCACTTTTAAAAATATTCATTCATTTATTATCTTCCTCTACTATGATTCCATTCTTGGGGGGGTTCCCCATGCCCATCCAGGGGAGAGCGTTTTTTGCACTGGACAGATATACCATGGAATCTATCGCTGGGCACACACTCACTCGCAATCTGGAGATCCTGGAGGTTACCCACGCAGACACAGGGAGAACAAGGAAACTCCACCCAGATTGGGATCTGCACCTGAGTCCCCAGCGCTGAGAGGAGAATGTGCCAAACACTAAGCCACCATGCCTAAGCCCAGTAGCAGAATAATGCCATCCATCTATCCATCCATCCATTATCTTCTGCTTAATCCTCTACTAGGGTCATGGGGGGTTCCCCATGCCCATCCAGGCGAGAAAGTTTCGAGCACTGGGCAGATACAACCAGGACAGGATGCCAAGTTATCACTGGACACACAGACACACTCTATATGGGGCAATTTAGAGCACTTACTTTACCTTGTTTTCGCATTGCTGTTCTGGCAAAAATCTGGTTCAGTGGTCACTTAAGAATTAACATTGTTTTAAGAATACGTATCCCTATGGCGTCGTATTAGGTTTTTATGTTTTATCTGAAAAGCCGATCATCAGTAACAAATGTGACTGCAATCAATAAAGAACGCGTCTCTGATCCTCTGTAAACTGAATTTCAGACTAATATAGAATATTCAGTTTTTGTCTGTGCAGTTCTATGCATCCTACTTCCTCCATGTTGAATCCCTGTTGCTTTCCCCTCTTTGTCACTCATGTTTAGGAAAACTCATTCGATTTCAGATACACTCCATGCTGTGTTTCAAGTATTCTAGAAGGCAATCGCTTTCAATACCTTCAACGCTGACCATCATATTGCCTTCAATTGTCCAAAAAATGACATTCGCATTCAAGAAATGGTCACATAATGATAAGGCATGTGCCGCTTCTGGGCTCAAGTTCAGTAAATGCTCTTAGATTGAAGCCGGGCTTCGTGTCTTCTTTACCGGGATCTTCATTCTCCTCTCTCACCTGCTGGGAATGTGATTAAGTTTTTTCACTGGAGATTTGCAACAGATATAACTTCTTTATTTCAGCTGTCAAGTACCAGTGCCGAGGTCTAAAGTCATTTGTTTGCTATTCTCAAGATCTTGGACCTGCTCAGATGTTTTTTCATGTTGAAATGTTTTCATCTAAAGAGCCACTGAGCAGCTTACATTACAGTTTAAAAGTATTTTATGCATATGAAAAATGTTTAATTTACAGGCTCGACCTTAAAACTGTTTATCTTGTGTTATTACCTTCTGCTTAATCCTCTACTAGGGTCGCTAGGGTCCCTATTCCCATCATGGGAGAATGTTTCGGGCACTGGGTAGATACACCCTGGACAGGGTGCCAAACTATCGCTGGGCACTTAATAACAAAAATAAACTATAAAAAAAATACACACACACACACACACACACACACACACACACACACACACACACACACACATATATACTGTATATATATATATATATATATATATATATATATATATATATATATATATATATATATATATATATATATATATATATATATATATATATATGTAAAGGGCGGCAAGGTGACTTAGTGGTTAGCATGTTCTCCTCTCAGCGCTGGGGATTCCCGGTTCGAATCCCAATCTGGGTGGAGTTTCCATGTTCTCCCTGTGTCCGCGTGGGTTTCCTCCTGGTTCTCCGGTTTCCTCCCACAGTCCAAATATACATGGATCAAGGTCAATTGAATTCTCCAAATTGCCCCATATAGAGTGTGTCTGTGTGAGTGTCTGTTTGAGTGAGTGTGTACCTAATAGAGGATAAAGCTGAAGATTATATATATATATATATATATATATATATATATATATATATATATATATATATATATATATATATATATATATATATATATCATTGTAAGTTGACTTGTGTCCCTAATCCAGATGGATGGAGAAGCTCTTTGATGAGCTAACATTTTTTTGGTCATTTAGAAAAGCATTATCAAAGCACTCAACGTCTACGAGTCTGGTTTTGACCATCATTTTCTCCAGCTATTTTTCCATTGGCAATTTTACAGGTTAAATGTCAGCGCCTTATACCCTCACGAAACATGCAGGGATCAGGCAAGACAGAGCCCTCGGCGCCTGCTGTCTTGGGTTTTCCTCTCAAGCTCATTCTTTTCTAAATCAGACTCCATTGTAACAAATGACACCATTTCGCCGAGATAGGATCATTTCGAAAGAGATTGCAAGTCTTTGAAAATCAGCAGCGGCAAGTCAATCAGCTGGAGCACTTAAACACACTCTAGTGTGATTACCCATGAATGGAGAATTTACTGGGTTAGGGGCCTCAGCTCGGGGACGGTTAGTTAACTCCCAAGTCTTCCAGCTCGACGTGACTGATTTGTCAGTGGGGGAATTTGGAAGTTAGACCATAGCGATGATGGAATTGATCTGGTTTGTTTGGAAAAAGTGGGGACCTGAATGACTGGCTGATTTACGTGGTTTTAACATGTGGAAATGGCTTTTCCTTAAACAGGTTCATTCCTTGGATAAATGTCAGAAGGCTTTGTGCCTTGCGCGATCCAGTGAGAAAACAAGCTCAAAGAAAGCTTTGGTCCGTCGAGCCGCATATTAATGCTCCCAGAATTGACATGTGACTCCCTTTAATGTTTATATACATGCACCCAGCGACATGCTGGGCTCCTATGTTTGCCAGAGGACACAAGAAAAGGGAGAAGAAGAAAAACAATTCCAGCACCTGTCAGCTTTTTGGGAGAAAATAGCTCCATGATCGCATAATTGCGCTCGTCAGTGTCTAATGCTGTGAAAACAGGCAGGCCTGCAATGCATTCCGCCCCATTTAACCTAACGAGAGAGTCGGGGTTCACACTAAAGCATATGCACAGCAAACCAACGGGAGCATATTTTCGATTTTTACCTCCCTTGATTTTTTTTGTTCTGATTTTTTTACTCTTACAAAGAAACCGACATGACGCTGACCCATTTGGCTTTGCACTTTGGGGTCTTCTGAACCCTTTCAGAATCTCCTCATCAGGGGGTGACATTCATTTTATGGTGATACATCATACATTACAATACATTCAGCATTATCACACACACACACACACACACACACACACACACACTGTTGGCCCATTAAAATAAATCTCTAAGATCCTGATGTTGTTATGGATACACACTATGTATACAGAGACATTTGTGAGATGAGACACCAGTGGCGGCCGTCGAGGCCTTCAAGGCCTTAAAGATATCTGAATCACAGGCATTAATCACAGATATTAATTATATTTAGTCCATTATTACTTATAAAATGATTCCAAATAGTCTGACTGCGGCGGCATGGTGGCTTAGTGTTTAGCACGTTTACCTCTCAGCACTAGGGATCGCTTCAAATCAACTTCTTGGTGGAGTTTCCATTTTGTCCACGTGGGTTTCCTCCAGGTTCTGCGGTTTCCTCCCAGTCCAAAAACATGGATCAAGTCAATTGAATTGTCCAAATTGCCCCATATAGTGTGTTTGTGTGAGTGTCTGTTTTTAGTGAGCGTGTACCCAGGGATAGATTGGCATCCTGTCCTGGGTGTATCTGCCCAGTGCCCGAGATGTTTTCCCTGGATGGGCATGGGGAACCCCCCCGCGACCCTAATACAGGATAAAGTGTAAAGTGGAGATAATGGATCAAGGTTAATTGAATTCTCCAAATGGCCCAATATAGAGTGTGTGTGTGTGTGTGTGTGTGTGTGTGTGTGTGCGATAGATTGGCGTCCTGTCCTGGGTGTATCTGCCCAGCGCCCAAAACGTTCTCCCCTGGAAGACGTTTTCTTATTAAAGCATATAACCAATCACATTTCAGCATTATCAGTTGTCAGGTTCAAACATTTCTGCCTGGGCCTTCACTAATCGTTCTAAAGGCCCAAATTACACCTGCTTTATGGGGGTCCTGTTCTAGTCGTAATTATAAATCGATATAACTGGACAGGGGCGGCACGGTGACTTAGTGGTTAGCATGTTCTCCTCTCAGCACTAGGGATTCCCGGTTCGAATCCCCATCTGGGTGGAGTTTCCATGTTCTCCCCGTGTCTGCGTGGGTTTCCTCCGGGTTCTCCGGTTTCCTCCCACAGTCCAAAAACATGGATCAAGTCAATTGAATTCTCAAAAATTGCCCCATATAGAGTGTGTCTATGTGAGTGAGTGTGTGCCCAGCAATGGATTGACGCCCTGTCCTGGGCCTATCTGCCCAGCGCCCGGGACGTTCTCCACTGGATGGGCATGGGGAACCCCACCGCGACCCTAATAGAGGATAAAGCGGGAGATAATGAATGGATGAATGAATGAATAACTGGACAGTATCAGAGTGTACCTAATATGGTCTGTATACATCGGTGTGTATATGTATTGAGGGAAAATGTCTCTTGCTACTTTTTTTACTAGCTTTCACTAATTTAACTAGTTCATCCACCATCACCATTCATTTCATTCGAAAAGGCTAATATCTCCAGGCCTCCTTTTTTCCCTTCACACATCTCACCCAGCTGTTAAATCTCTGTAATAGCTCTAATGTGTTAAGTGCCATGGTAACCCCTGTTGAATCTGCTTTCAATAGGTCCACGTTTCTCTTTGTCTGAAGACAATCCATTATAGACTATCTCTGTACGAACGTTTCTTGCCCCATCATGATTTTTATGCAACTTTTATAAAAAAAAAATAAAAAAATGCTGTAACTAAAAGGTGCATCATTGGGTAATGTATTCGATTTTTTTTATCTTAGCTACAAGGTTACAGATGTTTACAGAAGTTCTGCAACTTTTAATAACGTTCTTTGCTTTGTATCTATATTCAATGTGGCATGTGAAATAAATTTATGCCTGAACAATTTATGACTCTGATGTTCAGATATGTTAATATTCATGGTGCGTTACTGTTTACATTCCTGTGCCCTAAACACGATCTTTCTATTAAATAAAAAAATTATATATTATAATTTAGATTAGGCAGCACGGTGGCTTAGTGGTTAGCACGTTCGCCTCTCAGCGCTAGGGATTCCCGGTTCGAATCCCCATCTGGGTGGAGTTTCCATGTTCTCCCCGTGTCCGCGTGGGTTTCCTCCGGGTTCTCCGGTTTCCTCCCACAGTCCAAAAACATGGATCAAGTCAATTGACTTCTCAAAATTGCCCCATATAGAGTGTGTCTGTGTGAGTGAGTGTGCCCAGCGATGGATTGGCGCCCTGTGCTGGGTGTATCTGCCCAGCGCCCGAGACGTTCTCCCCTGGATGGGCATGGGGAACCCCACCGCGACCCTAATAGAGGATAAAAAGCCAGAGATAATGAATGAATGAATAATTTAGATTTAAAAATATTGAAAATATAATAGCTGAGTGCACTGGGGATTCAGGGTTCGAATCCCAATCTGGGTAGAGTTTCCATGTTCTCCCCGTGTCTGTGTGGATTTCCTCCGGGTTCTCCGGTTTCCTCCCACAGTCCAAAAACATGGATCAAGGTTAATTGAATTCTCCAAATTGCCCCATATAGAGTGTGTGTGTGTGAGTGAGTGTGTACAGTGATAGATTGGCGTCCTGTCCTGGGTGTATCTGCCCAGCGCCCGAAACGTTCTCCCCTGGATGGGCATGGGGAACCCCCCCGCGACCCTTGTAGAGGATAAAGCAAACAGAGCAAACTTTTACACACTTTAAAATATCAGGACATAACAGGGTGTCTCATGGTTTGCATTCTGACACCTAAGATCTGACACTGTTGGGTTCTTAAGCAAGTCCGCTAACTATGGCTGCTGAAAATCAACCAGGTCTCAGAAACCAGGTCTCAGAAATGCTCCAGGTTGCTTGGGTTAAAACCATCAGCAACATAAGTTAAGTTTCAGTTTAAAGATTTAAATTAACCTACACAATAATAATAATAATAATCACTGGTTCCAACTGCTGTGTGTGTGTGTGTGTGTGTGTGTGTGTGTGTGTGTGTGTGTGTGTGTGTGTGTGTGTGTGTGTGTGTGTGTGTGTCTGTGTGTGGTTAGCGGGTGGCAAGGGGCTTCAGACGATTGCTGTTGACAGGATTTTAGAAGCTCAGGTCTCCATTTGCAGGCACTAGATTAGCACCATTATTTCTGACCAACACGGCCCACCTGTCCAAATCCCTCTGCTCTGGAGGTCACCTCTTATACATGCACCATACACAAACAAATCACTGGCGGTCTCCAACACCAAACACCCACCCACACCCACCCCCACACACACACACACACACACACACACACACACACACACACACACACGTGTCATTAAAACACATTTTAATAGTTGTGGAACTATTAAAAAAACCTTTAAAGAATCATTCTGCTATTTTATTTTAATTCTTTTATTTTGCTTCATGGAAAAAAATCACTAATGTCGACTGTGTTTACGTTAGTTAATTTGGATATTAAGTACTTTATGTGCCATGTAGAACATCAGTGGATCATGAAACAGAATACAACTAAAATCAATTTCCAGTCAAAAGAAGAAACTTTTAACACAAAGCTGTAAGATGATGATCGGTCATGTTTGTCTTAATTTATCGCAGCCTATGTTCACAGCACTATCAATCATGTCTTTAATAATAGGGAGACAATGGGAAAAATCAATGGATTTAAAAAAAAAAAAAATTTAAAAACTTTTATAAAAAAAAAAAAGATCCATCCACCAATTATCTTCTACATTATCCTATATTAGGGTCGCGGGGGGGGGGGGGGGGGGGGGGGTTCCCCATGCCCATCCAGGGAGAACGTTTCGGATGCTGGGCAGATACACCCAGGACAGCATACCAATCTATCACTGTACACACATTCACACAAACACACTCAATTTGGAGAACTCAATTAACTTGCTCCATGTTTTTGGACTGTGGTTGGAAACCGGAGAACCCGGAGGAAACCCACATGGAAACTCCACCCAGATGGGGATTCGAACCGGGAATCCCTAGTGCTCAGAGGCGAACATGCAAAGCACTAAGCCACCGTAAAAAAAAAAAAAAAAAATATATATATATATATATATATATATATATATATATATATATATATATATATATATATATATATAAACATAAATTCCAAAAACATGGATTCAAGGTAAATTCCTCTACTAGGGTTGGACAGGGCCAATCCAGAAGAAAGCGTTTCTTGAGCTGGTCAGATACATCTAAAACAGGACGCCAATCTATCGCTGGGCACACTCACACAGACACACATACAAACACACTCTATATGGGGCAATTTAGAGCATTTAATTTACCTTGAGTCCATGACTGTGGGAGGAAACCAGAGAAACCAGAGGAAACCCACACGGACACGGGGAGAAAATGGAAACTCCACCCAGATTGGGTGTCCTGGGTGTGTCTGCCCAGCGCCCAAAATGTTCTTCATGGGGGAACCCCCCATGAACCTAAAAGGGGAAGATAATGAATAAATAAATAAAAACAGAAGGGATATAGAATAAGGGCATCACTTTATTGTTCTAAAAGTAAAAAAGTTTTGATGTATTAATGTGGATATTTTTTTATTTTAAATTTAAGTAAGTAAACTTTAATGAATTATATGTAATTATATTCATAATAATCCATCCATCCATCCATCCATTATCTTCTGCTTTATCCTCTACTAGGGTCGTCCCCATGCCCATCCAGGGGAGAACGTTTGGGGCACTGGGCAGATACACCCAGGACAGGACACCAATCTATCACTGGGTACACACTCACTCACTCACACAGACACACTCTATATGGGGCAATTTGGAGAATTCAATTGACTTAATCCATGTTTTTGGACTGTGGGAGGAAACCGGAGAACCCAGAGGAAACCCACACGGACACGGGGAGGACATGGAAACTCCACCCAGTTTGGGATTCAAACCGGGAATCCCTAGTGCTGAGAGGAGAACATGCTAACCACTAAACCACCGTGCCACCATTCATAATATCCATCTATTATCTTCCGCTTTATCCTCTACTAGGGTTGTGTGTGGGGGGGGTTCCCCATGCCCATCCAGGGGAGAACGTTTCGGGCGCTGGGCAGATACACCCAGGACAGAGCGCCAATCTATCACTGGGTACACACTCACTCACTCACACAGACACACTCTATATGGGGCAATTTGGAGAATTCAATTGACTTAATCCATGTTTTTGGACTGTGGGAGGAAACCGGAGAACCCAGAGGAAACCCACACGGACACGGGGAAACATGGAAACTCCACCCAGTTTTGGGATTCAAACGGGAATCCCTAGTGCTGAGAGGAGAACATGGAAAAACCACCGGTCCACCATTCATAATATCCATTATTATCTTCCGCTTTATCCTCTACTAGGGTTGTGGGGGGGGGGGGTTCCCCATGCCCATCCAGGGGAGAACGTTTCGGCGCTGGGCAGATACACCCAGGACAGAGCGCCAATCTATCGCTGTACACACACTCACTCACACATACACACTCTATATGGGGCAAATTGGAGAATTCAATTGATTAGATCCATGTTTTTGGATTGTGGGAGGAAACCGGAGAACCCGGAGGAAACCCACACGGACACGGGAAGAACATGGAAACTCCACCCAGATTGGGATTCGAACCTGGAATGCCCAGCACTGAGAGGAGAACATGCCGCCACTCATAATAATATTGTATAATTGAAATATGACGCAGCCTTATAGCAGAATATCTGATGCTGGAATCGAATTGCGTTTCGTTTTTTAGTTTGTTTGTTTCCCTCGGTTTTCATTCTCCCCAAACGAAACCTGGATAAGTTGCTTGAGTCTCCTGGAGTGAAGGTCTATAGAAAGAGAGGAAACCCACATATTATCTGGGGTCTAGCGCCGCAGGCACACTACCCTGCTGAGAGAATGGCAGGCGCCGTGAGAGTGAAAGACCAATTTGAGGGACAAGACTTTGAAATAGTGAGAGCGCTATAGTGGAGAAATGAGTTGAACCATTACAGTGAGTGATGCCATGCCTCCGCTTCCTTAATGAACGAGATCTACATTAGTGTTGACTGACTGTGTGGCTACACTCACACTCCTAATTAGATTGTCTATGCTGTAGGCTGGTTTAAGTTAGCCCGGCCACTCATTAACCTTTGGCCTTTCTCATCTTGCAGCTGAGAGGATGTTTCATCAGCTCCGGCAGCTGAGACAGACACAAGACTTGGACGGTGCGGTGGGGGTGTGCTTAATATAGCTCCCTGACAAAAGGGGGCAACATGGTGCTTCTTAGTATAAATACTCAGTTATTGGCTGAACCAAACAATGGGTTTAGCGCAATTATTTTATTCAACAAACCCAAAAATAGTAGATGTGTTTTCTTTAGCTATAGTGTGTAGCTTTGGGGCGATTTTGGTTACCTCTGTATGATTGTTAAAGTTAGAATTATTTTGAGGAACATTTGCCGTGGGGCGGCATGGTGGCTTAGTGGTTAGCATGTTCTCCTCTCAGCATTAGGGATTCCCGGTTCGAATCCCAATCTGGGTGGATTTTCCATGTTCTCCCCGTGTCCACGTGGGTTTCCTCCGTGGGTTTATTATTCGTGTAGTCTGGTTATAATCCATCCATTATTCATTCATTCATTCATTCATTCATTCATTCATTATCTCCCGCTTTATCCTATATTAGGGTCGTGGGGTTCCCCATGCCCATCCAGGGGAGAATGTTTCGGGTGCTGGGCAGATACACCCAGGACAGGGCGCCAATCTATCACTGTACACACACTCACTCACACACACACACTCTATATGGGGCAATTTGGAGAACTCAATTGGCTTGATCCATGTTTTTGGACTGTGGGAGGAAACCGGAGAACCCGGAGGAAAGCCCACGCAGACACGGGGAGAACATGGAAAATCCACCCAGATGGGGATTCGAAACCGGGAATCCCTAGCGCTGAGAGGAGAACATGCTAACCACTAAGCCACCGTGCCGCCCTCCATCCATTATCTTCCGCTTTATCCTGTACTAGGGTGGCGGGGGGGTTCCTCATGCCCATCCAGGGGAGAACGTTTCGGGCGCTGGGCCGATACACCCAGGGCAGGACGCCAATTTATCATTGGGAACAACATCACTCACACAGACACACTCTATGTGGGGCAATTTTAGAGAATTCAATTGATCGGGTTATACTATGTTATGATATTTTATATTATAATCATTATAATCGTTATAATCATTGAACTATTTTAAATTAATTGTTTACAAATGTGCCCAGCGATGGATTGGCGCCCTATCCTGGGTCTATCTGCCCAGCGCCCGAGACGTTCTCCCCTGGATGGGCATGGGGAACCCCACCGCGACCCTAATAGAGGATAAAGCGGGAGATAATTAATGAATGAATGAATGTTTACAAATGGGGGCGGAATGGTGGCTTAGTGGTTAGCACATTGGCCTCTCAGCACCTTTCGAAACCCAATCTGGGTGGAATTTCCATGTTCTCCCCGTGTCCATGTGGGTTTCCTTCGGGTTCTCCGGTTTGAGTGAGTGAGTGAGTGAGGGCATCCTGCCCTGGGTGTATCTGCCCAAATTCTCCCCTGGATGGGCATGGGGAACCCCACCGTGATTCTAGTAGAGTATTACATGGACAGTACATGGTTTTAGTTTTGAACAGCAATAATGGCACTCATGCCTTTCACCTTTGAACTAGGGTCATGTGGAGGGTTCCCCATGCCCATCCAGGGGAGAGTTTTTTAGGGGCAGGGCAGATACACCCAGGACAGGGAGCCAATCTATCACTGGGCACACATTCGATTACTTACATACACAATGTAGATAGGGGCAATTTAGAGCCAATTCACTGTGAATCCATGTTCTCGGACTGTGTAAGGAAACCGGAGATCCTGGAGGAAACACACACGGACATGGGGAAAACATAGAAAGTCCACCCAGATAGGGATTCGAACCTGGATCATGTGTATGTATATATATATATATATATATATATATATATATATATATATATATATATATATATATATATATATATATATATTTAAATTGCAGTTGATAAGTCTAAACAGAAACCAGGGAACCGAGGTAGCAGTTCCTGGACTGCCACCCAAATTAATACAGTACCGCTGGGAGGCCATTATCAGTTTGATAGACATGGGTACATGCTCCGGCAGTGTGCTAATGGAACCTGTACTTACAGAGCATTTACAAAACCTGCCATGCATTTAATACAGCTGCCTGGGACAGTTACAGGGACAAAAGCGGCATGCAAGTGCTGCTATCCCATAAATCATGATGCCACACAATCCACAAATACATGCAACAAGCTTTGTAGTTCAAACATTCTTAAAAAGAATAGGAAAATTAAAAAAGAAATAGAGCACAGGACAGCAAAAACATCTAAAATGTATTTTTTTAATGACTCTGCATGCTGTATAAACATGACCACCCATATAACAAGAATTATTGTATATATATATATATATATATATATATATATATATATATATATATATATATATATATATATATATATATATATATATATATATATATATATATGCCATGTAGTTCAAAGCCTCTAATGTGTAAATATATGTATATTTCTTGTTATATGGAGTGTGTGTGTGTGTGTGTGTATATTTATATATATTTACAAGTTGCTTATTCACTCATTCATTATCTCCCGCTTTATCCTCTATTAGGGTCGCGGTGGGGTTCCCCATGCCCATCCAGGGGAGAACGTCTCGGGCGCTGGGCAGATAGACCCAGGACAGGGCGCCAATCCATCGCTAGGCACACACTCACCCACACAGACACACTCTATATGGGGAAATTTTTGAGAATTCAATGGACTTGATCCATGTTTTTGGACTGTGGGAGGAAACCGGAGAACCCGGAGGAAACCCACGCGGACACGGGGAGAACATGGAAACTCCACCCAGATGGGGATTGGAACCGGGAATTCATATATATATATATATATATATATATATATATATATATATATATATATATATATATACATATATATGCCATGTAGTTTAAAGATTCCAATGGAGTGTTATATGTCATGTGTGTGTGTGTGTGTGTGTATATATATATATATATATATATATATATATATATATATATATATATATATATATATATATATATATATATATACATAATGCCTTGTAATTATTGTTATAAAGCCTCTGATGTGTAAACTGTAAACTATGCTCACACCATTGTAGGGGATTCTCTTAATAACTATTGTGAAATTGAATACACCCCATCAATATTCCCTATGAGCTCCAACCGGAACTGGAATCAGGAGAATGACCTCACTTCTTCCTAGAATTGCCGTGCTATGAGGATCAGTGTGTTGTTGAGTGCTTAAATTATAGTTCCTTCATGTGTTTGTTGTGTTCTTGGAAATTGGAATGCCATGATTTACTGTTCGGTAAACCGAGGGCACGGCACCTGGGAACAAAAACTGGCACAAGCCATGGAGAAATGCTTGTAGCTGTCATTTCTCTGGCCTAGTGCACATCTTTTCGAAATCCTAGGCAGGAGCTACGAGTGGCTATGTGTACAGTGCACATTATTCCACCAGACACCAGACTACCCCGGCCGGTAGTGATGGCCGGTCAGCAGTGAGGCCATCTAGTGTAGACTTCACTTGATTATCACTTGGTAATATACCAGACACCATCAATGTTTTGGTGAATATTTTCATGTACTCTGCAAGCTGTAAAAATATCCTTTATGATATTCCTTGCCTGGGCAAGGCAAAGAATATCATAAAGGACACTCCCACCTAAATCATGAACTTTCAGCCTCTTACCATCAGGTAGGCATTATAGGAGCCTCCGCTCCCACACCAGCACACTCAGGAAATTTTTTTTCCTGAGGTTTTTATCCTCCTGAACACTGCACATACACTGTAATTACTCTTTTGCACAACCATTTGCACCTTCTGTACCGTATGCACTTTATATCCTTATATCATGTTCATACTATGTATATATCATTTATATATTATGCTCATATTATGTATCTAGAGGGCGGCACGGTGGCTTAGCGGTTAGCACGTTCGCCTTTCAGCACTAGGGATTCCCGGTTCGAATCCCTGGGTGGAGTGTCCGCGTGGGTTTCCTCCGGGTTCTCCGGTTTCCTCCCACAGTCCAAAAACATGGATCAAGTCAATTGAATTCTCCAAAAATTGCCCCATATAGAGTGTGTCTGTGTGAGTGAGTGTGTGCCCAGCGATAAATTGGTGCCCTCTCTGGGGTGTATCTGCCCAGCGCCTGAAACGTTCTCCCCTAGATGGGCATGGGGAACCCCACCGCGACCCTAATAGAGGATAAAGCGGAAGATAAGGTATGGATGGAATATATATTGGTGGTGTAGTGGATCTGCCTCTCAGTGCTGGGGATCCAGGTTCGAATCCCAATCTGGGTGGAGTTTCCATGTTCTCCCCGTGTCCGCGAGGGTTTCCTCCGGGTTCTCCGGTTTCCTCCCACAGTCCAAAAACATGGATTCAAGGTCAATTGAATGCTCTGAATTGCCCCATATAGAGTGTGCGTGTGTGTGCTTGTGTGTGTGTGTGAGTGAGTGTGCCCACCAATAGATTGGCACCCTGTCCTGGCTGTATCTACCCAGCACCCAAAGGTTCTCCCTGTGTCTGTATGGGTTTCCCCCAGGTTCTCCAGTTTCCTCCTACAGCCCAAAAACATGGATTCAAAGTCAATTGAGTGCTCTGAGTTGCCCCTATATAGTTTGTATAACTGTGTGCATGAAAGTCTGTGCCCAGTGATAGATCGGTGCCCTGTCCTGGATGTATCTGACCCTAGTAGAGGATTAAATGTAAGATAATGAGCAAATCAATGATATACTGATACTCCACGTATACATAGTAAGATAAAATAATGACTATGATGAGCAGAGGAACAGGAAATAGAAAAAAAAATTGCAATTATTTTATTCAACAAACCCAAAAATAGTAGATGTGTTTTCTTATAGTCTGTAGCTTTGGGGGATTTTGGTTACCTCTGTATGATTGTTAAAGTTAGAATTATTTTGAGAAACATTTGCCGTGGGGTGGCATGGTGGCTTAGTGGTTAGCATGTTCTCCTCTCAGCACTAGGGATTCCCGGTTCGAATCCCAATCTGGGTGGATTTTCCATGTTCTCCCCGTGTCCACGTGGGTTTCCTCCGTGGGTTTATTATTCGTGTAGTCTGGTTATAATCCATCCATTATTCATTCATTCAGTCATTATCTTCCGCTTTATCCTTTATTAGGGTCGTGGGGTTTCCAATGCCCATCCAGGGGAGAACCTTTCGGGCGCTGGGCAGATACACCCAGGACAGGGCGTCAATCCATCACTGGGCACACACTCACTCACACAGACACACTCTATATGGGGCAGTTTGGAAAATTCAATTGACTTGATCCATGTTTTTGGACTGTGGGAGGAAACCGGAGAACCCGGAGGAAACCCACACGGACACGGGGAGAACATGGAAACTCAACCCAGATGGGGATTTGAACCTGGAATCCCTAGCGCTGAGAGGCGAACGTGCTAACCACTAAGCCACCGTGCCGCCGTATATATATATTTATATATATATATATATATATATATATATATATATATATATATATATATATATATATATATCACCTGAATCGAAGAACATTACTTGAGCCGTGATGTCATTAAGTTCATAGCGAGGGGTGCATCATGTTGATTGGCGAACTCGTTTTTCCGAGAAGGAATTTCATGCCTTGGGAGGCATACATGTTTTCTATGTGTCATTCTTCTGAGTCCGTGCCAAAAATGTATTCTATTAATTTACATGGCAGCTCATTTGACCCGCTTCTTGGAAGTCGGTGCCAGTTTGAGCAACTGTAGAGCCGGGCATCTGTCCCAGCATCCCTGCTAAATGCGGCCAGTGAGTAACTCTGACAGATAATCGTGATAATCTGCTTCGCTATATGCCCTGCACTGTGAGAATGCTTCGGAAACACTGCCGGGAGGGGTGCGATGGGAAGGGGGGGGGTTAAAGACAACACAAGGCCATGAATTCAACACATGCACTGCTGACAAATCCCCTTTCATAACGGATATGTGCCCTCAAGTGGAGCTGGGTTGTGGTAATGGAGGTGATAAATTAATGTAACTCTTATCCAATCAACACATTTCCTGCTGTGGCTTATTAAACTCGCCCGTTGCATCATGGACCATGGTACATGTGGCTGTTTC
The DNA here is from genome assembly GCA_019802505.1 of Corydoras sp. C115. Lineage (NCBI taxonomy): Eukaryota > Metazoa > Chordata > Actinopteri > Siluriformes > Callichthyidae > Corydoras > Corydoras sp. C115. The sequence continues at coordinate 769,468 of JAFMOC010000186.1, read as the reverse complement.
ACGTACATATTTCATGGGATATATAAAGGCTGGGTGCAGTGTTAAATACTTGAGAGGGACGAGGAGATGTTCTAGTCAGGTGAGACATGTTAAAAGCAGATGCATACCTTGACGGATTGTTCGGTAACCTCACGACAATGGCACCCAGCTGAATGAAGCCGAGATGTCAGCGAAGTAATGGATACTCGTGGAGAAGGACAGCCTACCCCAATTACAGGAACGATCACGTTTCTTCCTTGTATTTTTTTCCTCATCACTGCTCAAAATAAAGTTCATTCATTCATTCATTCTGTAACTGCCTACCTGAGCAGAGACATGAACGGCAGCACGGTGGCTTAGTGATTAGCATGTTCTCCTCTCAGCACTAGGGATTCCCGGTTCGAATCCCAATCTGGGTGGAGTTTCCATGTTCTCCCCGTGTCCACGTGGGTTTCCTCCGGGTTTTCCGGTTTCCTCCCACAGTCCAAAAACATGGATCAAGGTCAATTGAATTCTCCAAATTGCCCCATATAGAGTGTGTCTGTGTGAGTGAGTGTGCCCAGTGATGTATCTGCCCAGCGCCCAAAACGTTCTCCCCTGGATGGGCATGGGGAACCCCCCTGCGACCCTAGTAAGGATAAAGCGGAAGATAATGGATGGATGGATGGATGGATGGGGTTCCAATCTTGGGCGTCGTGACGGCTTAGTGGTTAGCATGTTCTCCTCTCAGCTCTAGGGATTCCTGGTTCGAATCCCAATCTGGGCGAGTTTCCATGTTCTCCCCGTGTCTGCATGGGTTTTCTCCAGGTTCTCCGGTTTCTTCCCACAGTCTTGAAACATGGTCTTAAGGTCAATTGAGTTCTCCAAATTGCCCCATATAAAGTGTGTCTGTGTGAGTCAGTGTGCCCAGTGATGTATCTGCCCAGCGCACGAAATGTTCTACCCTGGATGGGCATGGGGAACCCCCCTGCGACCCTATTAAGGATAAAGCGGAAGATAATGGATGGATGGATGGGGTTCCAATCTTGGGCGGCACGGTGGCTTAGTGGTTTGCATGTTCTCCTCTCAGCGCTAGGGATGCCCGGTTCGAATCCCAATCTGGGTGGAGTTTCCATGTGCTCCAGTGTCCGCGTGGGTTTCCTCCGGGTTCTCCGGTTTCCTCCCACAGTCTTGAGACATGGTCTTAAGGTCAGTTGAGTTCTCCAAATTGCCCCATATAGAGTGTGTCTGTGTGAATGTGTGCCCAGGGATAGATTGGTGCCCAGTCCTGGGTTTAGCTGCCCAACACCAAAAAACGTTCTCCCCTGGATGGGCATGGGGAACCCCCCCCCCCCCCCCCTTATAGAGGTGGAATTATTTAAGCGCGAAGATAATGAATGGATGGGTTCTCTTTAAGGACATTAAGAATGTTTTCCCAAAGTTCCAAAGTTTCCAAAGTTCAGTTAAAGTAATTACAATACAATTTCATTTTCTTCCGCTTTATCCTCTATTAGGGTCGCAGGGGGGTTCCCCATGCCCATCCAGGGGAGAATGTTTCGGGCGCTGGGCAGATACACCCAGGACAGGGCACCAATCTATCACTGGGCACAGACACACAATCAAATATATATTATCTGTCACTGATTGGACACACTCACAAACACAGACGCTACATGGGGCAATTTAGAGCATTCAGATTACCTTGAATTCATGTTTCAGGACTATGGGAGGAAATCAGAGAACTCGAAGGAAACCCATGAGGACACGAGGAGAACATGAAAACTCCACCCATATCTGGATTTGAACCTGGATCCCCAGCACTGAGAGGAGAACATGTTAAAAACACCAGCAAACTTTGATGTTCATCAAAGACACTCACTAACACAAACACACTCTATATGGGGCAATTTGGAGAATTCAATTGACCTTGATCCATGTTTTTGGACTGTGGGAGGAAACCAGAGAACCCGGAGGAAACCCACGCGGACACAGGGAGAACTGGAAACTCCACCCAGATTGGGATTCGAACCGGGAATCTCTAGTGCTGAGAGGAGAACATGCTAAACCACTAAGCCACCGTGCCGCTTAGTTATAACCACATATTTTGTATAATTTTTACATAAAATTACTTTTTAAAATTATTATTAATGAATTACTTCGAGTTCCCTGGTTTCATCCTCAATCCAAAAAAATGGATTTAAGGTCATTTTTAAATCATTTTAATTCATTAAAATTAATTAAAATAATTAATTAAAATGAAATGAAACCAGGGAACTCTCATGTTAAAAGGTCCATCTATAATCTGGATTAGGCTAGTTTAGGTTAGTATAAGAGTAGGATTGACAGATTCTGGTAGTTCTTTATTTTGTAACACCACACACACACACACACACACACGCACGCACACACACACACACACACACACACACACACACACACACACACACACACACTGCACACTGCCCACTAGGGGAAACCCATCGTTACTCAGATCAGAGCTTCACTGCTGCCATCTACTGGTACAAAGCATAGTGTACTCACATAATGAGTGTGTTAGAAAAAAAAAATCATTGTATACCTATACATTCATCGATTATCTCTCGCTGCATGGGGCTCCCCATGCCCATCCAGGGGAGAACGTCTCAGGCACTGGGCAGATACACCCAGGACAGGGTGCCAATCTATCACTGGGCACACACTCACTCACACAACACACACTATATGGGGCAATTTGGAGAACTCAATTGACTTGATCCATGTTTTTGGACTGTGGGAGGAAACCGGAGAACCCAGAGGAAACCCACGCGGACACGGGGAGAACATGGAAACTCCACCCAGATGGGGATTCGAATCGGGAATCCCTAGTGCTGAGAGGAGAACATGCTAACCACTAAGCCACCGTGCCGCCCCACACTGTATATATATTTATATATATTTGCCCAGTGCCCAAAATGTTCTCCCCTGGATGGGCATGGGGAACCCCCCACGACCCTAATAGAGGATAAAGCGCAAGATAATGGATGGATGGATATATTGCAGTAATTTTTGGCTTAATTTAAATATAGAAAAAGCTCTTAGTGACCCTGATAGGAGAACGTGCAAAGTCAATTCCAGATGGACTTCAGGATGTACATGTTTTAAATGCTTTTTGTGGATGAACGTATGTGAAACAGAACACAGAGACGCAATAAATCACAGTCACCTTACCACTGAAGGCTGACACCATACTAGTATTATTTCAGGTTATCTATACGCTGACATGTAGTGAGGAAAAACGAGTGTTTATGAGCTCTGTGTTGTAAATGAACTTTGAACTTTGCGCAGTTGTTATGTCACATTGATTTCGGTAGTTGCCCTTGCCGGTGTGTTTGAGTTGAGCTGTAGGTTGAGGTTGTGGAGGTGAGATCAGCATGGTTAAAGCCTGAGCAGTGACAGAATGGCGAAACGGCGACGTCACGGATCCCGCGGCCAGCAGGCTGCCTCTCAGCAGAGACGCAGGCCTTTAGCCGCCAAGGTAAACGTACTTTATAAGCTTTCTGATCTTGTATATTTGTAAAGTAAACAGTAAACATGAATATGGCACGTTATGTGTGTGTATTTATTTATATATATATATATACAATGATTATTTGGTTACTAAATTCTTATTTGTATAAGAAATTTTTAAGAATTGAAATCATTGCGGACAATATTTGAATTTACTTTGTCCAATTATTGATCATTCTAAAATAAAATGATGGATTATTATTAGTAGTAGTATTATTACTTTTAGAATTGTATTATTATTATTATTATATTATATTTTATTATGTAAAAAATGCCAATAATAATAATCATGGCGGCACGGTGGCTTAGTGGTTAGCATGTTCTCCTCTCAGCGCTAGGGATTCCCGGTTCGAATCCCCATCCGGGTGGAGTTTCCATGTTCTCCCCGTGTCTGCGTGGGTTTCCTCCGGGTTCTCCGGTTTCCTCCCACAGTCCAAAAACATGGATCAAGTCAATTGAATTCTCCAAATTGCCCCATATAGAGTGTGTCTGTGTGAGTGAGTGTGTGCCCAGCGATGGATTGGCGCCCTGTCCTGGGTCTATCTGCCCAGCGCCCAAGACGTTCTCCCCTGGATGGGCATGGGGAACCAGACGCGACCCTAGCAGAGGATAAAAGCGGGAGATAATGAATGAATGAATAATAATAATAGGGCGGCACTGTGGCTTAGTGATTAGCATGTTCTCCTCTCAGCGCTGGGGATTCCAGGTTTGAATCCCTATCTGGGTGGAGTTTCCATGTTCTCCCTGTGTCCGTGTGGGTTTCCTCCGGGTTCTCCGGTTTCCTCCCACAGTCCAAAAACATGAATTGAAGGTACATTACATTTACATTTAGTCATTTAGCAGACGCTTTTATCCAAAGCGACTTACAAATGAGAACACCACAAGTCAGAAGCCATGGAGAAAACCAACTATACTGTAAGTTCATCAAACCTGATTGTTATTCGAAGCTGCGCCCCCCCCCCCCCTTTTTTTTTTTTTTTTATTTATTTTTTTTTTATAACAGGTATTTGTTAAATAGATGCATCTTAGGTAAATTGAATTCTCTAAATTGACCCATGTAGTGTGTGTCTGTGAGTGTGCCCAGTGAGTGATAGATTGGCACCATCTGCCCAGTGCATGAAACCCTGGATGGGCATGGGGAACACCCCCTGCAATCCTAGTAGAGGATTAAGCAGAAGATAATGGATGGATGGAATTTTAATATTATATAATTATAATATTAATACTTAGATTGTAATAATATGCTTGGGTCTACAACTACATTTATTGTGTCACTTTTTAATGGTTGTACCTCTTATTCTTTATACTTCACTAGCAAATCTAAAATAAATTTCTCAGCTGATGGTCCAAAGGCCGTTGACAACATCACAACTCTGAGTAAAAGTACATGAACTGTGTGTTTATTACATGCCTGTAGAACAGTTGTAACAGCAATTTCCTATTATCTATAAGACAGGATCAGAATTGTGTTGTAAATAGGACCTACCTTGCGCGCACACACACACACACACACACACACACACACACACACACACACACACACACACACACACACACACACACGTACACACACGTACACACACACCTACACACACATTCCGGTTTTCATGTTTAACGGGGACCACCCTTTCTAAAGGTTTTAGAGGTTCAAAAAAAATCAGGCACACTAACCAGTGTTTTTTTAGCTTATACACGTCTATAAACATCCCAAATGAAGAAATGTCTTGATCGTGTTATATGGGGACTTGTGAAAAATCTAATAAACATGGCTAATGGGGACCGCATTTGCATATTATTTGCGTAACTCACACAAATTCATTTGTGATTAGTGGGGACCTTTCAAAAACATTAAGCACATTACAAAAGTCATCAATTTATACCTATTTATTTAAAATGAAAAATGATTTAAATGTTTCGGTGGAATTCAAGTTCATAAATCTTGTCACAATATTGAATTTAAACACCTATTTATGTGAATCTACGTGTAAGTGTGTGTGTATATATATATATATATATGTATGTGTGTGTGTGTGTGTGTGTGTGTGTGTGTGTGTGTGTGTGCCCACCAATGGATTGGCACCTGATCTTGGATGTATCTGCCCAGCGCCCAAAGCGTTTTCCTCTCGATGGGCATGGGACCCCCCCCCCTCCCCTCCACACACACACACACACACACTAGGGAACAGATAATATACATATATATATGTACACAGTATATTGCATTGTTACAGAGTGTCCACTTACTTTTGGGCACCACGAAGAGGTTCTGGGGAGTGCCATGCTGAGGTGCCAAATACAGTCTGGCAGTTTGCCCCACCAATGGGAATGGTTCCTGCTGTAGATATAAGGGGAAGTGTGGGCTGCATTCAAAAGAGGATGAGAGGCTGTTGGAGTGTGTTCCTGACTTTGGTGATCAATAAATGTTCATATCTGCTAAAATGACTGCCCGACTCATGGTCTGTTTCTCATCATCGCCAATATATATATGTGTGTATGTGTAATATTATCCAACTATGGGGTACTGGCATTCGGTACAGAACAAACTTCTAATATGCTCAAACTAATATAACACTCAGTATTTAAATGTAATTCAAAAGTCAATGTATACTAATGTACCAAAAATTATGATTTTAAATGACAGACTCTGAGAGAACCTGCCGTCTTTGCTAAAGAGTCAAGTGAAGATTTTTATGCTCCACATGATAAGGTGACTTCAGCCCAGGCTCGACGGGGCACCCCCGGTAAGATTCAGCTTCTTGGGTCAATTCTTCTCCTCTTGATAAAGTTGAATGTTACTGATGGGTAACAAGTTTTCTCCAAGTTCTCACATTTCAAAAACATTCATTCAAGGTGAATTGGCTGATCTAAATCGCCCCTATTAAAATTGCTCTTATATAGTGTGTATGTCTGTTTAAACAACTGTGATGGATTGGCGCCCTGTCCTGGCTGTATCTGCCCAGCACCTAAAACGTTCTTCATTGTCTATAGGGGGAAAAGCCTATAGACACGATTTAAAAACAAGATTTAAAAAATATGCACACAGGGAGAACATGGAAACCCCCAGATTGGGTTTCCGTGAGAGGCGAACATGGTGCTGGGTAGATACACCCAGGATAGGGTGCCAATCTATCGCTGGGTGTCACACACACAGAAACACACACTATATGGGGAAATTTAGAACATTCAGTTTACCTTGAATCCATGTTTTGGACTGTGGGAGGAATTCAGAGAACCCAGAGGAAACCCACAAGGACACAGGGAGAACATGGAAACTCCACCCAGATTGGGATTCAAACCTGAATCGCCAGGGCTGAGAGGAGAACATGCTAATCACTAAGCCACTGTGCCGCCCTCTTTGTATTCTTGCTGTAAAATAAATGTTGAAATGAACAAATATATTTAAATTTTTCATATATTCAAATAAATTTTACTGTTCTTTATACTGCCCAGCGATGGATTGGCGCCCTGTCCTGGGTCTATCTGCCCAGCGCCCGAGATGTTCTCCCCTGGATGGGCATGGGGAACCCCACCGCGACCCTAATAGAGGATAAAGCGGGAGATAATGAATGAATGAATGTTCTTTATACTTTTAGACAGAGTTTCAACGTTACATACCATCCATCCAGCCATCCATTATCTTCCACTTTATCCTGTACTAGGGTCGCGGGAGGGTTCCCCATGTCCATCCAGGGGAGAACGTCTCGCTGGGCAGCTCCACCCAGGACAGGACGCCAATCTATTGCTGGGCACACACAACCACACTCTATATGGGGCAATTTGGAGAATTCAATTGACCTTGATCCATGTTTTTGGACTGTGGGAGGAAACCAGAGAACCCAGAGGAAACCCATGCGGACACGGGGAGAACATGGAAACTCCACCCAGATTAGGATTCGAACCGGAATCCCTAGTGCTGAGAGGAGAACATGCTAAACACTAAGCCACCGTGCCACCCCATGTTACATACCGTTTAACACGTTTGTCATTTCAGCTCACCGGCCTGTAAGGGTCTACGCTGATGGGATCTTTGACCTCTTTCACTCTGGACATGCTCGTGCTCTAATGCAAGCCAAAAATCTGTTTCCCAACACGTGTTTGATTGTTGGAGGTGAGCCCACTAAGAGATATTTTGAACTCGACTGTTCATGAGTTACACACTTTAGAATGACTTGCACTTTAGTTTTTTTTTCACTTAATGCTGCTTTATGGCTCCACTGCAATCCACTCAGTAACTAGTCCTTATTAAAATAATGATGTGACACTGTAGATCAGGGGTGTCAAACTCACTTGCACCGGGGGACAAAACTCAAAGCAGACTTTAGGTCGCGGGCCAAACAGGATAATAACATACTAAAAGTCAATGTTTTGTGAACATGAATAGGAACAGACATATTATTCCACAATAGATCAGCGTAAAGTTAAAACTTAAACTTATACAAGTTTTCTTTTAAATATATATATATATATATATATATATATATATATATATATATATATATATATATATATATATATATATATATATATACATATACTGTATTAATACTTAATACTTTTTAAATTTTAGAATACTTAATAAATACTTAGAATAACTTAAAAACCTTATATGACTTAGAATATTATAAATATGTATGTCAAAAAATAAGAAAAATCAACACAAATCAGGAAAAAATATCCATAAATTATGTAATATCCATTATCTTCCGCTTTATTCTCGGGTCGCGCGGGGGGGGGGGGGGGGTTCCCCATGCCCATCCAGGGGAGAAAGTATCATGCGCCGGGCAGATACACCCAGGTCAGGGCACCAATCTATCACTGCACACACTCACTCACACAAACACACTCTATATGGGGCAATTTGGAGAATTCAATTAACTCGATCCATGTTTTTGGACTGTGGGAGGAAACCGAAGAACCCGGAGGAAACCCACGCGGACATGGGATGAGCATGGAAACTCCACCCAGATGGGGATTCGAACCGGGAATCCCTAGTGCTGAGAGGCGAACGTGCTAAACACTAAGCCACCGTGCCGCCCTCGTTAAGTTCATTTAAGTTAAATTAAGTAAAATGATCAAAGATTTCTCAAAATAAGAAAAAGTTTGTAAAATCTAGATTATTTAGACACCTGTGCTATAAATAATAAAACTAAAATGCATTTAAAATACATTACATTAGTAAAAATATGTCAGTAGTTTTTTGGAAACTTTAATTTAATTTTACTTGCCACTATATTTAATAAATATGAATTATCCTATAGTTTCCAAAAACTTAAAGATGTGACAAAAAATGTTTCCCTGTATGTTTATAACTATACATACGTTATACTGGAACAGATGCTCCATCAGCAACTAAACCAAAACCTCTTCAGTACTTTACCTTCATATGTTTAAATACAGTTTGGTGGTAATACTTGTTTACTCTTACCCAAGAATAATTTTTCTGAAAGTACTCTGTACTGGACATTTTTTTAAAATGATTTGTTTTATTATCTGTATGTCTCAGTTTGCAGTGACAAGCTGACACGCAAATATAAAGGCTACACTGTGATGACCGAGGGTGAGCGCTATGAGGCTCTCATCCACTGTCGCTATGTTGATGAAGTGGTGCGTGACGCCCCATGGACCATCACCCCTGACTTCCTAAAAAAACATCGGGTCAGTATTGCAGTTACCATTTTATGTACATAATTTGCATTTCTAATAATCTTTCTAGGGTGGCACGGTGGCTTAGGGGTTAGCATGTTCTCCTCTCAGCACTAGGGATTCCCGGTTGGAATCCCAATCTGAGTGGAGTTTCCATGTTCTCCCCGTGGCCACGTGGGTTTCCTCCGGGTTCTCTGGTTTCCTCCCACAGTCCAAAAACATTGATCAAATATCTTAAAACATTCGTTCATTAATCCTTTACTAGGGTTGTGGGTGGTTCTCCATTCCCATCCAGGGGGAAACGTTTCGGGCTCTGGGCAGACACCCAGGACAAGGGTGCCAATCCATCGCTGGGCACACACTCACTCACACACACACACACAAACACACTCTATATGGGGCAACTTAAAGCATTCAATTTACCTTGATTCATGTTTTTGGACTATGGGAGGAAACGGAGAACCAGGAGGAAACCCACGAGGACACTGGGAGAACATGGAAACTTCACCCAATTTGGGATTTGAACTGGGAATCCCCAGCACTGAGAGGAGAACATGCTAACCACTAAGCCACCATGCCACCTTCATGTGTTTGTGTGTGTGAATGTGTGCTCAGTGATAGATTGGCGTCCTGTCCTGGGTGTATCTGCCCAGCGCCTGAAACGTTCTCTCCTGGATGGGCATTGAGAACCCCCCCCCCCCCTGCGACCCTAGTAGAGGATAAAGCAGAAGATAATGGATGGATGGATAATCTTTCTGTGATTAAGTAATGAATTTATTATAATTTTTTTTTACCAGATTGATTTCGTGGCCCATGATGATATCCCATATACATCTGCAGGATCCGAAGATGTGTACAAACACATTAAAGCAGCAGGTAGTGAAAAATCCATCATACACTACATGCCAATAACACAATATTGGCAGCTTCCAGTAGAGCTATTAGGTTATAAGGACAACATGGCTTTGCTGGGGTTGTGTTTGTATTAGGGATGTTCGTAGCTACTCAAAGGACCGAAGGCATCTCGACGTCGGATCTTATTACCCGTATCGTCCGGGATTATGATCTGTATGTCCGGCGCAACCTGCAGAGGGGCTACACAGCACGAGAACTAAACGTCAGCTTTATTAATGTAAGACTGCTGACTTACTGTTATATTTAAAGGTTATTTTACCTTCTGGATGAAATGGATTGTATCCTCTTTTCTACCATTTAAAGCAACTTTATTATTGTTTTTGGATACTAACAGAAGAACAAGTATCGTCTGCAGAATCAGGTGGATAAGATGAAGGAGAAGGTGAAAACAGTGGAGGAGAAATCGAAACACTTAGTGCACCGTGTGGAGGAAAGGAGCCATGACCTGATTCTGAAATGGGAGGAGAAATCTCGCGACTTCATCAGCAGCTTCCTCGAGCTTTTCGGTCCTGATGGCGCATGGGTGAGTGGGAAACATCCATCCATCCATCCATCCATTATCTACCGCTTTATCCTTTACTAGGTTCGCGGGGGGAGCCCATATAGGGGAGAACGTTTCGGGCTCTGGGCAGATACACCCAGGACAGGGGGCCAATCTATCACTGTACACACTCACTCACACAAACACACTCTATATGGGGCAATTTGGAGAACTCAATTGACTTGATCCATGTTTTTGGACTGTGGGAGGAAACCCACACGGATACGGGGAGAACATGGAAACTCCATCCAGATGGGGATTCGAACTGGGAATCCCTAGTGCTGAGAGGAGAACATGCTAACCACTAAGCCACCGTGCCGCCCAAAATAAAAAATATATATATATAAAAAATGAGTTGGATTAGACAATTGAGGAGGGTGGCACAGTGGCTTAGTGATTAGCATGTTCTCCTCTCAGCGCTGGGGATTGCCGGTTCGAATCCCAATGGGCAGAGTTTCCATGTTCTCCCCGTGTCTGCATGGGTTTCCTTCGGGTTCTCCGGTTTCCTCCCACAGTTCAAAAACATGGATCAAATCAATTGAGTTCTCCCAATTGCCCCATATAGAGTGTGTCTGTGTGAGTGAGTGTGTATACAGTGATAGATTGGCGCCCTGTCCTGGGTGTATCTGCCCAGCGCCTGAGACGTTCTCCCCTGGATGGGCATGGGGAACCCCCCCGCGACCCTAATAGAGGATAAAGCGGAAGATAATGAATGAATGAATGGATGGATAGACAATTGAGGTGATGTCACTATTTCTTTAAGGACTAATAATGTATGCTACTAGTTTAATAAAATTCACTCATTATTTTTTTTCTAAAGCACATGATCCAGGAGAGGAGTGGTCGTGTTTTGCAGGCTCTGTCTCCTTACCAGTCACCCAGCACCTCACCCAGCAGCAGCCCAACTAGAGGACGCTCCCTTTCACCCCCCGTCCATCATTAATACCCTCCTCAACCTCTGCCTCCTTCCTGCTCGAGCATCCAGAGGGCAAGAAGACGTAAACTGACAACAGATGAAATTTCATTCACATCAACAGCGTGTGAATACAACTTAAATACGTAAAAAAAATAATGTGTACCAAACTAAACTACTGAATCCTGTAACTACTGTCTACTGCATCCCACAGTATAACGCGCCTTTCCTTGTTAAACTGCACTGTGATATTGCTTTTAACTACTTAATTTATTTATTGATGTTTTAATTAGTATTTATAAATTCTATGAAACAATCAGTTAGCCTTTATGGAGTAACTTAAGTTTAAGAACAAACTAATCAATGACATCATCAGTGTTAAGCAAACACATGGTACAATATGCAGATAAAAGTATTGGGAACGCATAGTTATCAATAAATTCAATTGTTTTAATCAGTCCTTGTGTGAAAGATGTAAAAAGAAAAATAATAAAATAAAAATATATATATTGGGAACACGGATCAAGTCAGTTGAATTCTCCAAATTGCCCCATATAGAGTGTGTCTGTGTGAGTGAGTGTGTGCCCAGTGATAGATTGGCGTCCTGTCCTGGGTGTATCTGCCCAGCACCCGAGACGTTCTCCCCTGGATGGCCATGGGGAACCCCCCCTGCCACCCTATTAGAGGATGAAGCGGAAGATGATGGATGGATGGATATTGGGAACGCATAGTTATCATTAATTTCAATTGTATTTCAAAAAAAAAAAAAAAAAAAAAAAAATGTGAATTTTGGACAAATGTATGCTTCCAACTTTCTGGGAATAATTTGAGGAAGGCCCGAAACTGTTCCAGCATGAACTCTATGAAGTCCAAAAAGACACGTTGGGTAAATTTGGTATGAAAGAACTCCACTGGCCAGCACAAAAGCCTCCACCTTGTGGAGTGTTCTAATTAGCTAAATTTAGTGACGTCACCGTAAAGTCGGAAGGAATGTGGACGCATCCCGAGGTCCACTGCTAGGGTTGCTCCAGTCATCTGCTGCGGGCCCTAACTGGTAATGTCTCCATGCTGACATGTTGAAAACCGGAAGTCGCTCATAAGAGTCACTGGAAAGAGCCTGTGGACCACATAGTATATAAAGTTTAACATTGAATTCCTTCTTTTCACACACATACATTAAATGTAAATTATTAGAGATTCTATATGCCCCATAGAGAGTGTGTTTGTGTGAGTGTCTGTGTGAGTGAGTGTGTGTCCAGTGATAGATTGGTGTCCTGTCCTGGGTGTATCTACCCAGCGCCCGAAACGTTCTCCCCTGGATGGGCATGAGGAACCCCCCCTGCCAAACTAGTAGAGGAACCTAGTTTGGGCGGCATGTTGACTCTCATCCAGGAATGAGGAATCCCAATATGGATAGAGTTTCCACGTACTCCCCGTGTCTGCCTGGGTTTACTCCAGGTTTTGCGGTTCCCTCACACAGTCCAAAAACATGCATTCAAGGTCATTTTTATGCTGCAAATTGCCCCATATAGAGTGTGTTTGTGTCTATCTGCATGTGTGAGTGTGTCCAGTAATAGATTGGCATCCTGTCTTGGGTGTATCTGCCCAGCGCCCGAAATGTTCCCCACTGGATGGGCGCTGAGAGGAGAACATGCTAATCAGTAAACCACCGTGCTTTCAACATTAATCACTTTAATGTAAAAAGGCTCTGTGTAAATGAACAAACCTTTAGGTAGATGAGGGCATGAGTTCCAACACCCTCCATAGAGTAGAGATGCAAATCTCCCTGGAAGTACCGAGCATACAATCTGGATATTGGTAACCCATAACCAAATCCTGCCTGTGTAAATAAAAGCATTGTTACTATATTTACTTTACAATTACACACGTACACACACACACACACACACACACACACATATATATATATATATATAAATGAAATGCGGGGTGGCTTAGTGGTCGGCACGTTCGCCTCTCAGCACTAGGGATTCCCGGTTCGAATCCCCATCTGGGTGGAGTTTCCATGTTCTCCCCGTGTCCGCGTGGGTTTCCTCCGGGTTCTCCGGTTTCCTCCCACAGTCCAAAAACATGGATCAAGCCAATTGAGTTCTCCAAATTGCCCCATATAGAGTGTGTTTGTGTGAGTGAGTGTGTGCACAGTGATAGATTGGTGTCCTGTCCTGGGTGTATCTGCCCAGCGCCCGAGACGTTCTCCACAGGATGGGCATTGGGAACCCCACCGCGACCCTAATAGAGGATAAAGCGGGAGATAATGAATGAATGAATGAAATGCAGGATGATGGATACCAGTGGTACAGCACTTTGTGATGAATTCAGCGTTGGTGTAGGAGCAGTGGAGTACATGTAGTTGAAAAGACGATCAATTTTTCTCAAGGGCACGCCTCCTCCCCAATCACTGATCTGCAAAACATATATAAACTTTAATGGTTTAAGACCGGGTGGCACGGTGGCTTAGTGGTTAGCATGTTCTCCTCTCAGCGCTGGGAATCCAGCTTCCAATCCCAATCTGGGTGGAGTTGCCTGAAACGTTCTCCCCTGGATGGGAATGGAGAACTCCCTCATGACCCTAGTAAAGGATTAAGCGGAAGATAATCAATGAATGAGGGCGGCACGGTGGCTTTGTGGTTACCATGTTCTCCCAGTGTCCTAGTGGGTTTCCTCCCACAGTCCAAAAACATGGATCAAGGTATATTGAATTCTCCAAATTGCCCCATATAGAGTGTACTTGTGTGTGTGAGTGAGTGTGCCCAGCAATGGTTTGGCGCCCTGTTCTGGGTGTATCTGCCCAGAGCCCGAAAGGTTTCCCCCTGGATGGGAATGGAGAACCCCCCACAACCCTAGTAAAGGATTAACCGGAAGATAATGGATGAATGAATTAATGTTTTAAGACCTTCAGTTACTTGACTATGGTGTTTCTTAGGTTGCTAGGCAAAAGTTCAGTGGTTAGAGTGTTGGGCTAACAATCTGAAGGTTGGGGGTTCAAATCCCAGGTCTACTGAAGTTACCAGTGTGGGTCCTTGAGCAAGACCCTTAACCCTCATTGCTCCAGAGATGTTGTGATTAACCCTGTGTTCACCTTGTAAGTCGTGTTGGATAAAAGCATCTGCTAAATAACGTAATGTAAATGTAGAAATCAATCAATCTTTCTTTGACACTTACTTTTATAGACAGATCTTCATTTCCCAGTGTTACAAGTGCCTTCACATGGGGGAGTCCCTCAGGGTTGTTCTCATGAAGCTCCACTGTAGCTCGCATGGAGTTCTACAAAAAAAGCCTGTATCATAAACCATTATTATATCCTTTGCCCAAACATAAGACCTGAACATACTTGCCTTGAAAAGCTCGAAGAGCATGTGGAACAGATGGGATGGCACATAAACCACCTGAATGGACTTTTTAGAGTTCTTGGCTGAAAGACAGGGGATTACAAGTTAAATGACAAATAAAATAAAAACAAATTGACCAAACCTTATTTATTCATTCATTCATTCATTCATTCATTATCTCCCGCTTTATCCTCTATTAGGGTTGCGGGGGGGGGTTCCCCATGCCCATCCAGGGGAGAATGTCTCGGGCGCTGGGCAGATAGACCCAGGACAGGGCGCCAATCCATCGCTGGGCACACACTCACTCACACAGACACACTCTATATGGGGCAATTTTGAGAATTCAATTGACTTGATCCATGTTTTTGGACTGTGGGAGGAAACCGGAGAACCCGGAGGAAACCCACACGGACACGGGGGAACATGGAAACTCCACCCAGATGGGGAGGCGAATGTGCTAACCACTAAGCCACCGTGTCGCCCCAAACCTTACTATATGGCAGAATGGTGGCTTAATGATTTGCACGTTTCCCTCTTTCATTCAATCTGGGTGGAGTTTCCATGTTCTCCCTGTGTCTGCGTGGGTTTCCTCCTGGTTCTCCGGTTTCCTCCCACAGTCCAAAAACATGGATTTAAGGCTGAAATCCATAAATTGCCCCTATATAGTAGTGTATGTGAAGGAGTGAGTGTTTGCCCAGCAATAGATTGGGGCCCTGTCCTGGGAGTATCTGCCCAGCGTCCGAAACGTTCTCCTCTGAATGGAATGTGTTTCTTGAAGATTCTGAAAGGCTCAGCATTGCAGACTAATCACTTCTAATTGACATGCTTAACTTCAGCCTGGGGCGGCATTGTGGCTTAGTGATTAGCATGTTCTCCTCTCAGTGCAGGAGATCCAGGTTCGAATCCCAATCTGGGTGGAGTTTCCGTGTTCTCCCCGTGTCCGCGTGGGTTTCCTCCGGGTTCTCTGGTTTCCTCCCACAGTCCAAAAACATGGATTCAGGATAAATTGAGTGCTCTAAATTGCCCCATATAGAGTGTGTCTGTGTCTGTGAGTGTTTGCCCAGCGATAGATAGGTGAAGTGTCCTGGGTGTATCTGCCCAGCGCCCGAAACGTTCTCCCATGGATAACCCAACACCCTAACCACTGAGTTACCACGCCCTATGCCCAAATGCACCCCGTGTGCCGTATAGAATGCTGCTCATCGCTCTGGACACATGTGTTCTTTTCACTTGTGTGTATATCTGTGTGTGTGTATGTGTGTGTCACTGCACAGATGGGTTAAATGTGGAGGACATATTCCTCTGTGTGTAATCCATTCATTCATTCATTATCTCCCTCTTTATCCTCTATTAGGGTCGGGGGGGGTTCCCCATACCCATCCTGGGGAGAACGTCTCGGGCGCTGGGCAGATAGACCCAGGACATTGTGCCAATCCATCGCTGGGCACACACTCACTCACACAAACACACTCTATATGGGGCAATTTTTTGAGAATTCAATTGACTTGATCCATGTTTTTGGACTGTGGGAGGAAACCGGAGAACCCGGAGGAAACCCACACAGACACGGGGAGAACATGGAAACTCCACCCAGATGGGGATTCGAACCGGGAATCCCTAGCGCTGAGAGGAGAACATGCTAACCACTAAGCCACCGTGCCACCCTCTGTGTGTAATCACTGTAGGCAAAATAGATCATGATTTTCAAACCCACTATTAAATTCCTGGATCTGTAGTTCAGGTGCCATCATATAATAGCGTTCACAGAGCATCTTCGCAGTTTCATATGCATCTGAAAAAAAGATATTATAACAATTATTACTATACTGCAAATTTATTAAGTAAAACTATATCATTTACTATGGTTCTACATTTACATTATATTTGGTCATTTAGCAGAGAGGCTTTTATCCAAAGCGACTTACAAGGTGAGCACAGGGTTAATCACAACATCCCTGGAGCAATGAGGGTTAAGGGTCTTGCTCAAGGACCCACATTAGTAACTTCAGTGGACCTGGGATTTGAACCCCCAACCTTCTGATTGATAACCCAATACCCTGACCACTGAGCTACCACTCTTCCTTAATTAGAGAATTGCTCATACCTCTGACCACCTCAGACACATTGCAGGTTGGGTCAATACCACCGATGTGTTTCGGATGAGCAGGGTTGGTGCCGTCACTGAAAAGAAGAGCTGTAATAAGACAGAATTAAGATTTGGATCTGAAAAAAGACAAAAATGTGCTAGAATTATCCAACATACAAACTATAATGTATATTTAGCCATTATGTTTTTGAATTCATAAGAATTATGGATATTAATAAGAACAACATATGTAGACAGGCGGCACGGTGGCTTAGTGGTTAGCATGTTCTCCTCTCAGCACTAGGGATTCCCGGTTCGAATCCCCATCTGGGTGAAGTTTCCTTGTTCTCCCCGTGTCTGCGTGGGTTTCCTCCGGGTTCTCCGGTTTCCTCCCACAGTCCAAAAACATGGATCAAGTCAATTGAATTCTCCAAATTGCCCCATATAGAGTGTGTGTGTGTGTGAGTGAGTGTGTGCCCAGCGATGGATTGGCGCCCTGTCCTGGGTCAATCTGCCCGGCGCCTGAGACATTCTCCCCTGGATGGGCGTGGGGAACCCCACCGCGACCCTACTAGAGGATGGGGCGGGAGAAAATGAATGAATGAACATATGTAGACACACTATGCTGGTTGATAAGCATTCGAAACGAAATGCGGCTGGTGTAGAAACGATCCAGGAAATATTGCACATTGCTGCTAACGAAGGGGTCGAATCCGAATTTCTCCTTGTACTCGATCACTCCCTGGGCCATGGTGGGAATCACATCGTTGTGTCGGTTCCGCGTATGGACAAGAAGATCTAAGAAACTGAGAGTCGGAACAAAAAGCATTCGGTCATCCAGATATGTACATCATATAAAATGTATATCATTTTTTACACAATTTGGCTTTTAAATATAAAATGACAGTTCTGGAAATTCATATACAAAATATATTTAAAATGACAGTACCAGGATTTGGAAAAGTAATTAGTCCCCTGAAATAATACAATGATAATTAATAATACATATTAATACAGGTGGTTTAGTGGTTAGCATGTTCTCCTCTCAGTGCTAGGGATTCCC
Organism: Corydoras sp. C115; assembly: GCA_019802505.1. Taxonomy (NCBI): domain Eukaryota; kingdom Metazoa; phylum Chordata; class Actinopteri; order Siluriformes; family Callichthyidae; genus Corydoras; species Corydoras sp. C115. The sequence continues at coordinate 751,453 of JAFMOC010000186.1, read as the reverse complement.
GGTTTCCTCCCACAGTCCAAAAACATGGATCAAGTCAATTTAGTTCTCCAAATTGCCCCATATAGAGTTTGTTTAAATTGCCAATCTATCACTGGGCACACACTCACTCACACAGACACACTCTATATGGGGCAATTTGGACCTTGATTCCATGTTTTTGGACTGTGGGAGGAAACCGGAGAACCCAAAGGAAACCCACGCAGACACGGAAAATGGAGAACATGGAAACTGCACCCAAATTGGGATTTGAACCGGGAATCCTTAGCATTGAGGGGAGAACATGCTAATCACTAAGCCACCGTGCCTCATTTATCCAAACCAGTTAAATAAAAAACCCAGCTTACTCAGTGAGGGTCTGAGGATCCTCTGGATTCCGGTTCTCAAATACTAAAAGATCTTCAAAGCTTTGACTATACCTAAGAACATGTGATTAATCCATATCAACATGATTATCACATCACATTCATCACATCGTTAAGCCCCGCCCTGCCCTCTTACCAGCTCTGGACCAATTGAACGGATGCCTGGTTCAGCAGGTTATGAGGCAGTAGAGTAACTTCTCTCATGGTATTAGCCAAACGAACTGGAAGTTCCTTTCTAAGAAACATGTAGGAGGTTTTCTCACATGCATTTTCTCTACCTGCACAGAACAGAACAGGGAGTACAAAAAAACCTTAAATGAAGTGAGGAGGCAGGTACATACGAAATGCATCACAATCACACAAAAACCTCTAAAGAATATCCATCCATCCATTATCTTCTGCTTTATCCTCTATTAGGTTCGGGGGGGGTGGGGGGGTCCCCATGCCCATCCAGGGGAGAACGTTTCGGGTACTGGGCAGATACACAATGTATCGCTGGACACACACTCAAACAGACACACTCTATATGGGGCAATTTGGAGAATTCAATTGACTTGATCCATGTTTTTGGACTGTGGGAGGAAACCGGAGAACCCGGAGGAAACCCACACGGACGCGGGGAGAACATGGAAACTCCACCCAGATTGGGATTCCAACCTGGAATCCCTAGTGCTGAGAGGAGAACATGCTAATCACTAAGCCACCGTGCCACCCACCCCATAGTAAGGTTAATATAGTTATTATGTAATGGAAACGAGACAGTAATTATTGTGAGATATGTGACAATCAATATGAAGTGTGTGTGTGTGTGTGTGTGGAAGAGAGAGAGAGAGAGAGAGAGAGAGAGAGAGAGAGAGAGTGACGCCAAAAGGTCAAAGCTAACTGGTCTTGCCAGGAAAGTGGTCTATATTGAATTCGATGTCATCAAACTCTTTGCTATCTTTAGTTTATTCATTCCTCCAGTGTTCCACAAGGAGAACAAGGCTTTTAAAACTAATACCGATAACTAAAACCCCATTATTAAGCCCTATAATATGGATCAGATCTAGCACCACTGTGTGATCTGCAGACCTCACTATGGTGATGGAGCTGGGAGTGGCTGTACAGTCACAGTTTGTAGGATATTTGAATAAGCATTCGGCTCTTTTATCATTCGCTGATGAAAATATCATGAATTCATTCAGTAAGTCAGCAAAATAATTTTATAGAGTGGAACCTGTGAATGAGAGTTGCCCTCAGGTGATATATATATATATAATATGATGATATGTGATGGGCGTCACGGTGGCTTATGTTCTCCTCTCAGCGCTAGGGATTCCCGATTCGAATCCCCATCTGGGTGGAGTTTCCATGTCCTCCCCGTGTTCGCGTGGGTTTCCTCCGGGTTCTCCGGTTTCCTCCCACAGTCCAAAAACATGGATCAAGTCAATTGAATTCTCCAAATTGCCCCATATAGAGTGTGTCTGTGTGAGTGAGTGTGTGCCCAGCGAATGATTGACGTCCTGTCCTGGGTGTATCTGTCTGCCCAGCACCCGAAACATTCTCTCCTGGATGGGCATTGCGACACCCCCCCCGCAACCCTAATAGAGGATAAAGCGGAAGATAATGGATGGATAGATGATGTGTGATATGACATATACCATATACCCCTATTTATATACTGTATATTCATTCATTATCTCCCGCTTTATCCTCTATTAGGGTCGCGGTGGGGTTCCCCATGCCCATCCAGGGGAGAACGTCTCGGGCGCTGGGCAGATACTCCCAGGACAGGGGGGCAATCCATCGCTGGGCACACACTCACTCACACAGACACACTCTATATGGGGCAATTTTGAGAATTCAATTGACTTGATCCATGGAACCCAGATGGCGATTCGAACCGGGAATCCCTAGTGCTGAGAGGCGAACATGCTAACCACTAAGCCACCGTGCTTCCCTAATTATATATATATATATTCATTCACTCATTATCTTCCGCTTTATCCTCTACTAGGTTTGCAGGTGGGTTCCCCATGCTCATCTGAAGGAGAATGTTGGGCGCTGGACAGATACACCCAGGACAGGGTGCCAATCTATCGCTGGGAACACACAGACACACAAAAAGACACACACTATATAGGGGCAATTTAGAGCAGTCAATTTACCTCCTCCCAGATCGGTATTCCATCCTGGTTCCCCAGCACTGAGAGACTAAATTGCTCATAGGTGTGAATAGTTGTATCTGTGCATCTATCTTTAATTGAATTCTGCATTAATCATTATATCTCATGTTAACCATGTGCATATTTAGAGGTCCAAACATGGTACAAACAGTTCATTTACTTACATTAGAGCTACTTACATTACTTGTGTTGCATCCCTAAAGGTACAAGCATTTTTTTTGTGTATATGTAGCATCAGTGAAAGTAACTGGCTAAAATATCATTATTTAGCATCCTGTTAATTAAACTTCTACTCACCAAAATCCAAAAACTGCTTAATGGACATCGGCGATGGTGAGAATCGGGAATAGTACTCAATTTTGGATCCCACATCTTTCAGGAGGCGGTGTAGTAGCTTCATGATTGTTTCTTCAAGCCAACATTCATGCAGGCAATGTTAAAACCCAATGTTAAAACTGTCTGCTAAACCGATTTAATCTCACAAACCAAATCCTTCAGGTGTCACATGGCGATGTTGCACCGGTGGTGCAGAACTTCTCAAGAGCTCTTCTTTAATGTGAAACAAACTGCCCCTGTTTACATGCAGCGCTATTAGACTGGCCTAGAGCGTCCATCATTCCACATCCAGATCCGATTCCAGATGAACTATTAATACACCCAACCCAGATATTACCCCAGCTCTGCCTTTGAGTGCGTAGTAAAATTAATGTTTTCGTGGTTTATTATATAAAGGAAATAGGGCGTTGAAACAAAGATGCTCACATGAATTGAGCACTATTGAATTATACATTCATTCATTTATCTCCCGCTTTATCCTCTATTAGGGTCGCGGTGGGGTTCCCCATGCCCATCCAGGGGAGAACGTCTCGGGCGCTGGGCAGATAGACCCAGGACAGGGCGCCAATCTAACTTGATCCATGTTTTTGGACTGTGGGAGGAAACTGGAGAACCCGGTGGAAACGTAGATATGGAGAGACTCCACCCAGATCGGGATTCGAACCTGGATCCCCAGTACTCAATAATCCATCCATCCATTTTTGTCCGCTTTATCCTCTATTAGGGTCGCGGGGTGGTTCCCCATGCCCAATCAGGGGAGAACGTTTCGGGCGCTGGGCAGATACACCCAGGACAGGACACCAATCTATCACTGGGCACACACTCACTCACACAAACACACTCTATATGGGGCAATTTGGAGAATTCAATTGACCTTGATCCATGTTTTTGACTGTGGGAGGAAACCGGAGAACCCGGAGGAAACCAACGCAGATACGGGAGAACAGGGAAACTCCACCCAGATTGGGATTCGAACCGGAAATCCCAGCACTGAGTGGAGAACATGCTAACCACTAAGCCACTGTGCTGCCCTTTTATATATATACACTGTATATATATACACTGTATATATATATATATATATATATATATATATATAATATATATATATATATATATATATATATATACACACACACACATATATGCAAGAATATTTATCTTAAATCATACGCTCCTCTACAGATCTTCAGATGTCAAGTAGACAGCTTCAGCATTTGGGCAAACTTCAAAGGGTTTATAAAGGTTTTAAAATAAAAATATTACTGTTACAACTTTATCTTTTAGGATGACACAATGGTTAAAATTTGTTTTCAAATATTGAGGTTTGGTCATTTAGTAAAAAATAAAAAAGCAGAATTCGGAGAACAGACAAGTTTCCTCATTTATTTATCTAAAATGAATGTTGTGACAGTGTTTGTGTGTTCTTAACTGACAACTATGAGTCAAAACATTTATTTGTATACATTTTGTGTATTTATATTCCTTTAAGGACAGTAACTGTATGCTCATTAGGGCCAAGTAAATTGTGAGAAGTAGTATATATAAGTGTATACATATATATATAAAATACTAATTTGCAAAACTATGTAGTACATTTTAAAGCATAAGACATTTCATTTTCTACTCCTGACCAGAGGTCATAGTAATTTTAGTATTTACTTCATTATCATTCTCATGGGGGTCCAAAACGATGGGTTCATATGTTCGTCTATAGAACATCCGGGTCACTAAGGTGATGATGAACATTTCCACAATCATCAGCTCCTGACTGATCACTGCAGAGAGACAAAGATTAGGATTTTAAACATCACTGGAGGAGGTGGCAGCTTATCTACTATCAACACCAGCATCCACAGAATGCTTTATAAAAGCATATTTACATTTAGTCATTTAAGCAGCTTTTATCCAAAGCGACTTACAAATGAGAACATCACAAGTCAGTAGTTATGAAGAAAATCAACTATACTGTAAAATCATCAAACCTGATTGTTGTTTGATGCTGCTCACCCCCCCCTCTTTTTTATTTTTTTATTTTTTATAAGCACATATAAAAAATATGTAGAAGCATATGTTTACAAAAGACATAATTAATATTAGGCAGTCAACCTGAATTAAATTATTATCAGTTATTAATGTTTGAAAAGACTCTTACTTGCGCCTCGAGCAATAGAAGAGAATGGGGGTGAACATGCGATGGTGCCATCAAGAGCCAGGATACTTATTATGGCTGACTGCAGCTGACTCAGCACCAGGACGAGCTGAAAGCACAGAGAAAAGCATCATTTATAAATTCCAAATCCAAACTATAGGTATGTCATATAGTTGATATGTTGGATTCCCTTCATTAAGGCTGTTATATAGTCACTGACCACTAGATGTCACTGCTGTCATTATTACTCAAGGACAAAAACGCACACAAACACAAACTATATGGGGCAATTTAGAGCATTCACTTTATCTTGAATCCATGTTTCTGGACTGTGGGAGCAAACTGGACAAACCTTGCAGACATGGGGAGAACATGGAAACTCAGATTGGGATTTGAACCTGAATCACCAGCACTGAGAGAAGAATGTACTCGCCATTAAGACAAAATTATTTCAAATGTTATATAATCCATCCTTTATCTTCCGATTAATCCTATACTAGGGACAGTGTTGGAAGAGGGGGGGGGGGGCAGGTTGCCCCAGCCCAACCAGGGGAGGTCTTTTTTGGCACTGGGCAGATCATTAGCTGACTCCCTGGCACCAATCCTGTTTATTCACTCACACGTACACACCATCACTATATAGGGGCAATTTCAAGCATCCAATTTACCTTGAATCCATATTTTTGGAAACCCATGCGGACAGGGGGAGAACATGAAAACAGCACCCAGATCGGAATTCGTAATGTTCTATCATAATTATTATAATTACAATGTACTTTGAGAAGTTTAATAGGGATGAACTCAGACTCTTTTCCATCCATTATCTTCCGCTTTATCCAATCTCAGGGTCGCGGGGGGGTTCCCCATGCCCATCCAGGGGATGGATGTTTCGGGCGCTGGGCAGATACACCCAGGACAGGACGCCAATCTATCGCTGGGCACACACACACTCACAAAGACACACTCTATATGGGGCAATTTGGAGAATTCAATTGACTTGATCCATGTTTTTGGACTGTGGGAGGAAACCGGAGAATCCGGAGGAAACCCATGCGGACACGGGGAGAACATGGAAACTCCACCCAGATTGGAACTCGAACCGGGAGGAGAACATGCTAACCACTAAGCCACCGTGCCGCCTCCGACTCTTTTATTCAGGATAAAAATGAACCCATGTGATTCCCTCCACACACACCCTCACATGTACACATACACACACACACACATGCACACACTTACCTGATACATGGCATATTTAGGAACCATCTTGATGCTGCGTAGTTGTGTGCGGATATTCATGAACATAATGGCTACAGGCCAGAGAGAAATGATAGTTAGGACTCCGATGAAAGGATTTATCCAGATTGCAGCTCCCGTTATCTCCAGCTAAGAACCAACAGAGTAGTAAACATACAGACTTATTAAATATGTGCATCCCATATGGCTCCAACGGTGACACGGCAGTTGTGTACAACATCAATAATATTAATAATATGGAATGTAGTAATATAATAGTATGTAATGTACAAAACATTATTTAATGAAAATGCAATAATGAAAATGCATCCCATTATTTAATGAAAATGCACCCTGTCCTGGGTGTATCTGCCCAGCGCCCGAAACGTTCTCCCCTGGATGGGCATGGAGAACCCCCCCCCCCCCACCCCCGTGACCCTAGTAGAAGAGCGGAAGATGGATGGATGGGGTTAATTAAAGCAATAAATTATGAGAGAGTGTGCATTATTGTAAATAAATCACTGGAAAGAGGTGTAATTAGCACAATTTAAGTTGTGCTAATTACACCTCTTTCCAGTGATTTATTTACAATAATGCACACATAATGCCGCCCCCCCCCCCCCGCAACGCTAGTAGAGGATAAAGCTGAAGATAATGGATGGATGGTGTTTTTTTCGGATTACATACGTCGGCAAGATCAAAGTTTCCATTGGTCCATAAAACAACAGAGAAGATGGAGAGGACAGTCTTCATGATGGCGTATTGAAGAGCCCCCAGTTTTAGCAGAAACAGTATGCGCCTAAAGAACAATTAACATAGTGGTGTTCTTATTAAAATTTGTGGTCAATTTATTTACATATACATTATGGTATTTGTTCAATATCAATAACAAAAAAAGTATCAATGTGTGACATTTTACCAGATGTTTTTTTATAAACTGCATTCTGATATTTGAATTTAATTGTTAACAAAACTGGGATCCTGTTACCAAGTGATCAGCGTTCATTAAAAAATAAAATGGACTAGATAATGTCACGGAAGACCTGTATATTAACATTTATGCTTTTAATGAATGCATTTATTAAATCAAACCTTGTTTTTTATTCAAGTGTGTTTGTAATCATTCTTTAAAAGCAATTAGACACTCAAGGTTGTGTATTATTGTGAATAAATCACGGGAAAGAGGTGTAACTGTACTGTGTAACGACTAGGGGTGAGCTACAATATTCGCTGATTCGCCGATTCGATTCGGAGAACCGTAGTCGACTATGAACCTCATAGTCGAATGTACCATTTTGACCACATGGGGGTGCCCATGGCTGCTGCTAAGCATTAGTTTTTACATGAAATGTCTTTGTTTTCGTTATATATATAGCCTTTTGTCAAATAAAATCTTCCTAATTTCTGTTAATATTTTTTATGATGTGTGCCCTTTAACCCATTTACGGTGCTCTAGAAAAACAAGTAAAATATTTTTAAAAATCTTTTTTAAAAACCACGCTTATAGCGCCATCTTGTGGTGAAATTTTAACTGATTCGACTATCAGTCGACTATAGGGAAAATCTGACGAATCAGATTCGACTATGAAAATCCTTAGTTAAAGACACCCCTAGTAACGACTCGTGCCTAATAACACCTCTTTCTCGTCATTTATTCACAATAATGCACAACCTCCCATACATTATTGCTTTAACAAATCTATTTTTTATGTTTATCTGTGGGCGGCACGGTGGCTTAGTGGTTAGCACGTTCGCCTCTCAGCGCTAGGGATTCCCGGTTCGAATCCCAATCTGGGTTCTCCCCGTGTCTGCATGGGTTTCCTCCAGGTTCTCTGGTTTCCTCCCACAGTCCAAAACCATAGATCAAGTCAACTGAGTTTTCCAAATTGCCCCATATAGAGTGTTTCTGTGTGAGTGAGTGTGTGTGTGTGTGTGTGTGTGTGTGTGTGTGTGTGTGTGCCCAGCAATAGATTGGCGCCCTGTCCTGGGTCTATCTGCCCAGCGCCCAAAACGTTCTCCGTTCTCCTCTGAATGGGCATGGGGAACCTTCCCACAACCCTAATAGAGGATAAAGCAGAAGATAATGGATGGATGGATGTTTATCTGCTTTTCTAATGCTTCTGTTGGGGTTGTGTTGAATGCAAATATACACATTTATTGATAATCAGCAATTTGAGAATGAGCAGACATGAATTCGAGCTCTGATTGTGTTACAGTTATTAGTGTACCTCGTCATATGTATGCGGGGCAGGCAGGGGCAGCAGCAGCAGCATGGCCCTGTGCTAATCTTAAACATCTTGCTCGAGGAATATTTCAGAAAGGCCTCATCTCCCCCGCACTCCTCAACCATCAGGATCAGAATCTTGAAGATTACAACAGCAAAGTATCTAGAGACAAGACAGAGTATCACACACCGTTCAGCAATGATGGAGTGTAATGATTAACATTATACCCCGACTGAAACAATCCTATAGAGTCTTATTGACCTGCTAACAGCAAAAGTTACTTATTACATGTTACAGGTCGATGACCTCTCTTTAGTGTATTGAATTTCTCAACTCAACTCAATTTTATTTATAAAGCACTTTAAAAACAACAGCAGCTGAAACAAAGTGCTGTACAGTGTTCAAAACCTAAAAAACAAGAGTACAATATAGGCGGCTTAGTGATAGCATGTTCTCCTCTCAGCATTAGGGATTCCCGGTTCGAATCCCCATCTGGGTGGAGATTCCATGTTCTCCCCGTGTCCACGTGGGTTTCCTCCGGGTTCTCCGGTTTCCTCCCACAGTCCAAAAACATGGATTCAAGATCAATTGAATTCTCCAAATTGCCCCATATAGAGTGTGTTTGTGTGAGTGAGTGTGTGCCCAGTGATAGATTGGTGTCCTGTCCTGGGTCTATCTGCCCAGCGCCCGAGACATTCTCCCCTGATTGGGCATGGGGAACCACCCCGCGACCCTAATAGAGGATAAAGCGGACAAAAATGGATGGATGGATTATTGAGTACTGGGGATCCAGGTTCGAATCCCAATCTGGGTGGAGTCCCTCCATATCTACGTTTCCTCCGGGTTCTCCAGTTTCCTCCCACAGTCCAAAAACATGGATTCAGTGATAATGATAGATTGGTGTCCTGTCCTGGGTGTATCTGCCCAGTGGCCGAAACATCCTCCCCTGGATGGGCATGGGATCCCCCCCCCACGACCCTAATAGAGGATAAAGCAGAAGATAATGGATGGATGGAAGAATAAAATATAAACAATAAAAACAATACATCAAGTAAACACTAAAAAGATTATTAAAACCGATGTAAAATCATGGTGTAAGTGTAAAATCATGGAATTTCTTACGAGTTAGAGGCCATATCAGTGAACATGGTCGATTTTGGGATCCACATTCCAAGACAAGACATGACAGCAATGACCTGTAACAGACACGAGACAAAACTCAAGCACACTGTACAGTAGGTCGTGGGCCAAAAAGGAGGATAATTTACTAAACACACTAAAAGAAAATGTTTTCTAAACATTAATAGGAATAAAAACAGGCAGGAATATTAAATATTAATTATTAATATTAACAGACGCTTGACTTGAATGACGTGGAAAAGTTCCCAGGTAAACGATCATTTGACAAGACAGAGGCCATGCTGCATTATGGGATCTGTGGTTTTTTTGTGTTCGCAGCACTTCATATCGTCAGGTCCATCCATCCATCGTCTTCCGCTTTATCCTCTATTAGGTTCCCAATGCCCTTCCAGGGGAGAACGTTTCGGGCGCTGTTTAGATACACCCAGGACAGGACGCCAATCTATCACTGGGCACACACTTACTCACACAGACACACTCTATATGGGGCAATTTGGAGAATTCAATTGACTTGATCCATGTTTTTGGACTGTGGGAGGAAACCGGAGAACCCGGAGGAAACCCACGCGGACACAGAAAGAACATGGAAACCACCCAGATTGGAACCGGGAATCCCTAACGCTGAGAGGCAAATGTGCTAACCACTAAGCCACCGTGCCGCACTATCGTCAGGTCATTTATACCAATAACAATAGGTTAATGTAAGATGATCTCGCGGGAGGGTGGCATAAAAAACATGGATCAAGTCAATTGAATTCTCCAAAATTGCCCCATATAGAGTGTGTTTGTTGACGTTCTCCCCTGGATGGGCATGGGGAACCCCCCCTCGACCATAATATAGGATAAAGCTGAAGATAATGGATGGATGGATCTCGTGGGATGGTTATAATTGTATTACGCTGAAGCATTCACCCCTGAATGGTGATGAGGAACCCCCCACCGCAACCCTAGTAGAGGATTAAGTGGTAGATAATGAGAAGAGATCAGTTTGGTTCTCGATAGTTGACATTTTCTGCATTATTTCAGAGTCTTTTTTTCAGGTCCTTCTAACTGGTTCATTCACAATGGATTGCATCCGTGAAGGAACCAATCAAACGATGAGGGCCCTCATCTCATTCTCAAACACTGGCAAAGCAGCGGTTGCGCTGCATTGTGGGAGCTGTAGTTTTTTTGCGTTATCAGCACTTCATATCGCCGGGCCATTAATAACAATAACACTAATACAATGTAAAATGAACCTATGTAGTGTATTTTAATGGTTAAAAAACAACAAATAAACCTTAATCTTCATTAATTTATCAAAACGCTTTTTAAAATACTTGTTTTTTCAAATAACAGTTATAGAAACCATCATGCTATTGTCATCATGCTATACAGTGTATGGCTGTTTGAATATGGATTTCCGTCAATCACATCACATGTCTACATCCATTTAAAAAGAAATATGAACAGTGTGGGGCGGCACGATGGCTTAGTGGTTAGCACGTTCGCCTCTCAGCACTAGGAATTTTCTAGGGAATCGAATCCCCATCTGGGTGGAGTTTCCATGTCCTCCCCTTGTCCACCTGGGTTTCCTCCGGGTTCTCCGGTTTCCTCCCACAGTCCAAAAACATGGATCAAGTTAATTGAGTTCTCCAAATTGCCCCATATAGAGTGTGTGTGTGTGAGTGAGTGTGTGTGCCCAGTGATGGATTGGCACACTGTCCTGGGTGTATCTGCCCAGCACCCGAGACGTTCTCCCCTGGATGGGCATGGGGAACCCCACCGCGACCCTAATAGAGGATAAAGCGGGTGATAATGGATGGATGAATGAATGAACAGTGTGCAATAATCTCGTAAACGTTCTTACAGGAGCAGCACCGTTGACCCACATGATGGTCGTCTTCTTTGGATATGGCACTTTTTTGTAGACGTATACGCATTCCTCCAAATACAGCCCCAGGGAAACAGTGGCCATGAATGTCAGGATGGAGTACAAAGTTATCCCAAATATATCCAGCTCTAAGGAAGGTGGAAATTATTTATTTATTTATTTATAGTCATATTATAATTATATTCAGAGGCATTAATTATATGACTGATATGCTGTCGTGATAAATGTTTTTTTTTCTTAAGACAATATAAAATATATATAGAGCGGCACGGTGGCTTAGTGGTTAGCACGTTCGCCTCTCAGCGCTAGGGATTCCTGGTTCGAATCCCCATCTGGATGGAGTTTCAAAGTTCTCCCCGTGTTCCGGTTTCCTCCCACAGTCCAAAAACATGGATCAAGGTCAAATGAATTCTCCAAATTGCCCCATATAGAGTGTGTTTGTTTGAGTGAGTGTGTGCCCAGTGATAGATTGGCGTCCTGTCCTGGGTGTATCTGCCCAGCACCCAAGATGTTCTCCCCTGGATGGGCATGGGGAACCCCCCCGCGACCCTAATAGAGGATAAAGCAAAAGATAATGTATGTATGGGAGATATATATATATATATATAATAATAGAGTACAGTGTATAAAATAAAGGTAAAACCTGTATACAGTAAAACCTTAAATACACAGTTTATAACCTCTTTCACACGTTCGCCTCTCAGCGCTGGGGATTATTTACTTAAACATGGGTTTAAGATTGGGTTTAACTGAATTGCCCCGTGTAGAGTGTGTTTGTGTGTGTCTGTGTGAGTGAGTGTGCCCAGTGATGGATTGGTGCCCTGTTCATCCCCCAAAAGGTTCTCCCCTGGATGGGCATGAGGAACCCCATCAAGACCATAGTAGAGGATTAAGTGGAAGATAATAAATGAATGAATGATAGTACAGTGTAAAAAACTAAGCATTGTTGTAGACATTGCCTTCAGTAACTTTAAATACAAATAATATTCAATAATTATCTTTGAATTGCTCCACATTTTGAACATGCTAATAAAAATAACCTGATTTCCAGACTGCATAATCCTTTAATATATTTCCAGTCATTAACAGTAGTTCATCTTGATGGTTATCACAAATAAATGACAGCACTTACCTTTAATGACATCAATAGCCAGAGGAGGCTCAGCTAAACATCTGGGATCAATAGTTCCATTGGTATCATCCATCTTAAGTTCTAAAATTGACAAACTTTAAGGAAACTAAGGATCTCAGACGTGAAGGTTGAATTTTTTAGGAGCTAGTAGATCTGACACTGTAGCCAGTTACCCAAAAAATGAAATAAAAAAGCCGACTGGCCAGATGAAAGCAGAAGATGCTCCTCCTCAGCGTTCGCCTCATCCAATGAACGCTCAAGATTAGATGTAATGTCAGACTCGAAAACTTATCTAAAGTGCTTCATAAAAGTCCAGTCTTTCTTTAAACGGCTTAAAACGACATTCTATATGGTTTCTGTTTCATGTCCACTGTAATACTCGCGGCTTCCTGAAGGTTCTTGGTTAATATGTCGGGCAGGTGAGTCATCAAAGTCTAAAAGGTTGAACTTTGAGAAGAAGACGTACTTGTTGAAATTCAATAGCCAATAAAATGATCATTTGGATGAATAAAAACGTGGCTTTATTACACACTATAAATGTTTACTTAACAGTTTGATGGCATTGAATTTCCTCTTGATGGATTTTACCACAGCTCAAGGTTACGTTTCAGAGAAAACCTCCCAAAGGCATGCTGTTCCCTTGATTTTGCTTCTCCCTGACCTGTACTTTGTTGTTCTTGTCTATCCAAACACAGAGAGAGAGATATGCGTTCACAGGTTTTACTTCAGTAACATCAGTATCAGGTCTAAATAATAACTCCACATAATAATTACTTAGGCGGCACTGTGACTTAGTGGTTAGCACGTTCGCCTCTCAGCACTAGGGATTCCCGGTTCGAATCCCCATCTGGGTGGAGTTTCCATGTTCTCCCCGTGTCCGCGTGGGTTTCCTCTGGGTTCTCCGGTTTCCTCCCACAGTCCAAAAACATGGATCAAGTTAATTGAGTTCTCTAAATTGCCCCATATAGAGTGTGTTTGAGTGTGTGAGTGGTTACCCAGCAATGGATTGGCGCCCTGTCCTGGGTGTATTTGCCCAGCGCCCGAGACGTTCTCCCCTGGATGGGCATGGGGAACCCCACCGCAACCCTAATAGAGGATAAAGCGGGAGATAATGAATGAATGAATAAATAATTACTTATTATATTACAATTTCTGGGTGGCATGATGTCTTAGTGGTTAGCATGTTCCCCAGTTGGAATTCCAATCATTCGTTCATTATCTTCCGCTAAATCCTCTAATGAGGTTAAGGGGGAGAAGGTTTCTGGCGCTAGGCAGACACACACACTATATGGGGCAATTTAGGGAGGCAATTTACCTTGAATCCATGTTTTTGGACTGTGGGAGGAAACTGGAGGACCCGAAACCCAAGTGGACACAGGGAGAAAATAGGAACTCCACTCAGAATGGGATTCGAACCTGGATCCCCATCGTTTAGCTAACCACTAAGCCCTGTTGCAATCCATAATTTTATATTCTCTGATGAGGGTGGCATGGTGGCTTAGTAGTTTGCATGTTCTCCTCTCAGCGCTAGGGATTCCCGGTTCAAATCCCCATATGGGTGGAGTTTCCATGTTCTCCCCATGTCTGCGTGGGTTTCCTCCGGGTTCTCCGGATTCCTCCCACAGTTCAAAAACATGGATCAAGGTCAACTGAGTTCTCCAAATTGCCCCATATAGAGTGTGTTTGTGTGAGTGAGTGTGTCCAGTGATAGATTGGCGTCCTGTCCTGGGTGTATCTACCCAGCACCCAAAACGTTCCCCCCTGGATGGGCATGGGGAACCCCCCCGCGACCCTAGTAGAGGATCAAGCAGAAGATAATGGATGGATGGATTACAATTTCTACAGTGTTATGAATCAAGTACAATTTTAAGATCATCTCATAATCTTACATTTAATCCTATACTAGGGATTAGGGTCCATCCAGGGGAGAACCTTTGGGGTCCTGGGCAGATACACCCAGGACAGTGTGCTAATCTATCCCTGGGCACACTCACTCACACAGACACACACTATATAGGCAATTTGGAAAACTCAGGTGACTTGATCCATGTTTTTGGACTGTGGGAGGAAACCGGAGAACCCGGAGGAAACCCATGCGGACACGGGGAGAACATGGAAACTCCACCCAGATGGGGATTCGAACCGGAAATCCCTAGCACTGGGAGGAGAACATGCTAACCACTAAGTACCGGTACATAGACTCGAAAAATGGATTTGATTTTGTAAGAATGGATAACGTCTCTATTCTACAGTTCAGTAGTGTATGGCATTAAGGTCATTCACCTTTGGCACTCCCTTGAAGTATCTCATGACGTTTCGCCGACGGTGACGTGCCAGAGAAAAGAATTTGCAACTTTATTACATAGACATATTTAAGATAACTACTGGAGAACTGATCCAGTAAAAGATCCTTAAGTAAACGATGTGTTTTCAGAATAATAAAGGTGAAGGTCGCAGCCTTTTATCTGCCTGCACTTTTGACATTGAGTATAAAAAAGTATCCGTATAGTCTTTTTTACAGAGCAGTATTCAGGCGGGCTCAGAACTGCTTGTACGTTACTTTCTGACCGTACCATATTATAAAAATCATGTACTGTATTTACATTTAATTTACATCATAGTAATCATCATTATTACTTACTCCAACTTAAAGGTAAATCCAGACTCCTCAGCGAATATCCATCCATCCATTATCTTCTGCTTTATCCTCTATTAGGGTCGCGGGGAGGTTCCCCATGCCCATTCAGGGGAGAACGTTTCGGGCGCTGGGCAGATACACCCAGGACAGGGCGCCAATCTATCACTGTACACACTCACTCACACAGACACACTCTATATGGGGCAATTTGGAGAATTCAATTGACTTGATTCATGTATTTGGACTGTGAAAGGAAACCGGAGAACCCGGAGGAAACCCACGCGGACACGGGGAGAACAAGTCGCCTCTCAGCACTTGGGATTCCCGGTTTCCTCCGGGTTCTCCGGTTTCCTCCCACAGTCCAAAAACATGGATCAAGTCAATTGAATTCTCCAAATTGCCCCATATAGAGTGTGTCTGGGTGGCACGTTGGCTTAGTCGTTAGTACGTTCACCTCTCAGCACTAGGGATTCCCGGTTCGAATCCCCATCTGGGTGGAGTTTCCATGTTCTCCGCGTGTCCGCGTGGGTTTCCTCCGGGTTCTCCGGTTTCCTCCCACAGTCCAAAAACATGGATCAAGTCCATTGAATTCTCAAAATTGCCCCATATAGAGTGTGTGTTAACTGTCTGTGTGAGTTAGTGTATGCCCAGCGATGGATTGGCACCCTGTCCTGGGTGTATCTGCCCAGCGCCCGAGACGTTCTCCCCTGAATGGGCATGGGGAACCCCACCGTGACCCTAATAGAGGATAAAGAGGGAGATAATGAATGAATGAAATTTTGAATTCTCAAAATTGCCCCATATAGAGTGTGTGTTAACTGTCTGTGTGAGTGAGTGTGTGCCCAGTGATAGATTGGCACCCTGTCCTGGGTGTATCTGCCCAGCTGTATCAGTGTATGTGTGTTTGTGTGTGTGTGTGTGAGAGAGAGAGAGAGAGAGAGAGAGAGAGAGAGAGAGAGAGAGAGAGAGAGAGAGAGAGTGTGAGAGAGAGAGACAGAGAGAGAGAGACAGAGAGAGAGAGACAGAGAGTGTGAGAGAGAGAGTGTGAGAGAGAGAGACAGAGAGAGAGTGAGAGAGAGAGTGAGAGTGGGAGAGAGAGAGTGTGAGAGAGAGAGACAGAGAGAGAGTGTGAGAGAGAGAGACAGAGAGAGAGAGACAGAGAGAGAGTGTGAGAGAGAGAGACAGAGAGAGAGAGCGAGAGAGCTGGAACTGGATCTGTGAGCGCTGTGGAGGTGAGGGGGGGGGAAGGCGGAGGGAAATCAGTGCCCGGGTTCGGGCAGCACAACACTCCGCATGAAGAACCGGAGCGCCTCGGAAAGCTTGCTGGGTCATGAACGCTCGCCCGTTCCCCTCCGAAAGCATTCGAGCGGTTGGGATGGTGTTGTCAGCGACCGAGCCTTGTGTTTTCCTCGCGTTCAGTGACGGCGGGAAGGAGGAGGTGGGAATGAGCGTTACCGCCGCCATCTTTATGGAAGTCATTGGGAGTGGGGAGTCCGCCACTGACTGAGCCTCCGCTGCGCTCGGGTAGTTTATACAGCCGCGAAGTGCGGGAACCAGCAAGTACAAGCAAAGCAAAGCAAAGCGAACGCTAACGTCTTCCGACACTGTCCACCAGAAGACATCCAAAGCTCGTGTGACATTGAGCCCGGTGTGAGTGCACTCTGTCCCCTCACTGACTGCGTTAGGGGCTAATCCGCTATTCGAGGTAGCATTCCTACCACAGCCCCCCTTCTAAACTCCTGTGTCTTTCCAAAGGGACACAAACAGCACTGTGGACAAGGTAGGGACATCCAACCACCCTGCGCTTGCTTTATTAAATGCTTCGTGCTGTCTAAGTTGCATGATTCCCCGAAATGTTCTTACTGCTATGCTATTCCCGCATTCATACTTCCCTACTAATCAGTATGGCATGACATTCATACTGCTGTGGTTATTAGTTTACCTACTTAGTGCTTTAGTACGCAATGATTACTTCGAACCAGAGGTCAAATCTATATGACATCCATCCATCTTCCGCTTTATCCTCTACTAGGTGGGGGGGGGGGGGGTGCTGGGCAGATACACCCAGGACAGGACACCAATCTATCACTGGACACACACACACTCACTCACACAGACACACTCTATATGGGGCAATTTGGAGAATTCAATTGATTTGATCCATGTTTTTGGACTGTGGGAGGAAACCGGAGAACCCGGAGGAAGCCCACGTGGACACGGGGAGAACATGGAAACTCCACCCAGATGGGAATTCGAACCTGGAATCCCTAGTGCCGAGAGGAGAACATGCTAAACCACTAAGCCACCGTGCCGCCCTATTTTTGTGATTAAATTATTCCATCCATCCATCCATTAGCTACCACTTTATACTCTATTAGGGTCGCGTGGGGGGGGGGGGGGGGGGGGGGGGGGCGTGTTCCCCATGCCCATCCAGGGGAGAATGTTTCAGGTGCTGGGCAGATACACCCAGGACAGGGTGCCAACCTATCACTGTACACACTCACTCACACTCTATATGGGGCAATTTGGAGGACTCAGTTGACTTGATCCATGTATTTGGACTGTGGGAGGAAACCGGAGAACCCGGAGGAAACCCACACGGACACGGGGAGAACATGGAAACTCCACCCAGATTGGGATTCGAACCGGGAATCCCTAGCGCTGAGAGGAGAACATACTAACCGCACTCTATATGACGTCGCTTACAAAAATAACTTGTTTTTGTAAAAACGCCACTTAATAATCTTAAGTGGCGTTTCCATGTTCTCCCCGTGTCCGCGTGGGTTTCCTCCGGGCTCTCCGGTTTCCTCCCACAGTCCAAAAACATGGATTAAGGTCAATTGGATTCTCCAAATTGCCCCATATAGAGGGTGTGTGTGAGTGAGTGTGTACCCAGCAATAGATTGGTGTCCTGTTCTGGGTGTATCTGCCTAGCGCCTCAAACGTTCCCTGGATGATGGCTAGATGGAGGGATAGTTTGTTGGCAGTAAACCTGTCATGGTGTATGTTTTACACCCTAAATAGCACAGTACAGATGTGTGCGATTAACTGGCTGAGTTGTTTTATTTGAACAAGAAATCAATCCTTTAAATTAAATCCAGGTCACTGTGATGTTTAAATCCTGTATGTATATTTTCTATAACATTTGAATTATATTTTGCAAACGCTTTTATCCAATGCGATACAAGTATCCCAGCTTGGTTGGGGTCAGAGCACAGGGTTGGTACACCATCCCTGAAGCAATAAGGGTTAAAGGCCTTGCTCAAGGACCCACATTGGTAACTTCAGTGGATCTGAAGTAGTAGTATCCTCTACTAGGGTCTACTAGGGTGGTGGGAGGGTTCCCCATGCCCATCCAGGGGAGAACCTTTGGGGCACTGGGCAGATATACCCAGAACAGGGAGCTCAGTGGTTAGGGCATTGGGCTATCAATCTGAAGGTTGGGGGTTCAAATCCCAGGTCTACAGACATTACCAGTATGGGTCCTTGAGCAAGGCGCTTAACCCTCATTGCTCCAGGGATGTTGTGATTAACCCTGTGCTCACCTTGTAAGTCGCTTTGGATAAAAGCATCTGCTAAATGACCAAATTTAATGTAATGTAAATGTAAACTGGGATTTGAACCCGTCACCATAACCACTGATCTTCCATTCCCATATAAACATCTTATTTACAAATATTAACAAGAAAAATCAATTTGACAAAAAATGCCAATAGCTAATCTACTTTTTATGATTACTGCAATGATTTTATTCATCTAGCAACCTAATTTAACTCTGACCCTAGAGTGACCCAGATTACACATCAGCCTCAGTTTTATAACCATGCTAATGATCTCGTATTGGTTTAACAACACGAGTGAAATTAGACATTGATTTTTTTTCAGTGTGACCGTAAAGGAGAGATTCACTAAGAGGTTTCATTAGATATATAATACATTAGAAATGTATTTCAATTTCCTAAATATTGCATACTTTTTCTCATGAGTTAACTTCAATAATATCAAATGATAAATGTGATCGGATTTGATTTCTCACATGCTAAGTAATAGACACTACACCTATGTTTTTGATGGACAGTCTGCTCACACATAGGCTATTACAAATACATCCATCCATCCAGGGCACTAATCTATTGCTTTGCACACACACACTCACACAGACACACTCTATATGGGGCAATTTGGAGAATTCAATTGACCTTGATCCATGTTTTTGGACTGTGGGAGGAAACCGGAGAACCCGGAGGAAACCCATGCGGACACGGGGAGAACATGGAAACTCCACCCAGATTGCGATTCGAACCGGGAATCCCTAGTGCTGAGAGGAGAACATGCTAACCACTAATCCACCGTGCCGCCCATATATTATTATATTACCGTTAAATCCTAGGGTCGCAGAGGGTTCCCCACACATCCATCCAGTGGCACGGTGGCTTAGTGGTTAGCATGTTCTCCTCTCAGCACTAGGGATTCCCGGTTCAAATCCCAATCTCTGTGGAGTTTCCATGTTTTCCCCGTGTCCGCGTGGGTTTCCTCCAGGTTCTCCGGATTCCTCCCACAGTCCAAAAACCATGGATCCAGGTCAATTGAATTTTCCAAATTGCCCCATATAGAGTGTGTGTGTCTGTGTGAGTGTGTGCCCAGCGATAGATCTGCCCAGCGCCCGAAATGTTCTCCCCTGGATGGGCATGGGGAACCCGACCACGACCCTAGTAGAGGATAAAGCGGAAGATAATGGATAGATGAATCAGAAAATTTCCTTCTTATACTGAAAAGGAACGCATGTCAAATCTGTTTTGAATTGTTAAAGGCATCCTGAAGACCATGGTTCAAATAGCACAAATACCATAATGCTTTATTATAGACAACGCCTAAGCCTTCAAAGATTCCAGCTTACTCTGCTTGTACTGCTGTGACAAGTCCTAATGTAATAAGCATGATTAGAAGCAGTGTATTAAATTAATCTAAAAGCACACAATTGCTTCCTATGTTTTTTGTAATGTTATTTCCAGAAGTTAGAAATTCATGTTTGGGCAGTTACCCGAAGAGATCAACCCGAACATGTAAAAACATGACGGAACAGCTTGTACATTTAACTGTCAGGCATGTAGTTCACGTTCGGTTATTTTTTTAGGTGCTTATGCTGATCAGGGTTTAGAGCGTGCTGGATTTCATCCCAGTACTTAGGGTGAAACGCAGAGGAACACTCAGGATAGAGCTGACATTAGGGGTGCGAATCTCTCAGTGTCTGGCGATTCGATTCCGATTTTTGAGGTCACGATTCGATTCAGAAACGATTTTTCGATTCAGAAACGATTTTTCCAGTTCAAATGGTCTTTAAATTTAGTTAAAATTTTGTGATTGACTAGATGAAATGACAACGTTAACAAATAGAACATTTATTTAAAACAATACTTTCAGGTTCCGTCCTGTATCAAATCTTTTTGCATCATTTTATTCATTCATTATCTTCTGCTTTATCCTCTATTAGGGTCGTGGGGGGGTTCCCCATGCCCATCCAGGGGAGAACGTTTCGGGCGCTGGGCAGATACACCCAGGACAGGGCGCCAATCTATCCCTGGGCACACTCACTCACACAGACACACTCTATATGGGGCAATTTAGAGAATTCAATTGACTTGATCCATGTTTTTGGACTGTGGGAGGAAACCGTAGAACCCGGAGGAAACCCACGCGGACTCGGGGAGAACATGGAAATGCCACTTAAGATTATTTAGTTTTTACAAAAACAAGTTATTTTTGTAAGCAATGTCATATAGAGGGCCGTCTCTTAGTGCTAGGGATTCCCGGTTCGAATCCCAATCTGGGTGGAGTTTCTGTTTTGTTTTGACCTGCTTTGAACCTGTGTGGTCATTAAAGGTGATGCACATCTCACATCTCTTCCACAAAGACTTGAAATGAACAAAAACATTTGTAGATTCTACAGTGTTGCTGGGGGTGTGTGTGGGGGGTTCCCCATGCCCATCGAGAGGGGTTTTGGGCACTGGGTGCCAATCTATCGCTGGGCACATTCACTTACACACACACACACACACCACACACAAACAAACTATATTCTACTATGGGGGGGGGGCAATTAAGAGCATTTAATTGATCTTGAATTCATGTTTTTGGACTGTGGGAGGAAACCGGAGAACCCGGAGGAAACCCACGCGGACACGGGGAGAACATGGAAACTCAACCGAGATGGGGATTCGAACAGGGAATCCCTAGTGCTAAGAGGAGAACGTGCTAACCACTAAGCCACTGTGCCGCCCGCATCATTTTATATTTATACAAAAATAGGATTGCGCTAAATTAAAATAAGCAGTATTAGGTTCGCTTAGCTGTCCGACATTTTCTTATATCCATCAAAAACATCCATCAATGAACAAATAATTCAAAATATTCAAAAAATAGTAATTATAACCCTTAATAAATGGCCTGTACATGTTCACAGCTGTTTATGAATATGGATTTATCATTGTACATTAGCTGCACAAGTTTGTTACGTAAAACAAAGGATCAATAGGACTAGTGTACAGTGAAAATGATGTTCTAGATGGTTGTATAAAGTTTCAGCTGTATTTTAACCCATGTGTTCTCTGAATCTGCCCGGCAGACTGCAGTATATTCCCACTGCAGAGGATAAGTGTGCTTAAATTTATCACATAACCTCTTAACAGCTATGGTTTTGTTAGCCCGTATTCTCAGCCCTCTCACTTATTCTCACTTTGCTCTTGTCGGAAAAATAAACAGCCAATTTTAAGCCTTCATTTTAATTTTCTTAATTTTAACAGTATAATTTAATAATTGTTACACCTGGTTATAGTGGATTTCTCTGTCTTACAGATCTCTATGAATACGAAGCCGCTCTCTGGCAGATGAGTCATCTACACGGGCTTGCGTGTCACAGTCGCAGAGGCAGATAGTCCCCCGTGAGCGCAGCATGCCCTCCACCAGGGCAGGGAGCCTCAAGGACCCTGACATTGCAGAACTCTTCTTTAAGGAGGATCCTGAAAAGCTCTTCATCGACCTGCGTGAGATCGGACATGGCAGCTTTGGAGCCGTGTATTTTGTGAGTAATGACTGGTTTGGAAACTGAACTCGTACCAGTTCTAAGTTCTAAGAAAAATTATTTATAGAGATACACAACTGGAGAACTTAAACTGATTGTGGTTAATATGATCTGTAAACAGGTGGCTTAGTGGTTAGCATGCGGACACGGGGAGAACATGGAAACTCCACCCATATTGCGATTCCCCATGCCCATCCAGCGGCACGGTGGCTTAGTGGTTAGCATGTTCTTCTCTCAGCACTAGGGATTCCCGGTTCGAATCCCAATCTGGGTGGAGTTTCTCCCCGTGTCGCGTGGGTTTCCTCCGGGTTCTCCGGTTTCCTCCCACAGTCCAAAAACATGGAACAAGTCAATTGAGTTCTCTAAATTGCCCCATATAGAGTGTGTCTGTCTGTGTGAGTGAGTGTGTGTTTAGTGATATAATGGCGTCCTGTCCTGGGTGTATCTGCCCAGCGCCCGAAACGTTCTCCTCTGGATAGGCATGGGGAACTCCCCCCCCCTAATAGAGGATAAAGCGGAAGATAATGGATGGATGGGATGGATGATCTGTAAACAAATACTTTATTTATAAAATCCTTTTAAAGGCGTTTTCATCACAAAATAGTAGGGCTGTATTCAACTAAGGTTTTTCATAGTCGAATCTGATTCGTCAGATTTTCCCTATAGTCGACTGATAGTCGAATCAGTTAAAATTTTACCACAAGATGGCGCTATAAGCGTGTTTTTTTTAAAGATTTTTTTATATATTTTACATGTTTTTCTAGAGCACCGTAAATGGGTTAAAGCGCACACATCATTTAAAATTTTTTTTTTACAGAAATTAGGATGTGTAACAATCACCTGCGGCAGCTGTCCCTCGTTTGCTTTCTGATTATCTCACTTGGGTGATTGGTTGGGTTAGTGCACGTCTTTAATTTGTGGTTACCTTACCCGATGTTGCTTTGTTCGTTTACCCCCTTTCTGTTGGTGCTTCGGCACCACTTTTTTAATAAATTCTAGTTTTGGTTTTTATCCCGGTGTCCCAGTTTTTCTCCATCAGCATTTCTGCCATGGTGTGTTATTGCGCATTCGTTCCGCGCAGGTCGCGCTCGTGGGAGCGTCTCCCTCTGTTTAGACCGGCTGACGCTGTGGCTGACACGTAGCCGGATCCCGGGAGACGCTCATGCGCGAGCGGCGTTCGCGATTTCCCCGCGGAGCCGCTCATCTCCGGGGAAAGACGGACATTTGTGACAGGATGATTTTATTTGACAAAAGGCTATATATATAACGAAAACAAAGACATTTCATGTAAAAACTAATGCTTAGCAGCAGCCATGGGCACCCCCATGTGATCAAAATGGTACATTCGACTATGAGGTTCATAGTCGACTACGGTTCTCCTAATCGAATCGTCGAATCAGCGAATATTGCAACTCACCCCTACAAAATAGATTTCAAAACTCACTTTGTCGTCAAACTGGCTGATGTTTCTGAAAGTTTGTTTGGATATTAGTCTCATCCTGATTGGACAATAATCTTCATTCATTATCCATCCAATAGCTTAAGCTTTATCCTCTATTAGGGTCGCGGGGTGGGGGGGGGTTCCCCATGCCCATCCGGGGGAGAACGTTTCGGGCGCTGGGCAGATACACCCAGGACAGGACGACAATCCATCGCTGGGCACACACTCACTCACACATACTAGATAGGGGCAATTTAGAATATTCAGTTTAACTTGAATCCATGTTTTTGGACTGTGTCATTTTACGTTATTTGTTAAAGTTTTTTTTTTTTTGTTTGGCTTCAGGCTCGAGATGTGCGGACATCAGAGGTTGTGGCCATCAAGAAAATGTCCTACGGTGGAAAGCAGGCCAATGAGGTGACAGACGTTTTTGAACATGTGCTTTGAACATTTTTATGTTGGTTTATGTATCTGTATTCCTTTAAATAAAATATTTAAAAAAAAGAAAAAAAAAGCCAGGCAGCTAAGCAAACCCAACACTGTTAATTTTAATTAGTGCAATCCTATTTTTGTATAAATATAAAATGATGCAAAAAGATTTGATACAGGACAGACCCTGAAAGTATAGTTTAAATAAATGTTCTATTTGTTTACATTGTCGTTTCATCTTGTAATCACAAAATTTAAAGACCATTTGAACTGAAAAATCGTTTCTGAATCGAAAATCGTTTCTGAATCGAATCGTGACCTCAAAAATCGGAATCGAATCGCCAGACACTGAGAGATTCGCACGCCTAATAGCCAGCCAACCATACTTTGACAAACTGCTTCTTGAGGCTCTTTCTTTTTGATTTTCTTACAGAAATGGCAGGATATCGTCAAAGAAGTGAAATTTCTCCAAAGATTACAACACCCAAACAGCATCGAGTATAAAGGATGTTATTTACGGGAGCACACAGCATGGGTAATAGCAGTCGTTTTTGTATTCTCGTCCTTTCTCACAGCAAGTTCAGTGTTTGTTCTTGTATCACATGAGCTTGGAATTGTATTTGTGTAATTCGATAATTCTTCTTCAGCTTGTCATGGAGTACTGTTTGGGTTCGGCTTCCGACCTCCTTGAAGGTGCTGTATTTGAGTATTCATGTATCTTTAAATTGACCAAATTAACCAGTGTTTAATTAATGCTTTACATATTTAACATGAAGTTGTATTTACATTAAAGTTTCCCTGCATTAGCAACAAAGATTTGATTAAATTTGATTGTAATACCTTATTTGGAGGCTTTATTTATTTATTTTTTTTTCTTTACAGTTCACAAAAAGCCCCTTCAGGAAATGGAAATTGCAGCTATCACCCATGGTGCATTGCAAGGGCTTGCCTACCTTCACTCTCATAACATGATTCACAGGTTAGTGTGCTAAAGAACGTGTACTAGATTTTGTAGAAGGTTTTTGTCAGTCAGTGCTGAATCAGTCAGAAGAACATTTGTAAAGTTGAAGGCTGTTATGAAGGCTGAGGAAACAGAGAGGATCAGTGGGGGTGGGGGGGTGGGGCATTGTGGAAGGTCACTGCAGTCTCTTTTTATACTTGTCGAACCGTTATGGACCTAAATTAGTTCATAACCATACCTAACCTGAGATGGCTCCAGGTTCGAATCCCAATCTGGGTGGAGTTTCCATGTTCTCCCCGTGTCCGCGTGGATTTCCTCTGGGTTCTCCGGTTTCCTCCCACAGTCCAAAAACATGGATTCAAAGGTAAATTAATGCTCTAAATTGCCCCATATAGAGTATGTCTGTGTGTGAGTTGAGTGTGTGCCTAGTGATAGATTGGCGCCCTGTTCTGGGTGTATCTGCCCAGCGCCAGAAACTTTCTCCCCTGGATGGGCATGGGGAACCCCGCCCCACCCTAGTAGAGAATTGAAGATAATAAATGAATTAATTAATTAATCAAAATAAATATTCTGCTTGGACGGCACAGTGGCTTAGTGGTTAACAAGTTCTCCTCTCAGCGCTGGGGATTCAGGCTTGAATCCTAATCTAGGTGGAGTTCTCAAGTTCTCCCTGTGTCTGGGTGAGTTTCCTTAAGGTTCTCTGGTTTCCTCCCACAGTCCAATAAAAATCATGGATTCAAGTTAAATTGGCTGCTTTTAATTGCCCTTATGTAGTCTGTGTGTATGTGTGATTAAGTGTGGGGCCCAGCGATAGATTGGCGTCCTGTCCTGGGTGTATCTGCCCAGCGCTCAAAACGTTCTCCCATGGATGGGCATGGGGAACCCCCCCGCAACCCTAATATAAGATAAAGCGGAAGATAATGAATGAATGTGTGTCTATATATATATTCATTCATTCATTATCTCCCGCTTTATCCTCTAGTAGGGTCGTGGAGGTGTTCCCCATGCCCGTCTAGGGCGCCGTGCAGATAGACCCATGACAGGGTGCCAATCCATCGCTGGACACACACTCACACACACTCTATATGGGGCAATTTGGAGAATTCAATTGACTTGATCCATGTTTTTGGACTGTGGGAGGAAACCAGAGAACCCGGAGGAAACCCACGCAGACACGGGGAGAACATGGAAACTCCACCCAGATGGGGATTCGAACCGGGAATCCCTAGTTCTGAGAGGAGAACATGCTAACCACTAAACCATCGTGCCGCCCTATATATATATATATTTATATATATATATATATATATATATATATATATATATATATATATATATATATATATATAAAAAGATAAAATTAAACGGCCTTTCTGGGGGTATATATATATATATTTTATATATACACACCCCCAGAAAGGCCGTTTAATTTTATCTTTATGCTATACAGCACATTAGATGGCACCAAGTGTCCCTTTAAAGGTTAAACCTGATGATAACTTGTTAGAGTATCTATTCCTGCATTTTGTCTTTTGGAATCGTAGCATAGTTCTCTGAATCTTCACATCTGCCTCGTCTCTTAGGGATATCAAAGCTGGTAATATTCTGCTGACAGAACCGGGACAAGTCAAACTAGCTGACTTTGGCTCCGCCTCCATCGCCTCACCGGCTAATTCCTTTGTGGGAACACCGTATTGGTGAGTGCAAATTTTCCGCTGTGTCTTAATGTAAACAAATGGTTGTTAATGTGTTTGATATGTTATAATTCATATGCATTGTACTCTTCTTGCAGGATGGCCCCAGAGGTGATCTTGGCGATGGATGAGGGGCAGTACGATGGAAAGGTGGATGTCTGGTCTCTTGGGATTACATGTATAGAACTAGGTGAGATGGTGGGGAGTAATATCTTTTATTATTTTGTTATAATATATCCATCCATCCATTATCTTCCGCTTTATCCTCTATTAGGGTCGCGGGGGGTTCCCCATGCCCATCCAGGGGAGAACGTTTGGGGCGCTGGGCAGATACACCCAGGACAGGACACCAATCTATCACTGAGCACACTCACTCACACACACACACTCTATATGGGGCAATTTGGAGCATTCAACTGACCTTGATCCATGTTTTTGGACTGTGGGAGGAAACCGGTGAACCCGGAGGAAACCCACACAGACACGGGAAGTTTCTCTAGGGTCGTGGGGCATTTCTCATGCCCATCCAGGTGAGAACTTTTCAGGCACTGGGCAGATACACCCAGGACAGGACACCAATCTATCACTGGCCACAACACTCACTCTCTTACTGACACACAGACACACTCTACATGGGGCAATTTAGAGCATAAATTTACCTTAAATCCAAGTTTTTGTGGGAGGAAACCGGGGGAACCCGGTTGATCAGCATGTAAATGTTTTTGGTAAGAGGACACCCTGCCCCTAGAACATTCAGTCATTATCTTTCTCTTAATCCTCTACTAGGGTCGGGGTGGGGTTCCCCAGGCCCATCTAGGGGAGAACGTTTCGGGCGCTGGGCAGATAGACCCAGGACAGGACGATCTATCTCTGGGCACACACTCACTCACACAGACACACTCTATATGGGGCAATTTAGAGCATTCAGTTTACCTTAAATCCATGTTTTTTCAACTGTGGGAAGAAAGTCCGTCCAGATTGGGATTGGAACCTGGAATCCCCAGCGCTGAGAGGGGATCACGACCCATGTAAGGCTCTAAAACCTCAAAATGATCCACTTGAAGGATTTTTTTGATTTGTGACATCGTCCCTTCACATCAGTCATGTGATTCTCCAAAACATGTGACATTAAATTTTCTATATATTAATATCACCTGTGTTTTGATTATTGTTCCAGCCGAGAGGAAGCCCCCCCTGTTTAACATGAATGCAATGAGTGCCTTATACCACATAGCACAGAACGAGAGCCCCATACTGCAGTCCAGTGAATGGTAAGCTTGCCCTGCACAAAAGCACAGATTTCAAATGGTCTCTGTAGGTAAAAGTACTTCCAACTTACAGACTTTGGTTTTGGCTTCCCAGGACGGATTATTTTAGAAATTTTGTTGACTCTTGCCTCCAGAAACTCCCCCAGGATAGACCGCAATCAGAGGATCTGCTACAGGTGACTACTAGATTTATTTGCATGGATTTCAATAGGGATCTTGGATTATCCATCCATTATCTTCCGCTTTATCCTCTATTAGGGTCGCGGGGGGGTTCCCCATGCCCATGGAGAACGTTTCGGGCGCTGGGCAGATACGCCCAGGACAGGGCGCCAATCCATCGCTGGGCACACACTCACTCACACAAACACACTCTATATGGGGCAATTTGGAGAACTCAATTGACTTGATCCATGTTTTTGGACTGTGGGAGGAATCCGGAGAACCCGGAGGAAACCTACGCGGACACGGGGAGAACATGGAAACTCCACCCAGATGGGGATTCGAACCGGGAATCCCTAGTGCTGAGAGGAGAACATGCTAACCACTGATCCTAATACATTCATTTATTCATTATCTCCCGCTTTATCCTCTATTAGGGTCGCGGTGGGGTTCCCCATGCCCATCCAGGGGAGAACGTCTCGGGCGCTGGGAAGATACACCCAGGACAGGACACCAATATATCACTGGGGTCACACACACACACACACACCCTCTATATGGGGCAATTTTGAGAATTCAATTGACTTGATCCATGTTTTTGGATTGTGGGAGGAATCCGGAGAACCCGGGGGAAACCCACGCAGACACGGGGAGAACATGGAAACTCCACCCAGATGGGGATTCGAACCGGGAATCCCTAGTGCTGAGAGGAGAACATGCTAACCACTGATCCTAATACAGTATAATAGTAAAGTTGTGGTTAATTGTAAAACTAACGATTGGATTCATTTCGTTACTTTAATGTTTAGAAAGTCTGACTTTTTAAGACAATAGCAGCTGGAA
This sequence comes from Corydoras sp. C115, assembly GCA_019802505.1. Taxonomy (NCBI): domain Eukaryota; kingdom Metazoa; phylum Chordata; class Actinopteri; order Siluriformes; family Callichthyidae; genus Corydoras; species Corydoras sp. C115. The sequence goes on along the minus strand of JAFMOC010000186.1, from coordinate 722,321 downwards.
TCTAAAAATGTTCTTTTAATTGGTTATACTTCAAAATAATTATTAAAATAAATAATATAAATACTTAAATAAATGATTAAACATCCACCTGCTGAATTCTGCATATAATCGACATAAAAGTCGATTTTGGGTTTGAATGTGATGCCATTAAAACTCAAAGGAAATAATAATGACCTCTCATCTACACAGCATGCTTTTCTTCAACGAGCGAGACCGGAGACTGTCCTGATTGACCTGATCATGCGGACCAAGGATGCGGTCCGCGAGCTGGACAACCTACAGTACCGCAGAATAAAGAAAATGATCTTTAAGGATCCTCAGAACGGGCCGGCTAATGAGCCCCAAGATGCAGACGAGGTGAGTGTTTGTGTCCAGAACCAGCAGCTCACAATGTTTTAAACAGCTCTTTGTGTTTTTGTTAAAGCATCACAGACCTCATAACAGTGTGAACAGTCCATCCATTATCTCCCGCTTTATCCTCTATTAGGGTCGCGGGGGGTTCCCAATGCCCATCCAGGGGAGAACGTTTCGGGCGCTGGGCAGATATACCCAGGACAGGGGGGCAATCTATCACTGAGCACACACTCACTCACACAAACACACTCTATATGGGGCAATTTGGAGAATTCATTTGACCTTGATCCATGTTTTTGGACTGTGGGAGGAAACCGGAGAACCCGGAAGAAACCCACATGGACACAGGGAGAACATGGAAACTCCACCCAGATTGGCATTCGAACCGGGAATCCCTAGTGCTGAGAGGAGAACATGCTAACCACTAAGCCACCGTGCCACCCCTGTATCAAAATTTTCTGGATAAATAACATTAGACCATTCATTTATTCATTCATTACCTTCCGCTTTATCCTATATTAGGGTCGCGGGGGGGGTTCCCCATGCCCATCCAGGGGAGAACGTCTCGGGCGCTGGGCAGATACACCCAGAACAGGACACCAATCTATCGCTGGGCTCACACTCACTCACACAAACACACTTTACATGGGGCAATTTGGAGAATTCAATTGACTTGATCCATGTTTTTGGACTGTGGGAGGAAACCGGAGAACCCGGAGGAAACCCACGCAGACACGGGGAGAACATGGAAACTCCACCCAGATGGGGATTCGAACCGGGAATCCCTAGTGCTGAGAGGAGAACATGCTAACCACTAAGCCACCTGTACCTTCTGGTCATCTCCTCCCCCCCCCCCATTTTCACTTTGCACATTTTGTTTAGTTTTGCTTTTTACGTAACACAATCTTTAATTTATGTTTTTAGTGTTCTTGTCACAAATCACTATGTATTTGGTTTGTAAGACGTCTTTGATTATATATGTGCATTATTATTATTTTATTTTTATTTTTTTTTTGGGGTGGGGTGGGGTGTCTGCATCCCACTAGGGTTGCAGTACACTACAGCAAGGATCAATGGCTAAAATCACTAATATTATTATATATTAGTTAATAAGAACGTGTGTGTGTGCAGGAACTAGAACAAGGTGCTGGGCATACAGGCACCCTGAACAGTGTGGGCAGCAGCCAGTCCATTCCCAGCATGTCCATCAGTGCCAGCTCTCAGAGCAGCTCCGTCAACAGCCTGCAGGACACTGGAGATGACAAAAGTGAACTGGAACTGATGGACGGGGACCACACCGTCATGTCCAACAACTCTGTTATCCACCTCAAACCGGTATGATATGTTTATGTTTCTATTCTTAAGACGCCAACTGCACAGTGAGTGTGTGCCCAGCGATAGATTGGCACCCTGTCCTGGGTGCATTCTCCCCTGGATGGGCATGTGGAACCCATCCACAATCCTATTAGAGGATGATTCAAGTGTTTTATTTGTCATTCCAACAATATAAAGTACTGTACAGTACTTGGGATGAAGTCGAAAGTCTCAAGTATACAAGTATTTTGTCATTCCAACAATATAAAGTGACGTACTGTAAACAGTGGAACCAAAGTGCGTTCTCCAGGAACAAGGTGCTACACAGAACAGCAACTACACAACCCAACATAAAGTGCATGTGTGCAAATAGCTTGTGTAGAACAAGAATTACAATAAATACAATACAATATATTAGGGGTGAGCTGCAATATTCGCTGATTCGACGATTCGATTCGGAGAACCGTAGTCGACTATGAACCTCATAGTCGAATGTACCATTTTGACCACATGGGGGTGTCCATGGCTGCTGCTAAGCATTAGTTTTTACATGAAATGTCTTTGTTTTCGTTATATATATAGCCTTTTGTCAAATAAAATCATCCTAATTTTTAGATTTTTAGTTTTTTTTTTTAGGTTTTTCCTTTGAAGTGGAAAAAAGTCCAGAACGGGATCCCATTTACTGTGCTCTAGAAAAACGAGTAAAATATATTAAAAAAATATTTTTTAAAAATCACGCTTATAGCGCCATCTTGTGGTGAAATTTTAACTGATTCGACTATCAGTCGGCTATAGGGAAAATCTGACTAATCAGATTCGACTATGAAAAACCTTTGTTGAATACAGCCCTACAATATATAGGACAATAAACAGCAAGCATTAATTAAATGGCAGGGAACAGTGCAGGTGGCCCCCTAGTGGTCTGAACCGCAAGGTGCAAAATATGTCCACGGTTGTAAATGTAAAAAAGTGGGTTTTAGCAGCAATTGTTTATGTGAAGCATAACTTGTAAATTGTATGATTGACAGAATGAAGAGGAGGCTTTCCACAAAGAGCCAGAGTCACAGAGTTGCCCCCCTGAGTCACCGCCAGCTGTAATACAGCCACCACAGCGAAAGTACCACCGCAACCCCGAGCACTTTGCCACTATCCGCACTATCCAGCTGGTGAGCATCTGCCGTCTGCTGCATGTCATGCTGGCCTTAAAAATACTCTCACCATCACTGATTACAGATTCTATTGGTTTAGATTGATTCTTTATATATGAATGATAGAGGTGTAACATAGAGGTACATTGTATTTGTACGGGACGGCACGGTGGCTTAGTGGTTAGCATGTTCTCCTCTCAGCACTGGGGATTCCCGGTTCGAATCCCAATCTGGGTGGAGTTTCCATGTTCTCCCCGTGTCCACATTGGTTTCGTCCGGGTTCTCCGGTTTCCTCCCACAGTCCAAAAACATGGATCAAGTCAATTGAATTCTCCAAATTGCCCCATATAGAGTGTGTTTGTGTGAGTGAGTGTGTGCCCAGTGATAGATTGGTGTCCTGTCCTGGGTGTTTCTGCCCAGCACCCGAAACATTCTCCCCTGAATGGACATGGGGAACCCCCTCGCGACTCTAATAGAGGATAAAGCGGAAGATAATGGATGGATGGATGTTACACCCCTAATGAATGACCTAAAATACTGTAACAATACTAATTATGCTCCCCCTTCACCGGTCAGGTGACCCGGCAGATGAAAGAACACGAGCAGGACTCTGAGCTGAGGGAGCAGATGTCGGGATATAAGCGCATGAGGCGGCAGCACCAGAAGCATCTGATGACTTTGGAGAACAAGCTGAAGGGGGAGATGGATGAGCACCGACTGAAGCTTGACAAGGAGCTGGAGTCTCAGCGGAATAGTTTTGCTGGTGAATTGGAGAAATTGGTGAAGAAGCACCAAGCGCTCATGGAAAAAGATGTAAGGAGGCGTTGTCTGACTCAAAATCTCCTGATATATCAGCTATATAAAGCTGTTATTAACTTTTATTAACATCCTGTTATTAAGCTGTTATTAACATCCTGTAAGTTAATAATTCACTTAATTGTTAAACTTACCTATAGTTAATTTGAAATATATAGTTAATAGTCATAGGCATCCATACAGTAACTGCAACTTTTAGTTAAATTGTAGTATAAATGTTCATAGCTAAATTGTAATTTGTACCTTGGTTAAATTGTAATATAAATGTTAAAAATTAATTTGTAATATATAGTTAATTAATCTATACACTAATTTTGTACCTTATTTAATTTGTAATAGAATGTTAAGCTAAATTGCACCATACAGTAAATAGTATTCTGATTCGATATTTTGCGACATACTAAGACACCTTAGTGGTTAGCACATTCTCCTCTCAGCGCTAGGGATTCCCAGTTCGAATCCCCATCTGGGTGGAGTTTCCATGTTCTCCCCGTGTCTGCGTGGGTTTCCTCCGGGTTCTCCGGTTTCCTCCCACAGTCCAAAAACATGGATCAAGTCAATTGAATTCTCAAAAAATTGCCCCATATAGAGTGTGTGAGTGAGTGTGTGCCCAGCGATGGATTGGCGCCCTGCCCAGCGCCCGAGACGTTCTCCCCTGGATGGGCATGGGGAAAATGCTTTTATTTTTCTCTTTCAAGGCAAAGTCATTCAACAGTGATGAGAAGAAGTTCCACCAGCACATCCAACTCCAGCAGAAAAAGGAACTGAGCAGCTTTCTTGAGTCTCAGAAACGAGAATATAAACTCCGCAAGGAGCAACTGAAAGAGGTTAACATAAAACATAAAACAACACATAACACACCATAGCACTGGATTTGAATGATATATTTCTATCCATCTATTATCTTCCACTTTATCCTCTATTAGGGTCGTGGGGGGGGGTTCCCCATGCCCATCCAGGGGAGAACGTTTCGGGCGCTGGGCAGATACACCCAGGACAGGACGCCAATCTATCACTATACACACACTCACTCACACAGACACACACTATATGGGGCAATTTGGAGAATTCAATTAACATTGGTCCATGTTTTTGGACTATGGGAGGAAACCGGAGAACCCAGAGGAAACCCACACGGACATGGGAAGAACATGGAAACTCCACCCAGATTGGGATTCGAACCGGGAATCCCCAGCGCTGAGAGGAGAACATGCTAACCACTAAACCACTGTGCCGCCCGCCTTTTTAATATATTATATATAAAAAAATATGCCAATAGAATTCACCAGATTAGGAATTACCAAAAATGTATTTTATATAAAATGATGTAACGTTTGTCATTTTCCTGCTCAGGAACTGAATGAAAACCAATCCACACCAAAAAAAGAGAAGCAGGAGTGGCTGTCGAAGCAGAAGGAGAACATCCAGCACTTTCAGGCGGAGGAAGAGGCCAACCTGCTTCGTCGACAGAGGCAGTACCTGGAGCTTGAGTCCCGCCGCTTTAAACGGCGCATCCTGATTGCCAGACACAACGTCGAGCAAGACCTTGTGCGAGAAGTATGTGAATCAGAACTCCGATGTCATTCTGTTAGAAGGCAGTAGATAAAATCTCTGCTGTGTCCATCCATCCATTATCTTCCTCTTTATCCCCTATTAGGGTCGCGGGGGGGTTCCCCATGCCCATCCAGGGGAGAACGTTTCGGGCGCTTGGCCGACACACCCAGGACAGGGGGGCAATCTATCACTGGGCACACACTCACTCACACAAACACACACTCTAAATGGGGCAATTTGGAGAATTCAATTGACATTGATCCATGTTTTTGGACTGTCGGAGGAACCCGGAGGAAACCCACAGGGAGAACATGGAAACAAACCGGGAATCCCTAGCGCTGAGAGGCAAACATGCTAACCACTAAGCCACCAATAAGTTACGAGAGGGTGTGCATTATTGTAAAATAAAGCAGGGCGTCACGGTGGCTTAGTGGTTAGCATGTTCTCCTCTCATCACTAGGGATTCCCGGTTCGAATCCCAATCTGGGTGGAGTTTCCATGTTCTCTGTGTCCACGTGGGTTTCCTCCGGGTTCTCCGGTTTCCTCCCACAGTCCAAAAACATGGATCAAGTCAATTGAATTCTCCAAATTGCCCCATATAGAGTGTGCTTGTGTGAGTGAGTGTGTGCCCAGCGATAAATTGGCGCCCTGTCCTGGGTGTGTCGGCCGAGCGCCCGAAACATTCTCCCCTGGATGGGCATGGAGAACCCACCTCACCCCCGTGACCCTAGTAGAAGATAAAGTGGAAGATGGATGGATGGGGTTAATTAAAGCAATAAATTATGAGAGGGTGTGCATTATTGTAAATGAATCACTGGAAAGAGGTGTAATTAGCACAATTTAGTACAGTTACACCACTTTCCCATGACTTATTCACAATAATACACAACCTCGAGTGCTTTATTGCTTTTATAAAACAATTATATACACACTATAATAAAAAAACAAGGTTTGATTCATAAAGCCTTATCAATAATCACTTGTTTGGTTTAAGTTTCTTAATATTAGGCTTTAGATACATATGGATTTTATATATTTTTTTCAATCTAGGAGTTGAATAAGCGTCAGACGCAGAAGGACCTGGAACACGCGATGCTGCTGAGGCACCATGAGTCTATGCAAGAGCTGGAGGTGAGGCAGCTGGGCAGCATCCACAAGATGAGATCTGAGCTGATTCGGCTGCAGCACCAGACCGAACTCACCAATCAGCTGGAGTATAACAAACGCAGAGAGCGAGAACTGCGGCGCAAGCACGTCATGGAAATCCGTCAGCAACCCAAGAGTCTAAAGGTGGGTTCCCGACTCGGACTTTAAACTCCCAGTATGTATATGCAACATATACATTACAATACAATAAGTCCCCTCTTAACGACGGGGTTAGGGACCAGAAAGTCCGTCGTTAAGCGATTTCGTCGTTAATCCGGACCCTAGACTTGTGGTGTTAACAGCCTTATATCCCACAGTACCGTATTTTTCGGACGATAGGGTGCACCTAAATCCGGTGCGCCTTATACGTGTACTGAGTTGAACATTAAAACGTTCATTAAAAATGAACAAAGCTCAATGAATGTATTGTTGGTTTCGTTGTCAACCGCCCCATGACCTCCACCCCGACCCTGCTGTTTCAGCCCAAAGAGCTGCAGATTAAGAAACAGTTTCAAGAGACGTGCAAGATCCAGACACGGCAGTACAAGCTTCTGCGCACCCACCTGCTCGAGAGCACGCCCAAGTCTGACCACAAGGCGATGCTGAAGAGACTGAAGGAGGAACAGACGCGCAAACTGGCTATTCTCGCCGAGCAATATGACCACTCCATCAACGACATGCTCTCCACCCAAGCTGTGAGTGAACTTCACTGCTCTGTTTAACCTGCGGGAGTGCCACAGCCATACACCACTAAATCACACAAACACACTCTATATTGGGCAATTTGGAGCATTTAATTGACCTTGATCCATGTTTTTGGACTGGGGGAGGAAACCGGAGAACCCGGTGGAAACCCACGGGGAGAACGTGGAAACTCCACCCAGATTGGGATTCGAACCGGTTATCCCTAGTGCTGAGAGGAGAACATGCACTAAGCCACTGTGCCACCCCGATATAGAATATTATTTATCCATCCATTATCTTCAGCTTTATCCTCTATTAGGGTCGCTGTGGGGTTCCACATGCCCATCCATGGGAGAATGTTTCGGGCGCTGGGCAGATACACCCAGGACAGGATGCCAATCTATCACTGTACACACTCACTCACACAGACACACTCTATATGGGGCAATTTAGAGCATTTAATTGACCTTGATCCATGTTTTTGGACTGTGGGAGGAAACCGGAGAACCCGGAGGAAACCCACACGGACACGGGGTGGAAACTCCACCCAGATTGGGGTTCAAACTGGGAATCCCTAGCGCTGAGAGGAGAACATGCTAAACACTAAGCCAGCGTGCCGGATAAATAGAACCTTTAAAAGAAAGAATTGCTAATATGTAATTAATTTTATATACTAAAGCAATAAGGTACCAGAGGGAGTGCATTTTTGTGAATAAATTCACAATTTTAATTCACAATACACAACCTCGAGTGCCTTATTGCTTTTATAAAACGTTTACAAACACACTATGATTAAAAGAAAATGGTTTAAAAGCATAAATGTTAAATACAGGTCTTCTCTGATCTTATCTAGTCCGGTTTTTAAAGTAAACACTGAATTCACAGGTTTCTGATTCATCTAATGATCAAATACTGCCCTCTAGTGGCCAAATGAAAGATCGTGGCCAAATGAAAGTTCATAAATAACAGTAATCATGTATTGTGTATCAGGCATTGACGCAAAAACAGCGCAGCCAATCAGATTTAAGGACCAGAGCTACCCATCCCAATCTGGGTGGAGTTTCCATGTTCTCCTTGTGCTTCCTCCGGGTTCTCTGGTTTCCTCCCACAGTCCAAAAACATAGATTCAAGGTCAAATTAATTGCCCCTATAGAGTGTTTGCAATAGATTGGCGCCCTCTCCTGGGTGTATCTGCCCAGCGCCCGAAACGTTCTCCCCTGGATGGACATGGGGGGGTGGGACACTCTCCCCCAACACGACCCAGTAGAGGATTAAGTGGAAGATGATGCAAATTAATTAACTATTAATTAATGATAATTATAGGTATTAACTCATTCAAATTATTTTATTTTTAAATAAAATTATTTTACAGCACGGTGGTTTAGTGGTTAGCATGTTCTCCTCTCAGAACTAGGGATTCCCAGTTCAAATCCCAATCTGGGTGGGGTTTCCATGTTCTCCCCATGTCCATGTGGGTTTCTTCAGGGTTCTCCGTTTTCCTCCCACAGTCCAAAAACATGGATGAAGTCAATTGAATTCTCAAAAATTGCCCCATATAGAGTGTGTCTGTGTGAGTGAGTGTGTGCCCAGTGATGGATTGGCGCCCTGTCCTGGGTGTATCTGCCCAGCGCCCGAGACGTTCTTCCCTGGATGGACATGGGGAACCCCACCGCGACCCTAATAGAGGATAAAGCGGGAGATAATGAATTAATTAATTATTTTACAGCACGGTGGCTTAGTGGTTGGCATGTTCTCCTCTCAGAACTAGGGATTCCCAGTTTGAATCCCAATCTGGGTGGAGTTTCCATGTTCTCCCCATGTCCACGTGGGTTTCCTCAGGGTTCTCCAGTTTCCTCCTACAGTCTGAAAAGGTCAATTTGAAAAGGTCCAGATTAAGGTCAATTGAATTCTCCAAATTGCCCCATATAGAGTGTGTCTGTGTGAGTGAGTGTGTACAGTGATAGATTGGCGTCCTGTCCTGGGTCTATCTGCCCAGCGTTCTCCCCTGAATGGGCATGGGGAACCCCCCCCCCCCCGACCCTAATAGAGGATAAAGTGGAAGATAATGGATGGATTTACAGTATTTTTTTATTTGTGGTGAATCTAAATGTATTATTATTATATTATTATTAAACTCATGAATTTGACCCGCTTTTCATTCTGTCCCGGTCTTCAGCTTCGACTGGATGAGGCTCAGGAGGCCGCGTGTCAGGAACTGAAGAGGCAGCTGCAGCAGGAGTTGGAGCTGCTGAATGCGTATCAGAGCAAAATCAAAATGCAGACGGACGCACAGCACGACCGCGAGAGGAAGGAGCTGGAGCAGAGAGTCTCACTGCGCAGAGCCCTCCTCGAACAGAAGGTTTGTTTGAAGTCCACCCTTTCACGCCGTTTAATGAATGTGGTGCAAACGTCGGCCGCTCATCAAGGATGAGTGTACAGAGTGTAATGCCGCAAACTATTTGTAGTCACATAAAACCTTTTCCAAAGCTGCGACCTTCACATAATACTTCACAAAATGAGGAAGAAATTTATACGTTACACACAAAATACAGAATCGTCCATCCATCCTTTATCTTCCACTTTATCCTCTATTAGGGTTGGGGGGGGGTTCCCCATGCCCATACAGGGGAGAACGTTTCGGGTGCTGGGCAGATAGACCCAGGACAGGACGCCAATCTATCACTGGGCACACTCACTCACACAGACACACTCTATATGGGGCAATTTGGAGAATTCAATTCACTTTGATCCATGTTTTTTGGACTGTGGGAGGAAACCGAAGAACCTGGAGGAAACCCACCCGGACACGGGGAGAACATGGAAACTCCACCCAGATGGGGATTCGAACCGGGAAATCCCTAGCGCTGAGAGGAGAACATGCTAACCACTAAGCCACCATGCCAACGGAGTTAAACTATCCATCCATTATCTTCCGTTTTATCCTCTATTAGAGTCGCGGGGGGGGGGGGGGTTCCCCATACCCATCCAGGGGGTAGAACGTTTCGGGCGCTGGGCAGATACACCCAGTACAGGGGGCAATCTTTCACTGTACACACACTCACTCACACACAGACACACTCTATATGGGGCAATTTAGAGAATTCAATTGACTTGATCCATGTTTTTGGACTGTGGGAGGAAATCGCAGAACCCGGAGGAAACCCACGAGGACACGGGGAGAACATGGAAACTCCACCCAGATTGGGATTCGAACCGGGAATCCCTAGTGCTGAGAGGAGAACATGCAAACCACTAAGCCACAGTGCCGCCATACAGAATCGTCCTTTGTTGATATTTAAATATCAAATTAAAATGGGCAGCAATTCCATAAAAAGATTTCCGCTTTTCTAAACACCGAATCGTATTGTATCGAAAATATTCGAATATCGTATCAATTCATCACGAAGAACATGGAAACTCCACTCAGACCGCATCGATACATCGATTTGCCGTCTGTAGAATCGATGCATCGATACGAATCGATTAATCTTCACACCCCTGTGAATCTGTACCCCGTCCTCATTTTTTTCCCCCTTGCGTCAGATTGAAGAGGAGATGCTGACTCTGCAGAACGAGCGCTCCGAGCGGATCCGCAGCCTGCTGGAGAGACAAGCGCGAGAGATCGAGGCCTTCGACTCCGAGAGCATGCGCCTGGGTTTCAGCAACATGGTCCTCTCCAACCTGTCCTCCTCCTCTGACGGTCACAGCCACAGTTTCCCGGGAGCCCCGGGTGCATGGGGCTCGCCGCATGGTGCCGGACCACACGCACAGCCCTGGGGAGGCCAGCAGGGGCATCACCAGCAAGGGCAACATCATCACCACCATCACCACCACCACCACCATCAGCACTACGGCCCTCAAAGAGAAGCCGTCCAGCCGTCCTGGGGTCACGTCTCCCACTCCCCCTGGGGCCACCAGAGGTCCTCCGGCGGCAGCGCGCTTGCACGGAACAGCCCTCAGGCGGGACACCAGGCCTCATCGGGGGGGCGGGGCGATCAGGCAATGAGCAGGAGCAGCAGCGTGGCGGCTCAGATCTTGAACGGCTCGCACCTGTCCTACACATAAAGCCGCCTCCTCCCAGTCCTCAGCGGCAGGAGGTACGCCGAGAACAAGTGCACGGTTCGAATCCTGGGTAGCTACAGGCTTTTTTAATTCCCCTTGATACTTCTTCCATATAATGCACCTTATTTAAGGATAAACACTTGACGCGCCCCCCCCCTCCCCCAATTATACCCAAACACATGCAGCACTAAGCTTTATCTATAGCATGCTTATTAAAACAGTGTTTTTAAACAGCAGAACTCCCAAAGTTGTATCAGGAGTGTGCTACGATTGTAAATGGAATAGAGTATTAATAAATGAGAGTGTTTATGGATGGGACGTGAAGGACGGACCGTAACCGGGTGCATTTCGGTGGGACACGAAGCGCTACCCCTCATTACAATGTAAGAATCTATTAGAGTATTACAGTACCGTATTTTCCGGACCATAAGGCGCACCGTATTATAAGGCGCACCGTATTATAAGGCGCAGTCTGAATTACGGGGTCTATTTCTGTATTTGCCCCACGTATAAGGCGCACCGTACTATAAGGCGCAGTCTCAATTACGCACTCTATTTCTGTACGGCACTGTATTATAAGACACTTGCTAAAACATACGATCTACAAGAAAAGTAAAGGATGCAAAACATTCATTCATTCATTCATTATATTCCGCTTTATCCTCTATTAGGGTCGCGGTGGGGTTCCCCATGCCCATCCAGGGGAGAACATCTCAGGCGCTGGGCAGATAGACCCAGGACAGGGCGCCAATCCATCGCTGGGCACACACACACTCACACAGACACACTCTATATGGGGCGATTTTGAGAATTCAATTGACTTGATCCATGTTTTTGGACTGTGGGAGGAAACCGGAGAACCCGGAGGAAACCCACGTGGACACGGGGAGAACATGGAAACTCCATCCAGATGGGGATTCGAACCGGGAATCCCTAGCGCTGAGAGGAGAACATGCTAAACACTAAGCCACCATGCCGCCGGATGCAAAACGCTGATTTATAATTGAAGTTTATTCTACTACTTGACAAACACATTATTTTAATCACTCTTCTCCCACAAATCCATCAAAGTCCTCATCTTCTGTGTCTGAATTAAAAAGCTGTTTCACTATCGAGCACTCCGGGTTCTCCCTCATCGATGCCGTTCGGCGACGATGCCGGCTTTCGTGAAAGCTCGGACGACGGTCACAGCAGAAAGCTCAGCCCAGACATCCACAATCCATTCACAGACGGTGGCGTAACTCGCCCCGCCGCCGCCTCCCGAGTTTTAGTAAACGTGTGTTCTCTGTCTATCATCCATCGCTCCCACGCCGCCCGCAACTTTACTTTAAACGCCCCGTTTACACCAATGTCCAGCGGTCCGAGTTCTTTATTTAATCCTCCCGGAATGACGGCGAGCTCCGAATTCATTTTCTTCACTCGGCTTTTTCAGCAGGGACGTGATGTGTGGAAAAAAACCACAATACTTTTATAGAATTTGGAACTCAGTACACGTATAAGGCGCACTGGATTATAAGGCGCACGTCCGATTTCTGGGAACATTTTAGGCTTTTAGGTGCGCCTTATAGTCCGGAAAATACGGTACTTAATAAGAAGACATAGTCCAAATAAGCTTTAAAATGGGCACATGGTGTGGCTGGATGTTAACTAACGGCTGGTTTCTCCTCGTGTTCGGGCTCTGAGCAGAACCCGCTCATCGGTGCGTAACCGTGTTCTAATTAATGTTCTCCAGTACTGACTGCAGTGTATCCCAAGAGAAGTATTCTCCTCTGGGTTCTCCGGTTTCCTCCCACAGTCCAAAAACATGGATTTAGGGGAAATTGAATTCTCTAAATTGGGTGCACTGTGGCTTAGTGATTAGCATGTTCTCCTCGCAGCACTATGGATTCCAGGTTCGATATAGAGTGTGTGTGTGAGTGTGTGTCCAGTGATAGATTGGCGTCCTGTCCTGGGTGTATCTGCCCAGCGTCCGAGACGTTCTCCCCTGGATGGACATGGGGAACCCCCCCCACCCCCACCGCGACCTTAATAGAGGATAAAGCGGATGATAATGGATGAATGAATGACTTCAATGGCACGGTGGCTTAGTGGTTAGCACGTTCGCCTCTCAGCACTAGGGATTCCCGGTTCGAATCCCCATCTGGGTGGAGTTTCCATGTTCTCCCTGTGTCGGCGTGGGTTTCCTCCGGGTTCTCCGGTTTCCTCCCACAGTCCAAAAACATGGATTAAGGTCAATTGAATACTCCAAATTGCCCCATATAGAGTGTGTGTGAGTGTGTACCCAGCGATGGATTGGCGCCCTGTCCTGGGTCTATCTGCCCAGCGCCCGAGGCGTTCTCCCCTGGATGGGCATGGGGAACCCCACCGCAACCCTAATAGAGGATAAAGCGGGAGATAATGAATGAATGACTTCAATTTACTAATACCAACTCGTACTAAAGATTTTTATCGAATCAGCTATTTATTTCTAAGTTAAACAGCCCAGTTTGATTATATTTTATTTCTGTAGCACTTTTAAAAATATATATATGGATTTAAAAAACCTCCCAAGATTCTATTTACCAGATGGATTTACTCAGAGTACAGATTTTAATGTCTTCGTTGTAATTCGCTCAGAGCGTCAATACAAACTATTATTAGTTTATTAGACTTCATTAAGTTATCGTAGAGCACATCGACGGAAAGGGGCGTGGTCACGGTCACGCTGTACAGGCTTCTACTAACAGCTACTGCCATCTGGTGGCCAAATTCAGAACGCGCTTTCTAAAAAACTTCGGAAATATAATGTATCGTATATCACACGTTGTTACGAATGTAAAGCAGTCAGAGGTGTGTGTTATTGTCAGTAACGTCACAGCTGGACAAAGGGCTTAGCCAATCGGAATTAAGGACCGGACCGGCCCGTTTTCTAAAGTACGATCACTTCTTTCAACGCAAGATAAAGAACATGGAACCTGGTCCCAAACGTTTTATTTAATAGCTATAATAATGTACAGGAAATATTTGTGTATATCAGACAGCTATCAGACGTTTATTCTTTACAAACTTGACTTTTTACCGTCAACTTTGCATAAAACTTTAAAAACCGCTCTCACCGTTTTGTTCATGACCCAGGAACCTTAAAAACGTTTCACTATGTACATTTGCGATGCTTTAGAGTCTCATTTTGTTTTTAAGGAACCGGGGAGATGTTAAGTTTGTGACGTCCATCTGTCATGAAACTTTAAAGTCTGTTTTGATGCAGCTGAGCCGAGAAACTGTACCATCATTAAACCACATGATGAATGCTCTCTCAGGTTAAAGTAGAGCAGCCATGACGCTGACATCCTAAAGCTTTAGACCTTTTTTATTATCTACCAGACGTCTCATTCTGTCTGAACCGGACTGTGCTGCATGTTCACAGTGCCAACGGGCATCGACAAACCAGGAGGGACATCTGTGTACACTGTCTTTGTCCGTATGTCATTTGAATGTTCTCATCTTGTATGCGTCACTCGAGTCCTCTGAGCCACACCTCCCACCCCATCACATGTTCTCCTTGGGTTCTGGCCATGGAGTGTCTCTGTATGCTCAGATCTCTGTATGATATGATTCTGAATGTTTTCTTTTGGTTCTACATCACAGACACATTCAACCCGTATTCAAATGTATAGTTTGTCGCAAACTGAATGTCGAGAGGATCAGAACAAAGCTATGAACACTAGTGACAATTATGAAACGATGCGAAATGTAAATAAAAACTCTTCTGAGGAGAAACATATTGTCTCTGATATCTCGCTCTACTGCAGGAGGCGCTACTGGATACAGAATCAGCTGCAATCAAGAGATTTTAGCATCATGTCCGATGTAGGTTTCATGGGATGACTTGGTGTTAGGGCGGCACGGTGGCTTAGTGGTTAGCATGTTCTCCTCTCAGGGCTGGGGATCCCGGTTCGAATCCCAATCTGGGTGGAGTTTCCATGTTCTTCCCGTGTCTGCGTGGGTTTCCTCCGGGTTCTCCGGTTTCCTCCCACAGTCCAAAAACATGGATCAAGTCGATTGAGTTCTCCAAATTGCCCCATATAGAGTGTGTGTGTGAGTGAGTGTGTCCAGCGATAGATTGGCGTCCTGTCCTGGGTGTATCTGCCCAGCGCCCGAAACATTGTCCCCTGGATGGGCATGGGGAACCCCCCCCCCACACCCATGACCCTAATAGAGGGTAAAGCAGAAGATAATGGAGTAAATAAAAGCTCATCCATCCAGTCCAAAAACATGGATCAAGGTCAATATAGAGTGTGTTTGTGTTTCTCTGTGTGAATGAGTGTGTGTCCAGTGATAGATTGGTGTCCTGTCCTGGGTGTATCTGCCCAGCGATATAATGAATGAATGAATGACTTCAATTTACTAATACCAACTCGTACTAAAGATTTTTATCGAATCAGCTATTTATTTCTAAGTTAAACAGCCCAGTTTGATTATATTTTATTTCTGTAGCACTTTTAAAAATATATATATGGATTTAAAAAACCTCCCAAGATTCTATTTAGCAGATGGATTTACTCAGAGTACAGATTTTAATGTCATCGTTGTAATTCGCTCAGAGCGTCAATACAAACTATTATTAGTTTATTAGACTTCATTAAGTTATCGTAGAGCACATCGACGGAAAGGGGCGTGGTCACAGTCACGCTGTACAGGCTTCTACTAACAGCTACTGCCATCTAGTGGCCAAATTCAGAACGCAGTTTCTAAAAAACTTCGGAAATATAATGTATCGTATATCACGCGTTGTTACGAATGTAAAGCAGTCAGAGGTGTGTGTTATTGTCAGTAACGTCACAGCTGGACATAGGGCTTAGCCAATCGGAATTAAGGACCGGACCGGCCCGTTTTCTAAAGTACGATCACTTCCTTCAACGCAAGATAAAGAACATGGAACCTGGTCCCAAACGTT
This sequence comes from Corydoras sp. C115, assembly GCA_019802505.1. NCBI lineage: Eukaryota > Metazoa > Chordata > Actinopteri > Siluriformes > Callichthyidae > Corydoras > Corydoras sp. C115. The sequence continues at coordinate 706,310 of JAFMOC010000186.1, read as the reverse complement.
TTATTTAATAGCTATAATAATGTACAGGAAATATTTGTGTATATCAGACAGCTAACGTTCTCTCCTGGATGGGCATGGGGAACCCCACCGTGACCCAAGTAGAGGATGAAGCGGAAGATGATGGATGGATGGACCTGGCTAACTGCTTGATTTTAAGCACATGCAGCAATAAGAGTACCGGTAATTAAAATGTGAGTCCCAATACTTTCATCCCTGTAGTGAACTGAAGTGGCATTTTAATCCGACCCAGAAACACATTCTGTACCTTCTGATTCCAAACAAAAGCGACCGCTGCAGAAACTACGTCACATAAAATAAGTTAAAACAAGTAATAAAGATTCTTTTGTTTCATCTTTTTTTTTTTTTTTTTTTTTTTTTTTTTACAAAAAATGGTTTTATTAATACCATCATTCTCAATCAAATGCACAAAAGTGGTTTATTGGTTTTCATACCTACGCTTTAATATCCTAAAGTAATATTTACATGTTGTAATGTGAAACGAGCTCTTTCCTGTTGGTCAGACATAAAAGGGGTTGGGTTGAATCTCGGACCCTGATGTATAAATGGAAAATTTGAATGAAAGAATGAATATTTAACACATCGTTACTGTAGGAGCCAAAATAGAACTCAAAAGATCTAAAGGATTTTCCTTTTATTTTCAAACCTGACAGAATAAAGCTTTAGAATTAAGGTGGTAGAGTTAACTGTATGGGGCATCACTCACTGATCAAGTAGAATTAACAATGAAGCCCAGCTCTCGGGTTGTTATGAACATGTCTATGGGTTATGAATAATAATTGGCTGAGTGGTTAGCATGTTCTCCTCTCAGCGCTGGGGATCCCGGTTCGAATCCCAATCTGGGTGGAGTTTCCATGTTCTCCCTGTCTCCATGTGGGTTTCCTCCGGGTTCTCCGGTTTCCTCCCACAGTCCAAAAACATGGATCAAGTCAATTGAATTCTCCAAATTGCCCCATATAGAGTGTGTCTGTGTGAGTGAGTGTGTGCTCACTGATAGATTGGTGTCCTGTCCTGGGTGTATCTGCCCAGCGCCCGAAATGTTCTCCCCTAAATGGGCATGGGGAACCCCCCCCCGGCGACCCTAGTAGAGGATAAAGCGGAAGATAATGGATGAATATTACATTCATATACCAGGCGGCATGAGGGTTTAGTGGTTAGCATGTTCTCCTCTCAGCACTAGGTCCCCAGTTCAAATCCCAATCTGGGTGGAGTTTCCATGTTCTCCCCGTGTCCGTATGGGTTTCTTCCGGGTTCTCCGGGTTTCCTCCCACAGTCCAAAAAAACATGGATTCGAGGTAAATTGAATTCTCCAAATTGCCCCATATAGTATGTGAGTGTGTGCCCAGCCGCCCTGTCCTGGGTGTATCTTCCCAGCGCCCGAAATGTTCTCCCCTGAATGGAATCACCCCGCGACCCTACTGTAGTAGAGGATTAAGAGGAGGATAATGGATGAATGAATGAAAGTTCATACACCCTTGAAAATCTCATACATTGCATCTTTAAGAGAACAAACAGATGTTTATACCCCGCATCATCCAGCCTGCGCAACGTAGAGATACGTCTGTATTCTGCCTCGTCATTGTGTGGATGAGGTATAAAGAGGAATTATGGGGTCAGAGTTTTTTGTCTTTAAATCAGCATTACTGTAGAGCTGGGTGTAGTTTTGAATAATCAGTGAGTTGTTGAGGATAGAAGCTGATGTGTCACTGAACGCCATCACATCTAAACCACACACTCAGCAGCTTTATGCCATCTGGAGTCGGGTCTGTTCCAAAGCTTTTTCGTTTACTGTCTTCATATTGCAGCTCCTACAGACTCAATGTGACTGGTCCTATGTTTATTATCTGTCTTTATTATTCCAGACTCCAATTCTCACACTGCCAAACTACATAGACCATCTTTCATAAGATATACAGTAGCAGTCAAAAGTCTGGACACACCTCCTTCCTCCTCTTATCATATAGATGGACTTTGTAGTTTTATAATGACAGACTGTAGTCCATCTGTGTTCTTTGTTGTTGTTAGTCCCCTGTTGGTTCTCTGTTGGTCAGCACATCACAGAACAGGTATGGCAGTCATGGGGTTGTGGTTATGGAATCAGCATTGAGACCTAAAGGTCCCCGGTTCGATTCTGAATCCCATTAAGTACCATGGCTGAAGTGCCCTTGAGCAAGGCACCTAACCCCAATTGCTCCCTGGGCCCACCACTCCGGGCACGTGTGCTCACTCCACCAGTGTATGTACATATGTGTGTTTCACTGCATACTTAAATGTGGAGGACAAAATCCTTTGTGTGTAATCACAGTAGGCAAAATAAATAACTTTATTGTTATTATTTATTATCATTTGGGTGGTGGATTGTTTATTGTCAGATCTGCAGTGACACTGATGCAGTGAGGGGGTTTTAGTGCAGCAGTGCTGCTGGAGTTTCATTTAAACACCTCAGTGACACTGCTGGGATAGGACTAATGCACCAACCCAATAATACCTGCTCTGTGGGGGTACTATTGGGGTCCTGACCATTAGAACAGAGTAAAGGGGACGTACACAGTATGTACTGTAGAACACACACAGATGGAATTGTAGAACTACAAGGTTCAAAGAACCTGGATTATTAGTGGAACAAAAAGGAGGCGTGTCCAAACTTTTGAATGGTACTGTATATACTTACTGAGCACTTTATGAGAAACATCCATACACCATTTTCAGCATCTGCCTCACCTAATCAATTAATCATGGCATCAGTGTAATACATAAAATTAACAAGTAATCCATTATAACAGGGTAAAAGGTGATATTGATTTTGCCATGGTTGTTGGTGCCAGACAAGCAGTTTTTTATTTACTCTGGGTTCTCCGGTTTCCTCCCACAGTCCAAAAACATGGATCAAGTCAATTGCCCCATATAGAGTGTGTCTGTGTGAGTGAGTGTGTGTCCAGAGATGGATTGGCGCCCTGTCCTGGGTGTATCTGCCCAGCACCCGAAACGTTCTCCCCTGGATGGGCATGGGGATCCCTCCCGCGACCCTAATAGAGGATGAAATGGAAGATAATGGATGGATGGATAGTTTTCCTTATAAAGTGCTCAGGGAGTAACAGCCTGTAGAGACACATTTTTTAAATTTGAACCTGCTTTATAAAAAAAGGACATAAAATAGTTAATTAAAAACAACTTAAAATTTGGTGGATGTAGAACACATTTGGTTAAACGTCGAATCAAATCGGGGAACTCGGAACAGCTACACGGGGCTGGGGTGACTGGGTCTGCTGGGGCAAATGTGTTTTATGATAATGCTCAGACTGTGCCATTGGAGTACTTGGAGAGCTTGTTCTCTAAATCACAGATTCGCTTCTCCTGTGAAAGAACTGTGGCCTTCAGACTCTGAATCTCCTCCACAAGCTTTTCCAATAACTGAGGCTAGAGCAGACAGGGAAAAGAACCAGAAAGGAGCAGAGAGGGAAGAAGATCAAAGCAATAGAGTATGAGAGAAAGAGAACTCGGAAAAGAAAAGTCTAAGACACGGCATGCAAGTAAATGTAGCAGATTTATAGGAGAGGTTTTCATTTTTAAAAATGGAAGAGATGACAAGGAAAGGAAACAAAGGCTAAAGAAATACTTTACTTACCGGTAAGCTGCCCCCATCCACAGAGGACATGCTCCTGCGTGGTGCAGGCCTTGAATCCAGGACATTCTTTTTAGCCACCTTCAGCTCTCGGCTCTTGGGAGGGGTGTAGCCGTCCCGGAGCGAGATCAGAATGGGGTCTTCATCTCGTCCCTCCAGCCACTCCTCAGGCTCGAGCGCTGGGTCTGGACCTGCTGTGTCTGGATACAGGTCATCCTGGAACAGATCTGACTACAAGAGGCAAAAACAAATATTCATTCATTCATTCATTCATTCATTATCTCCCGCTTTATCCTCTATTAGGGTCGCGGTGGGGTTCCCCATGCCCATCCAGGGGAGAACATCTCGGGCGCTGGGCAGATAGACCCAGGACAGGGCGTCAATCCATCACTGGGCACACACTCACTCACACAGACACTCTATATGGGGCAATTTGGAGAATTCAATTGACCTTGATCCATGTTTTTGGACTGTGGGAGGAAACCGGAGAACCCGGAGGAAACCCCCGCGGACACGGGGAGAACATGGAAACTCCACCCAGATGGGTATTCGAACCTGAATCCCTAGCGCTGAGAGGCGAACGTGCTAACCACTAAGCCACCGTGCCGCCCAAAAACAAATAAATAAATTAAATTCATCTATCCATCCATCATTATCTTCTGCTTGGGTTCCCCATGCCCATCCAGGGGAGAACATCTCGGGCGCCGGGCAGGCTTAGTGGTTAGCATGTTCTCCTCTCAGCACTAGCTGAGCACTAGGGATTCCCTGTTCGGATCCCAATCTGGGTGGAGTTTCCATGTTCTCCCTGTGTCTGTGTGGGTTTCCTCCGGGTTCTCCGGTTTCCTCCCACAGTCCAAAAACATGGATCAAGTTCAATTGAGTTCTCCAAATTGCCCCATATAGAGTGTGTGTGTGTGTATGTGTGCCCAGTGATAGATTGTGGTCCTGTCCTGGGTGTATCTGCCCAGCGCCCAAAACGTTCTCCCCTGGATGGGCATGGGGAACCCCTCCGCGACCCTAATAGAGGATAAAGCGGAAGATAATGAATGGATGAATCCATCGAATGTGAAAGAAATATGTTTTAAATCTTATGTTTTAAAGGCTGATTGGTTTTAATGTTAATGGTACAACAGGTTCAGTTCTTACCTTTCTAGGAACGGTCATGATAATTGGCTCACACTTCCTCTCATGAAGCTTAAATAACCTAAACACAAAAACAAAGATGAAGAACTTCATCCTAAACAAAAATATTTGGGGAACTGGTTTTTATTCATTCATTATCAATTCTCTACTGGGGGGGGGCAGATACACCCAGGGCAGGGCGCCAATCTATCACTGGGCACCCACTCACTCACACCATATTATTATATAATTCGTTCATTCATTCATTATCTTCTATTAGGGTCGCGGGGAGGGTTCCCCATGCCCATCCAGATGGAGAGCGTTTCGGGCGCTGGGCAGATGCACCCAGGACAGGGCGCCAATCTATCACTGGACACTCACTCACACAGACACACTCTATATGGGGCAATTTAGAGAATTCAATTGACCTTGATCCATGTTTTTGGACTGTGGGAGGAAACCGGAGAACCCGGAGGAAACCCACACGGACACGGGGAGAACATGGAAACTCCACCCAGATTGCGATTCCAACATTCCACTAATCCACCGTGCCCAGAATTTTTGTATATAAATATATATATATATATTTTTTTACACTGATTCTACCACAGAACAAATGTAGAACCCACAACTACAGCTAAATCAGACTCACCTGGCAATTTCACACTTGCTGACATCAACCCCTCTCTTTGGCATGAAACCCATACCTCTCTGGGGCTCTTTGGAACTGAAAGTGCTGAGGTAATGCACATAGGGGGGCTCATCTGTGATCTCAAAGTAACGGATGCTGCTGTCGCCCTAGAAACAAAACAGCAAGAGGGCAGAACTCAGAATAGACTGTTGGAACTTGGGGCTACATACCAGTCTGAAATATTGCTCTGTGGTTCAAAGTTTACATTTTACATTTACATTACATTTGTTCATTCAGCAGACGCTTTTATCCAAAGTCACTTACAATGTGAGCACAGGGTTAATCACAGCATCCCTGAAGCAATGAGGGTTAAGGGTCTTGCTCAAGGACCCACATTGGTAACTTCAGTGGACCTGGGATTTGAACCCCCAACCTTCAGATTGATAGCACAACACCCTAACTACTGAGCTACGGAGCCCTCACACTAGGGGTGTATTCAACTAAAGATTTTCATAGTTGAATCTGATTCGTCAGATTTTCCCTATAGTCGACTGATAGTCGAATCAGTTAAAATTTCACCACAAGATGGCGCTATAAGCGTAGTTTTTAAAAAACGATTTTTTTTTATATTTTACTTGTTTTTCTAACAAAAGAAAACCATTTTTTTTGTTTTTCTTTTTTTTTTTTTTCAAGAAATTAGGATGATTTTATTTGACAAAAGGCTATATATATAATGAAAACAAAGACATTTCATGTAAAAACTAATGCTCAGCAGCAGCCATAGGCACCCCCATGTGGTCAAAATGGTACATTCGACTATGAGGTTCATAGTCGACTACGGTTCTCCGAATCGAATCGTCGAATCAGCGAATATTGCAGCTCACCCCTACCTCACACTATATGAAAGTTCACACTATCAAAAGTTGCCAGCTTCTCCATCCCATTTCACAGCACCCCTCACCTCAGGTTAAGAGTCTGGGTGTCATCCTAGATAGCACTTTATCATTTCACTCTCACATCAGTAATATAACCCGGTCTGCATATTTCCATCTCCGTAATATCAATCGTCTACGCCCATTCCTCACCCCCATACTGCATCTATTCTTGTCCATAGTCTTGTTATCACCCGTATCGACTACTGGAATTCTCTCCTCTTTGGCCTTCCTCAAAAAACCCTCCAGAAACTTTAACTAGCTCAAAATGCTCGTCTCATTTCCAAAACTCCTTCTTCCCCATCATATCACACCTGTCCTTCAACAACTCCACTGGCTTCCTGCTAAATACAGAATACTTTTTAAAATCCTTCTCTATACATTCAAGGTCATCCACAATCTTGCCCCCTCATATCTGTCCAATCTTCTCACCATCGCATCTTCCTCCCGTTTGTACTATGGAACTCTGGACCTCCCTCCCACCAGACATATGTATTTAGACTCTCTTCCTCTTTTTAAATCCATCCATCCATTATCTTCCGCTTTATCCTCTATTAGGGTCGCGGGGGGTTCCCCATGTCCAGGGGAGAACGTTTCGGGTGCTGGGCAGATACACCCAGGACAGGGCGCTAATCTATCGCTGGACACACACTCACTCACACACACACACACACACACTCTATATGGGGCAATTTGGAGAACTCAATTGACTTGATCCATGTTTTTGGAGTGTGGGAGGAAACCGGAGAACTCGGAGGAAACCCATGCGGACACGGGGAGAACACACAAACTTCACCCAGATTGGGATTCGAACCAGAAATCCCTAGTGCTGAGAGGAGAACATGCTAACCACTAAGCCACCATGCCGCCCCTCTTTTTAAATCAAGACTTAAAACTCACTTTTTCAAAACAGCCTATTCCACTTGATCATCACCCTCCTGTCTCACTGTTGTCTTTTGTCTCATCGTTGTAGGCGTCATGTCCTTGGTATCATTGGTCCTATTTATTTCTGTAAAGCAACCTTGAGTGAAGGGTGGCATGGTGGCTTAGTGGTTAGCATGTTCTCCTCTCAGCACTAGGGATTTCCGGTTCGAATCCCAATCGGGGTGGAGTTTCCATGTTCTCCCCGTGTCCGCGTGGGTTTCCTCCGGGTTCTCTGGTTTAGTCCCACAGTCCAAAAACATGGATCAAGTCAATTGAGTTCTCCAAATTGCCCCATATAGAGTGTGTCTGTGTGAGTGAGTGTGTGTTCAGTGATGGATTGGCGCCCTGTCCTGAGTGTATCTGCCCAGCGCCCAAAACGTTCTCCCCTGGATGGGCATGGAGAACCCCACTGCAACCCTAATAGAGGATAAAGCGGAAGATGATGGATGGATGGACCTTGAGTGTTTTGAAAGGCGCTGATAAATAAAATGTATTATTTTTATTAGTCTTCCTGGAATCTAAATGCATTTCTGAAATTCTGGCAGATACCTTGCCACACAGATATACCATGCTGGTGTCTGGGTCATAAAATGGTAGTAAAACACCGTTACTTGTGTCCAGCTCCAGTAATGCAATAGGTTCCTCAAAATTTGTCTGCAAAGAACAAATAACAGTGATGTCATATACATAATAATAATGCACTAAAAATACAACTGTACACCGACCACCAAAGAGGCATAACAATAGGATCACTGAATTGTGACAAACATATTACAAACACACTATTAGATAATAGAATAAAAGCAAGGACTGACTCAAAAACATTTTTATTGAAAACTAAATTGTTAATAAACTGGTCTTCCTGAAAATAACTGTTATTTTTTTTATTAACTGTTGTAAATAACTGAAAATTAGAAAATTTTATCGTGTGTATATATATATATATATATATATATATATATATATATATATATATATATATATAGTAGGGGTGTCTTCAACTAAGGATTTTCATAGTCGAATCTGATTCGTCAGATTTTCCCTATGGTCGACTGATAGTCGAATCAGTTAAAATTTCACCACAAGATGGCGATATAAGCGTGGTTTTTAAAACAAGGTTTTTATATTTTACTTGTTTTTCTAGAGCACCGTAAATGGGATCCCCGTTCTGGACTTTTTTCCATTTCAAAGGAAAAACCTAAAACACTCAGATCAAGGCTAAATATATAACGAAAACAAAGACATTCATGTAAAAACTAATGCTTAGCAGCAGCCATGGGCACCCCCATGTGGTCAAAATGGTACATTCGACTATGAGGTTCATAGTCGACTACGGTTCTCCGAATCGAATCGTCAAATCAGCGAATATTGCAGCTCACCCCTAATATATATATATATATATATATATATATATATATATATATATATATATATATATATATATATATATTTTCTAAGTCTATTTAAAATGTTTCCTAGTTTTTTTAAATCTCTTCTAATGACTGGATACCTTTTTCACCTTTCTTCTAGTGTATCTGCTGCTGAGAATTTAAATTTCCCCATCATGGGACAAATAAAGGTTTATCTTATCTTATCTTATCTTATCTTCCATGACATAATCTAATCCGGACTTTAAAATGAACACAGATTGCTGAATAACAAGATTCCGCATTCGCAAAATACTGCCATCTAGTGGTAAAATTACAGAACACATTTATAAAAAACAGCTGAACGGGCTTAGTGCTTGTTGGGAATGGGCTGGCAGTTTATATTAATCTGTACTTTATGATTTAAAATAATGTATTGTATATCACGCATTGATGGGGCGGAACAGTGGCTGAGTGGTTAGCATGTTCTCCTCTCAGCACTAGGGATTCCCGGTTCAAAACCCAATCTGGGTGGAGTTTCCATGTTCTCCCCGTGTCCGTGTGGGTTTCCTCCGGGTTCTTCGGTTTCCTCCCACAGTCCAAAAACATGGATCAGGGTCAATTGAATTCTCCAAATTGCCCCATATAGAGTGTGTTTGTGTGAGTGAGTGTGCACAGTGTATAAATTAAGAGCCTTTAATGAGGGTTAAATGCATGCTGTATGAGACTCATTACCGGGTCCCAGAGGCCGAGTTCTCTTTGGCTCATCCTTGTGAAGCCTGTAGTGAAGATGTTGCCCTCTTTGGTGAAAATGGCTCTCATAGGTCTGATGCCCTCATGTGGCGCCAGTCTTTCCTGCAGGTGGACAAACAGATTCAGACATTTACAAAGGCATTTCCTCATTCCTCATTTCATCTTTCAAGAAGCACTATTCACACAGCAATGTGAGCTGACTTTCCATTTTGAGATATTATAATGATATTAGAAAAGAAATGGACACAAATATATAATTTGGTTGTTTTTACAAAACAACAGTCTTACATAACAAACCAATATTTTATGCACGAATACTCTTGCATGCTTTTGATACAATGATCTGCATCAATGATCTGTGCTCACCGCCACCACCTCTCTTTTGCGGGGGTCACAAACACGAAGGCGGCGATCTTTACAAGTCGTGCAAAACAGACTTCCATTGTGATTCCAGCTGACATTGTAAATGAGGTCAGGATGATCATCCATTGAGATCAATGGCTCTCCAGTGCCCACATTCCAAATGATAATCAGGTTATCACTGCCTATTACACACACACACACCACACACACACACACACACACACACACACACACACACACACACAGTAATATCAGGTTAAAAATATGACACCCAAGAAAACAGGCAGTTTGTAACAGTATATATATATATATATAAATTGCCCCATATAGAGTGTGTCTGTGTGAGTGAGTGTGTGCCCAGTGATAGATTGGTGTCCTGTCCTGGGTTTATCTGCCCAGCGCCCAGAACGTTCTTCCCTTTATGGGCATGGGGAACCCCCCCGCGATCCTAATAGAGGATAAAGCGGCATATATATATATAATATGCATACTGTCTTACTCTTCATCTACAAAAATGTATTTAAATTTCAATTTTAATATAATGTGGGAGGAAACAGAACCTGGACAAAACCCAAGTAGACACGGGGAGAACATGGAAACTCCACCCAGATTAGGTTTCGAACTGGAAATCCCTAGCGCTGAGAGGAGAACATGCTAAACTTTAAGCCACCACGCCCCCAAATTCATTACATATTCTTTATATTTACAATATAAATATTTACAATATAAATATAAATATTCTTTATATTTACATAAATATTTACAATATAAATATAAATATTCTTTATATTTACAAGCTTCTAAAATAATTGTGTTAACCAATATAATTATATTATCTTTATGTTTGGGGAACGGGAGGTTGTATGACGCAGTGGATGTAGTGCAGACTGTGCTTTATTTATATTTTTTATGTAAACAGAGGTGGCGCACCTGCCGTGAGGAGGATGTTGCGTGCGGTGGGATGCCAGCTGACGATGCCCACACGTTTGGAGTGACCCTCCAGCACCACAATTGGCTCACTGATGGCACGTGTCGGGGTGTGGTCAGGTATCTGCCATATCTGCTCAGCAGAAACATAAAGCATATTTAAATCGGTTAACAGATCTAGAACAAAGTCTGAACACCTGGTTCCCGTCATCACAGACTTAGATAAGAACATTCATTCATTATCTTCTGCTTTATCCTCTATTAGGGTCGCGGTGGGGTTCCCCATGCTCATCCAGGGGAGAACGTTTCGGGCGCTGGGCAGATAGACCCAGGACAGGGCGCCAATCCATCGCTGGGCACACACTCACACAGACACTCTATATGGGGCAATTTTTGAGAACTCAATTGACTTGATCCATGTTTTTGGACTGTGGGAGGAAACCGGAGAACCCGGAGGAAACCCACGCGGACACGGGGAGAACATGGAAACTCCACCCAGATGGGGATTCAAACCGGGAATCCCTAGCGCTGAGAGGAGAACATGCTAACCACTATGACACCGTGCCACCCTAGATAAGAACAATTAACTTTTAATCATTTTAACGAACCTGTAAACATCATCTCATGATTATTTGGCTTGCATTTGTTCAATCTGTGTTTTAAATTCTTGTGCAGGAAGAACAGAATAAATGTGTAAAATGATCTAATCATGCACACTAGATATTTTAATATACAGCTCCACTGAAACGACACGGTCATCTTTGTCATTTCAAAAATGTAACGTTGGTGTACTTAAAGCATGAGCAGAGCCTCCGGGTAACCAACAGCTGCACTGAGCTTTCTGTTTCAGACAGGCATACCATTCATGTTTGGCATGTAATAAAACATGACAGCACTGATACGAACATCTCATAGAAAGTCACACACTGTAACATTAAACAAAAGCAAATGAAAACTGAAACATTTTGATTGAGAAATAGATACAGATGTAACGTTCTCTTATTAATATTCATTCATTCAGTATTTTCCAATTAATCCTCTAGTAGGGTCGAGAGGGGGTTCCCCATGCCCATCCAGGGGCGCTGGGCAGATACACCCAGGACAGGACGCCAATCTATCACTGGGTACACTCAATTATATTTATAGTTATACATTTTATATATATATTATATATATTCATAGTGCCCAGTGATAGATTGGCGTCCTGTCCTGGGTGTATCTGCGCCTGAAACGTTCTCCCCTGGATGGGCATGGGGAACCCCACCGCGACCCTAATATAGGATAAAGCGGAAGATAATGAATGAATGAATATATTCATAGTTGTATATTATTTTATTTTACATATCTATATACTTTATTTAAAAAAAATTTAAATAAAATAAAAAATTCTCATTTTCTTCTTTAAAATTTTAATTTAAATTATAACTTTAAAATAACAGGCTAATCAGGGTCCGTGACCCATAATTTCGTTCTTATCTCATGTACCACATATTAATGATGATAAAATTTTCTTGAATCTATCACACAGACACACTCTATATGGGGCAATTTAGAACATTCAATTTACCTTAAATCCATGTTTTGGACTGTTGAAGATCCCAGAGGAAACCCACACGGACACAGGAAGAACATGCAAACTCCACCCAGATTGGGATTCGAACCTGAATCCCCAGCACTAAGAGGCGAAAATGCTAAAGTGCTCTTATTATTATACTAGAACATGAATGCAGCGGCACGGTGGCTTAGTGGTTAGCATGTTCTCCTCTCAGCGCAAGGGATTCCCGGTTCGAATCCCAATCTGGGTGGAGTTTCCATGTTCTCCCCGTGTCTGTGTGGGTTTCCTCCGGGTTCTCCGGTTTCCTCCCACAGTCCAAAAACATGGATCAAGTCAATTGAATTCTCAAAATTGCCCCATATAGAGTGTGTCTGCGTGAATGAGTGTGTGCCCAGCGATGGATTCTATCTGCCCAGCGCCCGAAACTTTCTCCCCTGGATGGGCATGGGGAACCCCCCCACGACCCTAATAGAGGATAAAGCGGAAGATAATGGATGAATGAATGAATGAATGAATGAATAAACATGAATGCATCCTTATTTAACATGTGATCAATTATAGTGAATATGGATTCTTTAGGCGTTAGGCTGTAATGATAGAGCTGCAACGCTCAGTATACGTTCAGTATTTAATATTCAGAATCCATTCAGTGTTCTAAATACATACAAAGTTAAAAATAGCTGAATTTGAATTAAGTCTCCGGGAACTGTGACAATAATAGCAGATGTTAGCTTCATCAGGATCATGTGAGTTTGTATCACACTAGTTATTTTAGACACTTCAGTTAATCCATCTACCATGGCGGTGGTGTCTTCAGAGCCACTGGCTATGATGTTGTCATTGTGAGGACACCAGTCAATGTCCAGGACCGGTCCAGAGTGTCCAACCACGAGAGGATGGTTCTTATCCACACGTCCCGCCTGTATGAATAACCAAAATGAAAAAACAGCACACAACAATGGAAGATACACATAGCACTTAGAACCAGGCATTCATTTAAACATATTTAGAAAACTGAAAATGTGGTTTACTGAACTTTTATACAATTTGACTATGGAAAAAGTAAGGTATTCTGTAAGAGGTTGTGCTTACAAATTTTTTGATATCTGGCAACCAGTTTTGGATCAAATCAGGAAGATGGGTCCCTCCCTAATCTCACAGGAGTAATGTACATATTTAGTAATTTTTTTTTCTCTTTTGTAAATACTAGGGGTGAGCTGCAATATTCGCTGATTCGACGATTCGATTTGGAGAACCGTAGTCGACTATGAACCTCATAGTATGAGGTTCCTCATAGAACCTCATAGAACCTCATAGAATGTACCATTTTGACCACATGGGGGTGCCCATGGCTGCTGCTAAGCATTAGTTTTTAAATGAAATGTCTTTGTTTTCGTTATATATATAGCCTTTTGTCAAATAAAATGATCATAATTTCTAGAAAAAAAAAGAAAAAACAAAAACAAAAAAAAGGTTTTCTTTTGTTAGAAAAACAAGTAAAATAAAAAAAAAAATCTTTTTTACAAACTATGCTTATAGCGCCATCTTGTGGTGAAATTTTAACTGATTCGACCATCAGTCGACTATAGGGAAAATCTGACGAATCAGATTCGACTACGAAAATCTGTAGTTGAATACACCCCTAGTAAATACTAATACTTTATGAATCTTTTCAAATTTATATTTGTATTTGTGCAACAGGTGGGGGTTGTTCTGGGTGGGGGGTTGAAATAATGACAAAAAAAGTGTATTATACAGTGTATTAATGATCAAGATGTTCAATAAAAATAGTTTGTACAAAGAAAACTGGTCATGTGATTAAACGGTGAGATGGTCAGTGTTAATGTTTAACACCATGCACCCAGACAAAACTGGAAAAATACCGCGGTGTAAATGGTATCCCAGGCCGTGTGAATGCGTAAATGTTCCTTTCTTGGGCTGCTCCTCCGCCAGATGCTCACTGCCCTCTTGGTGCATATTTATAGCTCTCTGAAGAGGCGATGAAACGACAGTTTGTATTCCGACCGGTCTGGAACTGGGCCGGGTGTGAAGGCAGGCGGGGTATTTATAGGGTGTCTGTTAAACTCCGCAACCACACGGTCATATCTCTCTGTAATGGATGTGTATATGGGGCTGCACTAACTTTTAATGTAACCCTAAAGACACCAGGGTGCGTCACTCATCATGGTTAATAATGGGGTGGCGCTTAAGGCATGTGCCCCTTTTGCGTGGGCATCGGCACGGAAGGACGGGAGAACCTGCGCTGACCCGGATGGCACACAGGTGACCCCATACTGAAGAGGAACTCATGTCTGGCAGACTGGATCGGAGCCATGGACATGCAATGTGCAGAGACTCCAATCTCTATCTCTGTGCCAGCTCGCACACATGGACGTCAACCCCCTGAACAAATCTAGTTGTGAGGGAAATTAGAACCTGCTGAGGGGGCTGTATGACGGTAGCGCAGTGGTGATGGGGCAGTAGAGGCCGAGCCGACGGCGTTGTTAATGGAGATAGAGTAACATCAGCCTGATGACGTGTGCAGCCTTACAAGCTGTGACATCACCAGGACACCAGGGTGCGTCGCTCATCATGGTAAAAAACGGGGAGGTGCTTAAGGCACCTGCCCCTTTTGCGTGGGCATCGGCGCAGAAGGACGGGAGAACTGACCCGGATGGCACACAGGTGACCCCATACTGAAGAGGAACTCATGTCTGGCAGACTGGATCGGAGCAATGGACATGCTCTCTCTGTGCCAGCTCGCAATTTGTGGACATCAGCCCCCTGAACACATCTGGATGCAAGGGCAATTAGAACCTGCCGGTGATGGTGATGGGGCAGGTGATGGGGCAGGAACCTGGTGATGGGCCGAGCCAACGGCGTTGTTCATGGAGATAAAGTAACATCATCAGCCTGATAAGCTGTGACATCACATAGCATGAGGAGAGAGATTCCACAGACCGAGAGGAGCAGGCTACACCATGACAACAGCCTTATGTTAAAGGTGATTTAAAAAATCGTCTGTAATAAAACCCATTCCTGTTCGGAGAAATGCCGTCTCCGGTCCTCATTCGCGCATCCCTACCCTCACCTGTTACATAACATGCAAGTTAAATATTATAACTCACAACAACCTCCGGGGGGGTTTCTTATGTCCTTACCTTTGATAGGGACAACACCAAAAAAGCTCCTCCCCCACTAGACTCAACAATTACAGCCAGGAACTTTGGGTTGACTGCGCAGAAGGAGCTGTCCCATGTCACCTTGGAAACTCGAATGTCTTCATAACTCTGCTCCGCCTTCGCCGCCTGACCAAAAACATGCCGGAACTTACTCTGGCGCACAATGCTGCGACTCATCTATAGAGACAAAAGAATGAAATAGGAGGTTAATTAAAAATAATAATCAAATAAGGTGATACATTATCACGCCACCAAAATACCTCATCATCATCTCATCTAACATATACCGTTTATATACATTTTATATGCTGCTATATTTATATCTAATGTATACTACTTTTTATATATTTTATATATAGTGTGTGTATATATATATATATATATATATATATATATATATATATATATATATATATATATATATATTCTTAAATTTATTTCATTTATTTTATATACTTATATTCTATATTATATATACTATATATATTCAGGGCGGCACAGTGGCTTAGTGGTTAGCATGTTCTCCTCTCAGCTCTCGGGATTCCCGGTTCGAATCCCAATCTGGGTGGAGTTTCCATGTTCTCCCCGTGTTCGTTTCTTCCGGGTTCTCCGGTTTCCTCCCACAGTCCAAAAACATGGATCAAGTCAATTGAATTCTCAAAATTGCCCCATATAGAGTGTGTATGTGTGAGTGAGTGTGTGCCCAGCGATGGATTGGCGCCCTGTCCTGGGTCTATCTGCCCAGCGCCCAAAATGTTCTCCCCTGGATGGGCATGGGGAACCCCACCACGACCCTAATAGAGAATAAAGCGGGAGATAATGAATGAAAAAAAAATTATATATATATATATTTATAGTTGTATATTTCACATATCTATATACTATATTTTTATCTCATTTTCTTCTTTAAAATTTTTATTTAAATGATAACTTTAAAAGAACAGGGTAATCGGGGTTCGTGACCCATAATTTCATTCTTGTCTCATGTACCATATTATTACCATATTAATGATGATAAAAAAATGTTTTAATCTTGAATACATGCTCATGTTATAAAGTATTGCTTACTGTATATATCGTGCTTCTGACTGGACTTTAATTTTACTCTTTGTCTGCTTTCCAATGTTAATGAGGGATGAGAGGTTCTTATTTAAAGTGCACATCGATGCCCCGAGATATCGGTATAAATAATGTTTAAAATGTGAAGCGGTCAGAGGTGTGCATTATTGCAACGGCAAATAACACGTTGATTTTTTGCACGTGACGCTTAAAACACACCTACGTCACGTCACATGAGCCAAGACACACTGGCACGCCCTAAATCAAGCTGCAAAGTGCTCAGTTAACAGAAAATCAAGCCCCATCTTGGTGGTAGTAGGGAGTTTCTCCGCAGGGGTCGGATGATTAAGTATGTGACGGTAAGTTTAGCTGCAAACTAATTTACATTGCAGAATTTCAACTGTGAAAGACATTCATCCATTATCTTCAGCTTTATCCTCTATTAGGGTCGCGGGGGGGTTCTCCGAGCACTGGGCAAATACACCCTGGACAGGGCGCCAATCCATCGCTGGGCACACACTCACTCACACACACACACACTCTATATGGGGCAATTTGGAGAACTCAATCCAATTGATCCATGTCTTTGGACTGTGGGAGGAAACCGGAGAACCCGGAGGAAACCCACGTGGACACGGGGAGAACATGGAAACTCCACCCAGATTGGGATTCGAACCGGGAATCCCCAGCGCTGAGAGGAGAACATGCTAACCACTAAGCCACCGGGCCGCCCCACATTTTTTACAGTATTTCACAAAGGTAAGTACACCCCATCACATATCATATTCATAAATATTTTATTTTCTCTTTACTAAAGATACTTAAATACAATGAAAAATGGTCCAGGTACAGCTTGTACAACAGGGTACAGGTGGGGTGCCCTTCAAATGACTCGCTGGTGAAAGGGTCAATATTTTGTATGGCCACCATTACTTTCCAGCACTACCCTGACTCTCTTGGAACATGGAACACTCTAGAGCTTTTCAGGTTCTTACTGAAATCCTCATTCATTCCTCCATGACATCATCACGGAGCTGCTGAATGTTATAGAACTTGCATTCGTCCACCTTCCATTGAGGATGCCCCAGATGCTTAATAAAGGTCAAGTCTGGATACCAGCACCCTTAACCTTAGCTACTTTAGGAAGGCAGTGTTTCACTAAAAGGTGCGTTTGGGGTCATCATCACGTTGGCCTACTGCCCTGCGGCCCATTTTTAGGAATGCGGGGAACATGCTTCAGTATGTTACAGTGCATGTTGGCATTCATCGATCCCCTAAATTCTAAATAAAAAAGTGCAGGCAAGACAGCAAATAATTTTATCTTGGTGTCCTCAGACCACAATGCATGGTTTCAGTAATCCATGTCTTAAATCTGCTTGTCTTCAGCGAACTGTTTGCAGGCTTCTATAGAATCTATAGAAGAGGTTTCTATCTGGGATGACAACCATCCATCCATCCATTATCTCCCGCTTTATCCTCTATTAGGGTCGCGGTGGGGTTCCCCATGCCCATCCAGGGGAGAACGTTTCGGGCACTGGGCAGATACACCCAGGACAGGGCGCCACTCTATCCCTGGGCACACACTCACTCACACAGACACACTCTATATTGGGAATTTTTTTTGGACAACTCAATTGACCTTGATCCATGTTTTTGGACTGTGGGAGGAAACCAGAGAACCCGGAGGAAACCCAGGCGGACACGGGGAGAACATGGAAACCCCACCCAGATGGGGATTCGAACTGGGAATCCCTAGCGCTGAGAGACGAACGTGTTAACCACTAAACCACCGTGCCGCCCGGGATGACAACCATGTAAACCAATTTGATACAGTGTGCAGTGTATGGTCTGGGCACTGACAGGATGCCCCCTACACATTTAACCTCATATGTCTCTTTTCCAATGCCAACCTCTGGATATGACAAGTACGCACACTCGACTTCTTGGGGTGACCATGGCAGTGGAACCTGTCCTGTAGAACCACTGTATGGTCTTGGCCGCCGTGCTGCAGCTCAGTTTAAGGGTGCAATCTGCTTTTAGGACAATCCATCATTTTGCAGAGCAACTAATATTTTTTCCAGATCCTTGAGAGATTTCTTTTAAGGTGAAAGGATAATCCCCACATTATCCCCACAATGTTATTCCTTTAATTTGCAGCTCAATACAAGCAAATTGACAATTATGCAAATTAGCTGATGACATCATCTAGCGAGGGCGGCACGGTGGCTTAGTAGTTAGCATGTTCTCCTCTCAGCGCTAGGGATTCCTGGTTCGAATCCCCATCTGGGTGGAGTTTCCATGTTCTCCCCGTGTCCACGTGAGTTTCCTCCGGGTTCTCCAGTTTCCTCCCACAGTCCAAAAACATGGATCAAGTCAATTGAGTTCTCCAAATTGCCCCATATAGAGTGTGTCTGTGTGAGTGAGTGTGTGTACAGAGATAGATTGGCGCCCTGTCCTGGGTGTATCTGTCCAGCGCCTGAAACGTTCTCCCCTGGATGGGCATGGGGAACCCCCCCCCACGACCCTAATATAGGACAAAGCGGAAGATAATGGATGGATGAATCATCTAGCGACTTTTAGGACAGCCAATAGCTACTTTCCTTGCCGAGAAGTTACTGTCTATGTGCGAAACCGTGCGAATGTTCTTACACCATTACACCCCTAATACAATTTATCACACCTGCCCCCCTTCACACCCGAGTTCTATTAACACTAACAAGTCACATGACACAGAGGAGGAAGATTTGCTTACATAATGATTACTTCACGCAAGTGTTGTCCAATGAAAAGATATAATGATATATATAAAATGTGAGGGGTGTACTTACTTTTGGGAGATAATGTACATACATGTTCACAGTTCCATTTCCTGTAAAGATGAACTTTGTAGTTCTACAATTCCATTCTGTAGTCCATCAGTTTGTGTCCTACAGTACATACTGTGTACGTCCCCTTTACTCTGTTCTAATGGTCAGGACCTCAATAGTACCCCCACAGAGCAGGGATTATCTGGTTGGTGCATTATTCCTATCCCAGCAGTGTCACTGAGGTGTTTAAATGAACCTCCAGCAGCACTGCTGCACTAGAACCCCCTCACTGCATCAGTGTCACTGCAGAACTGACAATAAACAATCCACCACCCAAATGATACCTGCTCTGTGATGTGCTGACCAACAGAGAACAGAGAACCAACAGGGGACTAACAACAACAAAGAACACAGATGGACTACAGTCTGGAATTATAAAACTACAAAGTCCGTCTATATGATAAGAGGAGGAAATAGACAATGGAGCAAGAAGGGGGCGTGGCCAAACTTTTCACTGGCACTGTAGTTCTCATTATCTTCTGCTTAATCCTTTACTAGGGTCATGGGGAGGGGGGGGGGTTCCCCATGCCCACCCAGGAGATAAAGTTTCGAGCGCTGGGCAGATACACCCAGGACAGGGTGCTGATCTATTGCTGGGCACACACTCACTCACACACACTCTATATGGGGCAATTTAGAGCATTCATTTACCTTATATCCATGTTTTTGGACTGTGGTAGGAAATTGGAGAACCCGGAGGAAACCCACGCAGACACGGGGAGGACATGGAAACTCCACCCAGATTGGGATTCATTCATTGCTTAAAGGAGAACGTGCTAACCACTAAACCACCGTGCCGTTTTTAATTTTGACAAGAGATATTTTTATGGACAGCAAAGTATTTGAAGTTATATAAAGTTTAAGTTGATTTATTGTGGGATAATATTCCTGTCTGTTTTTTATTCCTATTTCCATTCATTTATTATCTTCCGCTTTATCCTCTACTAGGGTCGCGGGGGGGGGGTCTCCATACCCATCCAGGGGAGAACGTTTCGGGCGCTGGGCAGATACACCCAGAACAGGGCGCCAATCCATCACTGGAAACACACTCACTCACACAGACACACTCTATATGGGGCAATTTGGAGAACTCAATTGACTTGATCCATGTTTTCGGACTGTGGGAGGAAACCGGAGAACCCGGATGAAACCCATGCAGACACGGGGAGAACATGGAAACTCCACCCAGGTTGGGATTCGAACCAGAATCCCCAGCGCTGAGAGGAGAACATGCTAACCACCAAACCACCATCCATCCATCCATTCATTATCTTCCGCTTATCCTCTATTAGGGTCGCGGGGGGGTTCCCCATGCCCATCCAGGGAGAATGTTTCGGGCGCTGGGCAGATACACCCAGGACAGGACGCCAATCTATCACTGGACAGTGGACACACACTCACTCACACAGACACAATCTATATGGGGCAATTTGGAGAATTCAATTGACCTTGATCCCTGTTTTTGGACTGTGGGAGGAAACCGGAGAACCCGGCGGAAACCCACGCAGACACGGGGAGAACATGGAAACTCCACCCAGATTGGGATTCGAACCAGAATACCCAGCACTGAGAGGAGAACATGCTAATCACTAAGCCACCACAAGTTATTTTTACTTTTGTGACAAAACATAATTTAGGTTTTGAAGTTATATAAAGTTTAAGGTGATTTATTGTGGGATAATGTTCCTATTTATCTTCAGAAAACATTTACTTTTAGTGTTATTAGTTATTTAGCTATTCGATTCAATCGACTCGTCCGTTCTGAAGACTCGAATCCGGGAATTGAATCGCGGTGCCCATCAATAGCCTGAGTGACTGGGACACTTTCCTAATATAGTAATGAGCTGAACTGCCGCTCGTTTGCCCCCCTGTCCCCCGCTGCTGGGTTCGGTCCCTCACTCAGAGCTTTAGGACTCGAAGACCCCCACGGTTTCCCCTTTAAAAAAAGAGCAGAGGCTTTTAAACAGCCATATAATATCCTCAAACCCGGCCACCCGCCACAAATGTCCGAAAGAGCCTCGAAGCTTGACGCGGGGTGACGAGGCACGGCTCTAAAAGTCATTAAAAACATTCTAACAGGTTTAATAACGAAAATCACCTTAAAAACAGTTTAAAACGCGCTCACCTCTGTGATTAAATAACGCGGCTCGCTTTGAAGGGCTCCTGTCCCCGGGTGACGTCGACGCGTTCGAGTCTCCTCAGGAAAGCTTCGTTCGTTTGTCGCTTTGTTTGGACCTTTTCTTTAATTCCAGCTGAGAAAGTTAGTTGTTAGTTGTTCGGGCTCGCTTTATGAGTGTCGTTCTTCGGGGGGCAAGTGGAAGAAAGAGGGGAAATCATTTGGGGCTGACAGGAGGAGGCGGGGGGGGTGTCCGGGGGGGGGCGGGAGGGCGCACGAGGCTATTTTCGAGCCGACTCTTCATCCCGTGGCCGCGCGCCAGAACCGAGCGTGGAGTTCAAGGGGCGCTTCGCGGTGTTTCACTGAGTCGCTTAACTCAACTTTATTCACCAGTCAGAATCGACTCCGACTCTTATACTTCTATTAGATTAACCCCGGGTGGTCAGCACGTTCTCCCAGGAATTCAGGTTCGAATCCCCATCTGGGTGGAGTTTCCATGTTCTCCCCGTGTCCGCGTGGGTTTCCGCCGGGTTCGCCGGGTTCCTCCCGCAGTCCAAAAACATGGATCAAGGTCAATTGAGTTCTCCAAATTGCCCCGTAGAGTGTGTCTGTGTGAGTGAGTGTGTGTCCAGAGATAGATTGGCGTCCTGTCCTGGGTGTATCTGCCCAGCGCCCGAAACGTTCTCCCCTGGGTCCCCCCCCTCCCCCCCGCGCGACCCTAATAGAGGATAAAGCGGAAGACAATAGATGGATAGCTTAACTCCAGGTGGCACGGTGGCTTAGTGGTTAGCATGTTCTCCTCTCAGCGCTAGAGATTCAGGTTCGAATCCGGGTTCTCCGGTTTCCTCCCACAGTCCAAAAGATCATCCTGGATGTAAGGCCCGAGACGTTGGAATTCCCTCCAAATTGCCCCTTATATTAATGGAGTGTGTCAATGTGAGCACGGTGGTGTATAAGCCCCTCTCAGCGATTCCCGGTTCAAATCTGATTGGGTGGAATTTCCCTGTTCTCCCCGTGTTTCCTCCTGTGTATCTGCCCAGCAGCCCGGACACGGTCAATCCTCCTGGATGGTCCATGGAGGAATGCCCAGCGATAGATTGGTGTCCCCTGGGTGTACTGCCCAACATTCTCCCCTGGATGGGCATGGGGAACCCCCCTCAACCTGATAAAGCAGAGGATAATGGATGGATAGCTTAACCACAGTTACTGAGTCCAGTACTGAGTCTATTAGTGCAGTTGTTCTTAAATGTTCTTAAATTGTGCTACTCTACCACTGGTGGTACACCATATATATATATTTATTCATTCATTCATTCATTATCTTCCACTTGATCCTATATTAGGGTTGCAGGGGGGTTCCCATGCCCATCCAGGGGAGAACGTATAGGGTGCTGGGCAGATACCAGGACAGGGCGGCAATCTATCGCTGGGAACACACTCACTCACACAGACACACTCTATATGGGGCAATTTGGAGAACTCAATTGACTTCATCCATGTTTTTGGACTGTGGGAGGAAACCGGAGAACCCGGAGGAAACCCACGCAGACACGGGGAGAACATGGAAACTCCACTCAAATGGGGATTCGAACCGGGAATCCCTAGTGCTGAGAGGAGAACATGTTAACCACTAAGCCACCGTGCCGCCTATATATATATATACTGTATATATGGCGTACCACTAGTGGTAGGGTAGCAGTTTGGCCACTAGATGGCAGTATTTGATTGTTAGAGAATCTAGAAACATGATTAGCGTTCACTTTAAAAACAGACTAGTTTATGTCTCAAAAGTCCCGTTTATCAATGTTGTTTTCAGTAAAGGCGTTCATGAATCAAACCTTGTGTTTTATTAGTGTTTGTAAGCGTTTTATAAAATCAATAACGCTCTCGAGGTTGTGTATTCATTCTTTTATCAGCTTCCACTTAATCCTCTATTAGCTGTCCATGGCTGGACACACACTCACACAGACATACATATAAACATACACAATATCCATCCATTATCTTCCACTTTATCCTCTATTAGGGTGACGGGGGGGTTCCCCATGCCCATTCAGGGGAGAACGTTTCGGGTGCTGGGCAGATACACTCAGGACAGGACGCCAATCTATCTCTGGGCACACACTCACTCACACAGACACACTCTATATGGGGCAATTTGGAGCATTCAATTGACCTTGATCCATGTTTTTGGACTGCGGGAGGAAACCGGAGAACCACAGGAGGAAACCCATGCAGACACGGGGAGAACATGGAAATTCCACCCAGATGCAGATTCAAACCGGGAATCCCTAGTGCTGAGAGGAGAACATGCTTACTACTAAGCCACCATGCTGGCCCCGATTTTGACATCCATCCATTAATAATAGAGG
>JAFMOC010000186.1:605000-677500 GCA_019802505.1 Corydoras sp. C115 | reverse complement strand
TGTGCTGGGTGTATCTGCCCAGCGCCTGAAACATTCTCCCCTGGATGGGCATGGGGAACTCCCCCCCGGACCCTAATATAGGACAAAGCGGAATATAATGGATGGATGGATTTTACAAGTTTACGGTACGTCACATGGTATTCGTAACGAACCATTCGTGGCGGGTCACACGGCTCGGTACGCGCTTTTCTCACGCAGAATACAACGGTATTAAAATGCTACTGGGCAAAAGTTGGCTGGTATGATGTGGTGGAGGGCTTACATTGGGCCTTATGGACTTCAGCTCGGAGGCCGGGTTACAAACCGAGACACTGCTGTTCTCCTGAGGAACAAAGACGGGGAGGTGAGGTGAGGAACATGTGACATAGCATGCACAACAATACCAATGTAGTGAATGAGACATGAGGATCAGCACATTAATGGAGATGGAACACTCCATGCAACATCACTTCTTAGCAGACATGAACGCAAACCAAACACATGAGTATGAGTATGGAGAACTTGCTTTGAATAAAGTTGGGACTTACTTTCAGTAACACTACTCCGTTGCTGCAGAATAACGATAAACCATTTAAAATGGATTTAATGGTATTTACTAGGGGTGAGCTGCAGTATTCGCTGATTCGACGATTCGATTTGGAGAACCGTAGTCGACTATGAACCTCATAGTCGAATGTACCATTTTGACCACATGGGGGAGCCCATGGCTGCTGCTAAGCATTAGTTTTTACATGAAATGTCTTTGTTTTCTTTATATATATAGACTTTTGCCAAATAAAATCTTCCTAATTTCTGTAAAAAAAAATTTTAAATGATGTGTGCGCTTTAAGAATAGGCTACACATTAATAAAGCAAGTAAAATATTAAAAAAAATTTTTTTTTCAAAAACCACGCTTATAGTGCCATCTTGTGGTGAAATTTTAACTGATTCGACTATCAGTCGACGAATCAGATTCGACTATGAAAATCCTTAGTTGAAGACACCCCTAGTAATTACAGCCAACATTCTACACATTTTCATTTCAGCTGTAGGGGGTGGAAGAATACATTCTGGCACAATGCCCCACTAGGAGCACTATAAACAGGTTCATTTTGCAAGTTGAACACCGGATGGTAGGGGTGTAACGGTACGTCACATGGTATTCGTCACGAACCATTCGTGGCGGGTCACACGGCTCGGTACGCGCTTTCTCACGCAGAATACAGCGGTATTAAAATGCTACTGGGCAAAAGTTGGCTGGTATGATGTGGTGGAGGGCTTACATTGGGCCTTATGGACTTCAGCTCGGAGGCCGGGTTACAAACCGAGACACTGCTGTTCTCCTGAGGAACAAAGACGGGGAGGTGAGGAACATGTGACATAGCATGCACAACAATACCAATGTAGTGAATGAGACATGAGGATCAGCACATTAATGGAGATGGAACACTCCATGCAAAATCACTTCTTAGCAGACATGAATGCAAACCAAACACATGAGTATGAGTATGGAGAACTTGCTTTGAATAAATTTGGGACTTACTTTCAGCAACACTACTCCGTTGCTGCAGAATAACGATAAACCATTTAAAATGGATTTAATGATATTTACTAGGGGTGAGCTGCAGTATTCGCTGATTCGACGATTCGATTCGGAGAACCGTAGTCGACTATGAACCTCATAGTCGAATGTACCATTTTGACCACATGGGGGTGCCCATGGCTGCTGCTAAGCATTAGTTTTTACATGAAATGTCTTTGTTTTCGTTATATATATAGCCTTTTGTCAAATAAAATCATCCTAATTTCTGTTAAATTTTTTTTAAATGATGTGTGCACTTTAAGAATAGGCTACACATTAATAAAGCAAGTAAAATATTTAAAAAAATCTTTTTTAAAAACCACGCTTATAGCGCCATCTTGTGGTGAAATCGACTATCAGTCGACGAATCAGATTCGACTATGAAAATCCTTAGTTGAAGACACCCCTAGTAATTACAGCCAACATTCTACACATTTTCATTTGAGCTGTAGGGGGTGGAAGAATACATTCTGGCACAATGCCCCACTAGGAGCACTATAAACTGGTTCATTTTGCAAGTTGAACACCGGATGGTAGGGGTGTAACGGTACGTCACATGGTATTCGTCACGAACCATTCGTGGCGGGTCACACGGCTCGGTACGCGCTCTCTCACGCAGAATACATTACAGAATACAGCGGTATTAAAATGCTACTGGGCAAAAGTTGGCTGGTATGATGTGGTGGAAGGCTTACATTGGGCCTTATGGACTTCAGCTCGGAGGCCGGGTTACAAACCGAGACACTGCTGTTCTCCTGAGGAACAAAGACGGGGAGGTGAGGTGAGGAACATGTGACATAGCATGCACAACAATACCAATGTAGTGAATGAGACATGAGGATCAGCACATTAATGGAGATGGAACACTCCATGCAACATCACTTCTTAGCAGACGGAGACATTCCATGACATGAATGCAAACCAAACACATGAGTATGAGTATGGAGAACTTGCTTTGAATAAAGTTGGGACTTACTTTCCGCAACACTACTCCGTTGCTGCAGAATAACGATAAACCATTTAAAATGGATTTAATGGTAATTACAGCCAACATTCTATACATTTTCATTTGAGCTGTAGGGGGTGGAACAATACATTCTGGCACAATGCCCCACTAGGAGCACTATAAACTGGTTCATTTTGCAAGTTGTACATCCAATACAGTGAATCCGCAGGGAATGGATCCGTGATAGCAGGTTTTTAATATAACATCTGACCCCCCTCCCCCCCATACTGAATTCGTACCAAACCGTGAGGTTTGAACCCGAACGGGAAATTTTGCGTACCGTTACATCGCTACCAGAAGGTGTAACGAACCAGGACCTGATTTCATAAATATAAATATGTCCGTATTTTCCGGACCATAAGGCGCACCTAAAAGCCTAAAATTTTCCCAGAAATTGGACGTGCGCCTTATAATCCGGTGCGCCTTATACGTGTACGGAGTTCCGAATTCTATAAACGTTATTGTTGTGTGGCCGGGTGGTTTTTTTCCACACATCACCGTCCCTGCTGAAAAAGCAGAGTGAAGAAAATTAATTCGGAGCTCGCCGTCATTCCGGGAGGATTAAATAAAGAACTGCGACCGCTGGACATTGGTGTAAACGGGGCGTTTAAAGTAAAGTTGCGGGCGGCGTGGGAGCGATGGATGATAGACGGCGAACACACGTTTACTAAAACTCGGGAGGCGGCGGCGGGGCGAGTTACGCCACCGTCTGTGAATGGATTGTGGATGTCTGGGCTGAGCTTTCTGCTGTGACCGTCGTCAGAGCTTTCACGAAAGCCGGCATCGTCGCCGAACGGCCGTCTGGAGACGAGACGGACTCAGACATCGATGAGGGGAGAACCCGGAGTGCTCGATAGTGAAACGGGGAGAACCCGGAGTGCTCGATAGTGTGTCTGATAGTTAATTCAGACACAGAAGATGAGGACTTTGATGGATTTGTGGGAGAAGAGTGATTAAAATAATGTGTGTTTTGTCAAGTAGTAGAATAAACTTCAATTATAAATCAGCGTTTTACATCCTTTACTTTTCTTGTAGATCGTATGTTTTAGCGAGTGCCTTATAATATGCTGCCGTACAGAATAAGTACCGTACAGAAATAGAGTCCCTAATTGAGACTGCGCCTTATAATACGGTGCGCCTTATACGTGGGGCAAATACAGAAATAGACCCCGTAATTCAGACTGCGTCTTATAATACGGTGCGCCTTATGGTCCGGAAAATACGGTACTGTAATACTTTAATAGATTCTTACATTGTAATGAGGGGTAGCGCTTCGTGTCCCACCGAAATGCACCCGGTTACGGTCCGTCCTTCACGTCCCATCCATAAACACTCTCATTTATTAATACTCTATTCCATTTACAATCGTAGCGCACTCCTGATACGACTTTGGGAGTTCTGCTGTTTTGAGACTGCGCCTTATAATATGGTGTGCCTTATGGTCCGGAAAATACGGTAATTATTATATTTACAGATTTACAGTCAGGAATCAGATATTAATAAAATACCGGGTTCATATAAAGTTGAATAGGAGTGCATCATGACATCCCTGAATAACAGAAATACATGAATACAATCAAAATAGAGATTACGAGCTGCAATTAAATCCAGCACTTTGGATTATTATTAGAAAATGAGTGGAGATGGTGGTCCATTATCTCACTCTGAAAATATGGCAAGATTCAAACTTTCATAGGAAGAACACAAAAAAACATATTTTTTACATTAAAATGGTCAAACTCAGAAGTGTCGTATTTTAACAACACACTCTTAATAAACGCTATGACACTATAACACTTTTCCAACGACAATATCTCACAGCTGCTATATTTTATATTTAATTTTTATTTCTTTATCCATCCGTTATCCTCCGCTTTATCCTCTATTAGGGTCGCGGGGGGGTTCCCCATGCCCATCCAGGGGAGAACGTTTCGGGCGCTGGGCAGATACACCCAGAAAAGGATGCTAATCTATCACTGGGTACACTCATTCACACAGACAATGTATAGGGGCAATTTGGGGGCATTATTCCATTCATCTATTATCTTTTGCCTAATCCTCTTACTAGGGAGGTGGGGGGGTTCCATGCCCATCCAGGGGAGAATGTTTCGGGCGCTGGGGAGATCCATCACCTGACTAACTCACTCATACAGACTCACAAACACACAGATTCACACCCTTTGGGGCAATTTAGAGCAGCCAATTCACCTTGAATCCATGTTTTTGGACTGTGGGCGAAAACTAGAAAGCCCAGAGGAAGCCCATAAGGACACAGGGAGGACATGGAAACGTGCTAACAACTACCCCAGTCCAGTATTGGGGTTTCAGGTACTGGGCAGATGGTGGCAATCTATCACTAGGCACACTCACACTGGGGGGGGTCCCCATGCCCATCCAGGGGAGAAAGTTTCAGGCGCTGGGCACACACACACTCACACAGACACTCTCTTGGAGAACTCAATTGACCTCGAGCCATGTTTTTGGACTGTGGGAGGAAGCTAGAAAGCCCAGAGGAAGCCCACATGGACACAGGGAGGACATGGAAACATGTGAACAACTACCCCATTCCAGTTTTGGGGTTTCAGGTACTGGGCAGATGGTGGCAATCTATCACTAGGCACACTCACACTGGGGGGGGTCCCCATGCCCATTCAGGGGAGAAAGTTTCAGGCATTGGGCAGATACACCCAGGACAGGACGCCGATCTATCACTGGGCATACACTCACTCACATAGACACTCTCTTGGAGAACTCAATTGACCTCGAGCCATGTTTTTGGACTGTGGGCGAAAACTAGAAAGCCCAGAGGAAGCCGTCCTTATGGGCTTCTATAAGAAAGCCCAGAGGAAGCCCACATGGACACAGGGAGGACATGGAAACATGCTAACAACTACCCTAGTCCAGTTTTGGGGTTTCAGGTACTGGGCAGATGGTGGCAATCTATCACTAGGCACACTCACACTTGGGGGGCGGGATCCCCATGCCCAACCAGGGGAGAAAGTTTCAGGCGCTGGGCAGATACACCCAGGACAGGACGTCGATCTATCACTGGACATACACTCACACACACAGACACTCTCTTGGAGAACTCAATTGACCTCGATCCATGTTTTTGGACTGGGGGAGGAAGCTAGAAAGCCCAGAGGAAGCCCACATGGACACAGGGAGGACATGGAAACATGTGAACAACTACCCCTGTCCAATTTTGTAAGTCAAAATGACTGCCTGTGATGAGTGATCATGCACATGGAACCAGCTCCAGAACTTTGACCTAAAGAATCGAGAAATGCACATTTTTTAATTTCTTGATGTCACATCTGTGTTTCTACCTTTTTTTGCTCGTCCTCGCCTTTGGCGGGGAGCTCAGGTAGCAGCAGCTTCGATTCCTGGCTGGGACTTTTATCCCGGGCCGTCTGCTGCTCAGAACTTGCCCGACTTTGGCCCTCTTGAGAGAGGCCAATGAATTTCTCTCTGGCACTGAAGAAGTCGATGCGGTCCGAGCTGAGAGCCGAGGGCAGGGAGGCAGAAAGGCCGGCTTCCTGTACTGTGGCACTGGGGTGTTGGTGGTGGTCATCATTTTTGGCATGACCTTGCCCTGCACAGTTTACGTCTGTGTCAGGCACTTGCTGGTTGAATTTCTGCCTGAGTTCAGGCACCTGTGTCGACAGCCCCACAGGCGAGTTCGGAGCTGGTTTGCTCGGTTCAGGAGTCCTGCTTCTGACATTTCCCGCTCGCGATTTCTCCTCGGGCACCTCGGGCTGCTCGGGGCTGGTGGGTTTGGTTTCTCCACAAGAGACAAGCTTTGCAGAGGCGAGCTGATGAAGAGCAGCAGGTGGATGGGGGCGACCGACCGACATGCTTTCTGCAGGCGCGGAGTCGGGTTGAGCCTCTGGGATTATTGGAGCAGCCCTGGGTTTAGGGAGTGGTTCTTCAGCGAGGCTTTCCTTGGATTCACCCAGTCCATTCGAAAGCGCCATCTCCTGCTCGCTCGTCTTTGGTTGGTCCTTTTCACCCAGCGCAGACGCACAGGTCGGGCTAAGTGTCTGCAGAAGCTCTTGGAGTGACGGAGACGCAGTGCTGCCCGTCTGGTTGCGGGGATTGGAGCGACCGAGGGACTGGGCTGCAGGGGTTTTCATAAGGGGCTCGTGATGTTCTGAGAGGTTGCTGTCTGAATGAGAGCGCCACAATTTGTTGTGCCTCTGCCGGCTAAAAAATAAATAGAAAAGACAGAGGGCCTTCAATTTCGGCTTTATATTTACATGTCTGTAAATGTTGGTTAATTAATATCCTGCACTAAGCAATACGTACTGCTAGCAATGCTGCTGAGAACTGAAAATTATTTTACTGAAAGTAGAATAGTATTATTATTAATTTATACACATATATATATATATATATATATATATATATATATATATATATATATACACACACACATATATATATATATATATAATAAAATATAATTATACACATACATACATACATACATACATACATATATATACATACATATACATATATATATATATATACATACATACATACATACATATATATATATATATATATATATATATATATATATATATATACACACACACACACATATACACACACACATATATATATATATATATATATATATATATATATATATATATATATATATATATATATATATATATATATATATATATATATATATACACATACATACACACACGCACCCCCACACACCCACGGAGGTCCCCATGCCATCCAGGGGAGAACGTTTCGGGCACTGGGCAGATACACCCAGGACAGGACGCCAATCTATTACTAGACAGACAGACAGACAGACAGACAGACAGACACACACACTCGATATGGGGCAATTAGGAGAATTCAATTGACCTTTATCCATGTTTTGGGACTGTGGGAGGAAACCGGAGAACCCGGAGGAAACCCACGCGGACACGGGGTGAACATGAAAACTCCACCCAGATTGAGATTCGAACAAGGAATCCCTAGCACTGAGAGGAGAACATGCTAACCACTAAGCCACCGTGCCACCCTTATTTATATATATATAATATAAAAAAATTTTCACAATGTTTCATTCATTTCGCCACTTTTTCCACCACTGCATAGATTAAATATGATAAATGTACTTGGTTTTCCATGTTAAACAAAAAAAAAAAAAAAAAAATTTTTTTAATAATTTGCCCCTCCAAAAATTTCAGGATGGGTGGGAAAGGGGGAGGGTTCCCCATGCCCATCCAGGGGAGAACGTTTTGGCCGCTGGGCAGAGCGCCAATCCATTACTGGGCACACACTCACTCACACAAACACACTCTACTGTTTATGGGGCAATTTTAGAGCATTCAATATATTTTGAATCCATGTTTTTGGACTGTAGGAGCAAACCACAGATCCCGGAGGGAACACGAGGAGAACATGGAAACTCCACCCAGATTGGGATTCAAACCTGGATCCCCAGCGCTGAGAGGAGAACATGCTAACCACTAAACCACCATCCCACCCAGTATGATCAGATTACAGATTTATGGCAAAAATAATGTTACATACAAACAATTTGTATAATCCTTTGCGTTGTAGTGTATAAACCCTTTGCTTAAAGTTTAAGTCTCTACACTGCATGTCATGCTTATCGAAACCCACACCCCGGTATATTCTGTAGACTCTGAAAAAAGCTTTAAACTCCTGCTTTGCCCATATGCAAATCAACTGGATACCTGGCCAGTAGGATTCCCTGGTACTCCACCAGCTGCCTCATAAATGAAGGGTTGGGTTTGGTGACAGCGCGACGCTCTTTGACGTAATCAAAGGCCTGTTCTAGATCCCAGTCATACTCCTTCATGGCGTAGGCGATGACGGTGGAGGCTGAACGGCTGACGCCCATTTTGCAGTGCACAAGACACTTGGCACCTGCTTTCCTACAGACAGCGGTTGAGATTTCATTATGACAGATGACATTTCAATAATAATAAATAAAAAGGTTCTCAAGTTTTTCAAACTAACTTGGCTCTGGAGATGAATTTGTAAGTGTCGTTCCAATAGGCAAGCAGGTCCGTGGCCTCTTCGTCATACACGCGGATGTTGTGATATTCAAACAGGCCGGGAAAGAAGTTATCAATCTCCCGCGTCACATTGAGGATGTACTGAACCCTACGGAAGGAAAAGAGAGACTGCGGTCATGCTCATTGATTCTGTGATGTATACTGAAAGGTGGTATATAATTATCCATCCATCCATTATCTTCTGCTTTGTCCTATATCAGGGTCGCACCTTGTTTTTTTATTATACAATTATTTTATTATATTATTATTTTTATTTTATTATATTATTTTTTATTACAATCGTGTATTGTGAATGAATCACAGGAAAAATGTACTCCGCCTAATACCACCTAGCTGTACTCCGCCTAATACCACCTCTTTCACGTGATTTATTCACATGAATACATGCCCTCTCATACCTTATTGCTTTAATAATAATAATAATATTATATATATATATATATATATATATATATATATATATATATATATATATATATATATATATATATATATATACACACACACACACACACACACACACACACACACATTCAGCTTTATCCTCTATTACGGTCACGGGGGGGTTCCCCATGCCCATCCAGGGGAGAACGTTTCGGGCGCTGGGCAGATCTCACTCACACAGACACACTATATGGGGCAATTTGGAGAATTCAATTGACTTGATCCATGTTTTTGGACTGTGGGAGGTAACCGGAGAACCCGGAGGAAACCCACGCGGACACGGGGAGAACAATTATAAAGGGATCGTGGAAAACACTTGTTGACTTGTTGACAAAACGTCCTTGGTTTAATTATCAGGGAAGGACAGAGTCCTTGTATGTTTTCTCTGTGCATGTGTGGGTTTCTCCAGGAGCCACAGCTTCCCCTCACAATCTTTAGACAGGCAAATTATGTCAACTTAAAATGTATACATTGGTGCGTCTAACCTGCAATGGACTGGTGAGCTGTACAGTGTGATCACAAACCCAGTAAGGTGTGGAAACAGCTTAAAAAAGGCTTATGAAGGTAATGAACAGAGTCCTTTTCTCTTACCCGCTGTTTTGCAACTCTTCGAGATTCGATGCATTCCACTCCGAGCCCTATTCCAGATGAGATTTAAGATGAGTCATGAGAATTAAATACAACAAACTCCATCTCCAAAAAACAACCTGCAGGAGGGACTGACTCACCAGGTAAACATGCTCAAAGATCTCAGTGGGACTGTCCATCTGCCCCAAAATGACGATCATCTCATTATCAATGTATTCTTTAAACTCCCGCAGGTTGCAACCCATCTGCATCTCCAGCTCTGTGCGGATCTGACACAGTGAGAGAATTTAATGAGGGTTAAAGGTCTTGCTCAAAGGCCCATAGTGGTAACTTCAATGACCATGGGATTTGAACCTTCGGACTGACAGCCCAATAACATAACCGCTGCGCTACCACACACCTGAATATTGTGAGACCCATGACAGTAATAATGGGTGAAAAGGGAACACCCCCCACCCCAGCATTTTAATATACTTACCGTATTTTCCGGACCATAAGGCGCACCGTATTATAAGGCGCAGTCTGAATTACGGGGTCTATTTCTGTATTTGATCCACGTATAAGGCGCACCGTACTATAAGGCGCAGTCTGAATTAGGGACTCTGTTTCTGTACGGTACTTATTCTGTACGGCAGCGTATTATAAGGCACTCGCTAAAACATACGATCTACAAGAAAAGTAAAGGATGCAAAACTCTCATTTATAATTGAAGTTTGTTCTACTACTTAACAAAACACACATTATTTTAATCACTCTTCTCCCACAAATCCATCAAAGTCCTCGTCTTCTGTGTCTGAATTAAAAAGCTGGTTCTCTATCGAGCACTCCGGGTTCCCCCTCATCGATGTCTGAGTCCGTCTCGTCGCCAGGCGGCTGTTAAACGATGATGCCGGCTTTCGTGAAAGCTCGGACGACGGTTACAGCAGAAACCTCAGTCCAGGCTCCACAATCCATTCACAGACGGTGGCGTAACTCGCCCCGCCGCCGCCTCCCGAGTTTTATTAAAGGTGTTCACCGTCTATCATCCATCACTCCCACGCCGCCCGCAACTTTACTTTAAACGCCCCGTTTACGCCAATGTCCAGCGGTCGGAGTTCTTTATTTAATCCTCCGAATTAATTTTCTTCACTCGGCTTTTCTGTGAGATGAGCGCACATGGAGCCACAGATCAGCAGGGACGGTGATGTGTGGAAAACCCTACCCGGTCGCACAACAATACTTTTATAGATTTTGGAACTCAGTACACGTATAAGGCGCACCGGATTATAAGGCGCACGTCCGATTTCTGGGAAAATTTTAGGCTTTTAGGTGCGCCTTATACTTATAGTCTGGAAAATACGGTATTTTCATTTTTGTACATACCTACAGTATATTTACACATGAGTTCTGAGCAAAGCATAGTCACACATCGCTACAGCACAGGTGTGCTGGTAGGCAATAGCCTGGACAGCTGATGCTCTCGGTGCAGAACATGTTGACAGACAGCCGAGGAAAAAGACCCGCGTTGGTATTGCGGTAATGCTGTAACATTTGCGATGTGTCTTTTGCAGAAAGAATAAAAAAAAAAAACTATTTTGCTCCCTACACACGAGGTCGTATGTCCTGGTATCCACATGTGTAACAATGTCATTACTTTTGTTGAAATATACATCATGAGGTCATTCATTCTAATAAATAACAGTCTCATCAGATGTACATGGCTGTCCTACACTGTTGATGCTGCCCGGCCGCTCAAGGAGGATGAAACCCCACTGAGCCTCGGTCCTCACAAGGTTTCTTCCTTAAATATCAACATAACAGGGAGTTTTGTCTTGCCACTGTCTCTTCAGCTTGCTCTTTGAGGGTTTAAAGGCTTATAACTGTAAAGCTGCTTTGTGACGACGTACTATTGTAAAAAAAAACGCTCTATAAATAAATAACTTGAACTTAACTAGATATACATTTATTTAGTCGGTTTAACACAAAAATCTTTAATAATTGATTAGTAGTAACTGATAATTGGTAGCTCAGTGGTTAGGGTGATGGGCGATCTATTAGAAGGTTGTATCTATCCATCCATTCATCCATTATATTCCACTTTATCCTCTATTAGGGTCGCGGGGGGGTTCCCCATGCCCATCCAGGGGAGAACGTTTAGGGTGCTGGGCAGATACACCCAGGACAGGACGCCAATCTATCGCTGGGCACACACTCACTCACACAGACACACTCTATATGGGGCAATTTGGAGAACTCAATTGACCTTGATCCATGTTTTTGGACTGTGGGAGGAAAACGGAGAACCCGGAGGAAACCCACGCAGACACGGGGAGAACATGGAAACTCCACCCAGATTGGGATTCGAACCGGTCTGTCCTGATGTTTTGTGCTTTTTGCAGCAACATGTAATTGATTTCATGTTCATGGATTACTGTAGGGGGCGGCACGGTGGCTTGGTGGTTAGCATGTTCTCCTCTCAGTGCTAGGGATTCCCGGTTTTAATCCCCGTTTGGGTGGAGTTTCCATGTTCTCCCCGTGTCCGCGTGGGTTTCCTCCGGGTTCTCCGGTTTCCTCCCACAGTCCAAAAACATAGATCAAGTCAATTGAATTCTCCAAATTGCCCCATATAGAGTGTGTCTGTGTGAGTGAGTGTGTCCAGTGATAGATTGGTGTCCTGTCCTGGGTGTATCTGCCCAGCGCCCGAAACATCCCCCCCCCCCACGACCCTAATAGAGGAAAATAATGGATGGATGGATTACTGTAGGTAATAAAATCAAAAACACTCTCACATATATTATAAAAAAGTCTCTTGGCTTTAGTAAATAATATGTATGTGTGTATGTGTATACACTCACCTCTTTAGATGTGACGTTCTCCAGGTCTTTCTGCATCATGATCTCTCTGAGCCGTGTCTTGATCAGTCGCTCTGTTCTTTCTCGCTCAGTTGGCCTGCTGACACATAACACACATCATTACGACTCCTGAATAGATTTCAATTAGACTTAAGTGGAAAAACGATTATCGATTAAAACTCATGTACAGGTCTTGTTTGTTATGTTGAAATGATGTTTTATACACTATGAAAATATCTCAGTACATTAACAAGCTAGCAGAGATATTTTTTGCTTGTTTTTTTTTTTGCTTATTGACTTATAATTAGCATTTCCACCTGGATACGTTATTGATAAAGTTTCATCCGTTTTATAAAAGGTCATTTGTCATCAACTTATTTATTGTATCCTTGTAAAATGATCACATGCAGGAAAACAAAAAGAAAATCTGTAACTCTAAAGATAAGATTAAAACAGTTGTTAAAAAGAGCAGCGATATTTAAATTGTGCTATATATTATTAGCGAAACCAGTGCTTTTTATTTATTTGTGCAAAATCACAACTCAGAACGTTTTAACTGATGTTAAGATTATCACACGTTTTGTTTAATACATTAAATATATTAAATATAGTGTAGCGGCACGGTGGTTAAGTGCTTAGCATGTTCGCCTCTCAGCGCTAGGGATTCCCGGTTCGAATCCCCATCTGGGTGGAGTTTCCATGTTCTCCCCGTGTCCGTGTGGGTTTCCTCCGGGTTCTCCGGTTTCCTCCCACAGTCCAAAACATGGATCAAGTCAATTGAGTTCTCCAAATTGCCCCATATAGAGTGTGTTTGTGTGAGGGAGTGTGTACAGTGATAGATTGGTGTCCTGTCCTGGGTGTATCTGCCCAGCGCCTGAAACATTCTCCCCTGGATGGGCATGGGGACCCCCCCCCACGATCCTAATAGAGGATAAAGCGGAAGATAATGAATGAATGAATGAATGAATACAGTGTATAATTGATTACATCTGATATGAGAGCTTGAGACATGAGATGAGATATGGACTTTGTAAAATGAGTTCCATATATATATATATATATATATATATATATATATCGCGGGGGAGGGGGGGGGGGTTCCCTCAGGCACTGGGCAGATACACCCAGGACAGGGCGCCAATCCATTGCTGGGCACACACTCACTCACACAGACACACTCATATATATATATATATATATATATATATATATATATATATATATATATATATATATATATATATATATATATATACACACACATACAATCATGGGACTCGTTTTACAACGTCCATATCTCATGTCTCAAGTTCTCATATCAGATGTAAACAATGTCTGTTTTACAGCCTGTGGTTTGTCACCATCCTGAAACTGTACCAGCTGTTATGTTTTGTTTCAAGCAGCTCTTCATGAAACTCTTGTCACCGAGTCAAATGTGAAATCTCGTTAAAGGAACTTATCGAGCCAACATACTCTTAGGCACCGAGGTTATACCCTCAAACAGGAAGCGTTAGTGAGTGTGTCTGTCTGTGCACCATCAAGACTGTCTCAACTTTCACCATGAAGTGCCATGCTGAGAGGAAGTGCATGACAGCGACCACAAGTTGATCTGCTGGTGCGTGCTGCTCATAAACCGCAGACATAAAAAATGTGTTTAAAGCACAGGGTGCACAGTTAGACGGAAAATTACATAGGACATAAAAGTCATGCTAACTGCTTTCAAAAGAGGATTGAACTTTAATGCAATGCAAATATTGAAATCTAAACAAGTCAAAAACCTTGTAACAAATATTGTTTTGGTTTTATTTCAAGAATTAGTTTAACGTAGGTTTTTATGCAAGATAAACTATTTGCAATGCAATATTTTTTCCTTAATTTAAGAAATCCATCCATCCATCCATTATCTTCCGCTTTATCGTCTACTAGGGTCACGGTGGGGGTTCCCCATGCCCATCCAGGCAGATACACCCAGAACAGGACGCCAATCTATCGCTGGGCACACACTCACTCTATATGGGGCAATTTGGAGAATTCAATTGACCTTGATCCATGTTTTTGGACTGTGGGAGGAAACCGGAGAACCCAGAGGAAACCCATGCGGACACGGGGAGAACATGCAAACTCCACCCAGATTGGGATTCGAACCGGCAATCCCTAGTGCTGAGAGGAGAACATGCCAACCACTAAGCCAGCGTGCCGCCCAATTTAAGTAATCCATCCATCCATCCATTATCCTCCGCTTTATCCTCTACTAGGGTTGCGGTGGGGTTCCCCATGCCCATCCAGGGGAGAGCGTTTCGGGCGCTGGGCATATACACCCAGGACAGGACACCAATCTATCACTGGGCACACACTCACTCACACAAACACACTCTATATGGGGCAATTTGGAGAACTCAATTGATCTTGATCTATGTTTTTGGACTGTGGGGGGAAACCGGAGAACCCGTAGGAGACCCACGCAGACACGGGGAGAACATGGAAACTCCACCCAGATTGGGATTCGAACCGGGAATCCCTAGCGCTGAGAGGAGAACATGCTAAACACTAAGCCACCGTGCCACCCATAAATATAAAGTGCGTATATAAAATATAGTGCGTATATAATAGTAAAAAGCTGACATACACATCAGTGAAGAGCACGGGTGAGTCAGGGCGATGCGACTGCACA
The DNA here is from genome assembly GCA_019802505.1 of Corydoras sp. C115. Classification (NCBI taxonomy): domain Eukaryota; kingdom Metazoa; phylum Chordata; class Actinopteri; order Siluriformes; family Callichthyidae; genus Corydoras; species Corydoras sp. C115. The sequence continues at coordinate 662,315 of JAFMOC010000186.1, read as the reverse complement.
TCCTGCATGGCATTCCATTCGTTGATATGGTTCTGGTCCGAGGACACGCGGCTCTGATAATAGCTGACCCATGTCAGGAAGAGGCTGCCTGGAAAGTAGTTATGGCAGCGTGCGACCTCACAGGCTTTATGAAGGGACTGAAGTGCCGACCTACAAGTGGAGAGCGGGAAAGGGAATGTTACTGGATTACCAAACAGAGGAGGAATGGGTACGTAGGAGAATAAAAACCAGGAGGGGGGTCTTACCACATGGCCTGCACAGAGACCGGTTTGAAAACGTGGACCCTGCTGTCTGTGGACACGCTGAACCCACTGTGGAAAAGTCACATAGGGACAGATTTAACGTTGGTTGATGCATGCAAATATAAAACAGCATGTGTTTCTTATTCAGCACACTCACCCATCTCCATCTAGATGGATCAACGCGTCGCTCCAGAGAGGAAGCACCAGACCTATAGAACAGGAACTGCAACATACACATGCCATGTTACACCATAAGCCAGTGCTTCTCAATTATTTTCTGTTAAGCCCCCCCTAGGAAGAAGAAAACCTTTTGCGCCCCCCCCCCTACATGACAAAATGGGATGAAAAAGTATTTTTACACGCCCACTGTAGTATGATTTGTCTATAAATGTGTTATAAGTACACCTCGTTTATAACAATGTATCCTTATTAACAATAAAGAAAACAAAAAAGAAAGAAATATAGATCAACTTAGAACAAAGAATCATTTTATTAACTTTGTTTTTTAGTTTGTAACAGAAACGAATGAAATCCTTAATTAAACTGGAAACATTTTTGAACTGACTGGCATTTGATACTGAAAAAATTGAAAAAATAAATTCAATAAAATCAATAAATACTAATACATTCAAATTCATCAGCAATATTAATTCAGGAGCACAATTTATTAACACTTTAACCTACAAAACAAAAATGAATACAACAATTTGTGCTGTTTTTTTTTTGTTTGTTTTTTTATCAAAATGTGGAAGTCAGAACTAATGTCTACAACGCGCCCGTTTTGCAGCGCACAGCTTTTCTGAAGTAGTTTTCATAAAGCGGGATGATTGCTGGAGATACGCGTCACGTTTTCGATTAAAAACTCAAGCGGTTTATCAGTGTGATTGGGGTGTAATGGATTTAAGTGTCGCCTTCATTTATTTGGCTTCACGCTGTCCGCTGCCAACATTTAAAGACACAGAAGACACCAAGCGCTATTCGCTTCGACATTGTTTCCTCGTTTTAGTTTTCGGTTGACTTTTGTTGCTCTCATTATCTCTCCGTCTTTCTCTCCTCATCTCTGTTAAATATTTCTCCATGTTGTATTTTGAGGGTTTGTTCAGTACACTTAATATCGCTTGCTCTGTGATTTCTTGTTATGCGCCCCCCCCAGGCACCGCACTGCGCCCCCCCAGGGGGGCGCACCCCACTATTTGAGAAGCACTGCCATAAGCTAAAGGCTGCACAATGTCAACTGAAGCTTTATTCTGATTGGCTGAGCCGTTTGTCCAGTCGTGACATTACTAACAATAACACCTCTGAACGCTTCACATTTGAGTGAATACCTTTCCTAAAATTTCATTTTATTGTATATTTTCTTTTAAACTTGGAAATATTGCTTTTTGCACAGTTGTGGGTACTTGCGCATACGCTTTTCACTCACCAGTACAATAAAAATCCTCAAATCCTTTATATCAATGCGTGATAAACAATACATTATTTTTAAATCATCAATACAGATTAATTTAACAGTGAGCCGATTCCCGATGAGCACCGTCCACTATGCCTATTTTTAGAAACTGTACTCTGTAATAGGGCGGCACGGTGGCTTAGTGGTTAGTACATTCGCCTCTCAGCGCTAGGGATTCCCGGTTCGAATCCCCTTCTGGGTGGAGTTTCCATGTTCTCCCCGTGTCCGTGTGGGTTTCCTCCCACAGTCCAAAAACATGGATCAAATCAATTGAATTCTCCAAATTGCCCCATATAGAGTGTGCCTGTTTGAGTGAGTGTGCCTAGAGATGGATTGGCGTCCTGTCCTGGGTGTATCTGCCCAGCGTCCGAAATGTTCTCCCCTGGATGGGCATGGGGAACCACCCCACGACCCTAATAGAGGATAAAGCGGAAGATAATGAATGAATGTATTCTGTAACTTGGCCACTACATGGCAGTTTTTGATTGTTGGAGAAATCAGAATCCTGTTATTCAGCGATCAGTGTTCACTTAAAAAACCTGGATTAGATTATGTTCATATATATATATATATATATATATATATATATATATATATATATATATAATATATGTATATATATATATATATATATATATATATATATATATATATATAATATAAATTAAAAAAAAAAAAAAACTATTTTCTATATATATTTTTTAATTTTTATTTTTTTATTATTATTATTTTTTAATATTATGTGTTTGTAACCATTTTATAAAAGCAATCAGGCACTCAAGGTTGTGTATTATTGGGAATAAATCATGAGAAAGAGGTGCTATGACTCACTCATATGATTTATTCACAATAATACACAACCTTGAGTGCCTTATTGCTTTATTAAATAGGTAGTTCTGGTCCGTAAATCTGATTGGCTGAGTCGTTTGTCCAGCCGTGACATTAACAATAACACACCCCTCTGTGTGATATACAATGCATTATTTTTCAGACATTTTTTATAACTGCATTCTGTAATTTGTAAAAGTTTTTGGAGCCTAACAATACCTCTTTCCTGTGATTTATTTACAATAATGCACACCCTCTCAATCCCTTTATTAAAACATTTGAATACATTATACGATATGTGCACTTTTTTGCCATCGTTAAAGGTTGTGATGTGATGCAATGACAATGCAGGAACACGTACCTGTCTGAGGGGTTAAAGTCCATTCCCAATACTACACTCTCCTCAGTGTCCTGCCGCCCATTTGTGGATACCACCACCATGTAGCGTGTACACTGTGGGTGTACACTCTCCAACCGCACGGCCTGTCACAAAGCAGATAACAGATTTATTAATATCAACAACCACTCAACTCTGAGCCCATTATTTTATGATTACATTCATAACCACATGACAAATTACAACACAAAACCTGAACGCTGACTAAAAATATAAACAGACAAACTATCACACCTTAAGCTTGAATACATATATTTTTTGCAGAATATAGTGGTGCTTGGCGGCACGGTGGCTTAGAGTTTAGCATGTTCTCCTCTCAGCACTAGGGATTCCCGGTTCGAATCCCAATCTGGGTGGAGTTTTCATGCTCTCACCGTGTCCGCGTGGGTTTCCTCCGGGTTCTCTGGTTTCCTCCCACAGTCCAAAAACATGTATTCTCCGAATTGCCCCATTTAGAGTGTGTTTGTGTGAGTGAGTGTGTGCCCAGTGATAGATTGGCACCCTGTCCTTGGTGTATCTGCCCAGCGCCCGAAACGTTCTCCCCTGGATGGGCATGGGGAACCCCACCGCGACCCTAGTAGAGGATGAAGTGGAAGATAATGGATGGATGGACTCCATCAATCCACAAAAACAACAGTAGTTCCCTTCCCCCTTAAAATTTTAAAAGCAACAGCTAATGTTCATGAGTCCCTCTTTAGGAGAACACTGAATAAATCCCAATCTAGGTGGAGTTTCCATGGTCTTCCCCACACACAAAAACATGAATTCAAGGTAAATTATCCCATATAGTGTGTGTGTGTGTCTGTGTGAGTGTGTGCCCAGTGAAAGATTGGCGTCCTGTCCTGGGTGTATCTGCCCATCACCTGAAATGTACTCCCCTGGAACCCCCCCCTTCCCCCGCTAACCTAGTAGAGGATTAAGTGGAAGATAATGAATGAATGAATGAATGAATGAAGATAATTCTAAAGGGGTCACAGATTTCTAAGCAGCACTATGATATATAAAGAATGTTGTTTTTATTCACCAGGCGGATGTTGTCTTCTGGTCGGAGCTGAGTGAACATGGTCTGCAGGTGCAGCTGAAGGTCACCTAAAAAAATACAGAAATACATTTTGACATTTATTTGAGCAGATCGTCGATGATCATGGAGAATATAAAAACATACCAACATCAAAAATCAGTTATAATAATGGATATAAATTAATATATAATATAAATAAATATATATATATATATATATATATATATATATATATATATATATATATATATATATATATACACACACACACACACATACATACATATATATATATATATAATATATAAATATAAACATAATATAATAAAGTTGAATGTGTCTCCACTTTAACACGGTTCTTAACATTTATTGTTAAAAATGACTTATTAGGCTCAAACAACTGCACAAATGAACTTTATTGTGCACATATATTTTGCTGTGTAGTCTCTGTTATGGTGAATTGTTAAAAAAATTTGTTTTTAATATTTTTTCTCAGCCAGTTAAATAGTTACTTTTCCAAAATAAAAATAAAATTTAATAAAAATACCTGAGAAGCATCCGATTACATTGAACTGTTGGCACTGGAAATTTCATCATAGGGCCAAGAAGGGGTCAGTCCTTCATAAACATCGGTTGCCACAATCACTATATCCCTCAAACAACGGTTGCCACAACCACTATAATCCCTCATGCCACAAGTACAATATCACTTAAACAGTTACACAACCACTATAATACCTCATAAACAATAGGTGCTAAAACCATTATAACTTCTCATGAACAATGGTTGCCATGACGATGATAAACTACTACACCTGTTCACAACAACAGTGAGTAAACCCGTGCTCCTCCTGGGCTTCACTCATCCTCTTTTCATTAACGCTAGAGGTTCATTTTTAATTATGATTTTAGTGAAAATTCCATCCATCCGTTATCTTCCGCTTGTCTTGGGTTCGGGTCGCGGGGGCAGCAACCGAAGTAGGGAGACCCAGACCTCCTTCGCCCCAGCCACCTCCACCAGTTCGACTGGGGGAACCCCGAGGCGTTCCCAGACCAGCTGAGAGATATAATCCCTCCAGCGTGTCCTGGGTCTTCCCCGGGGCTGAACTCTCCTGAAATACCTCCCTAGCAAGGCACCCAGGAGGCATCCTTACCAGATACCCGAACCACCTCAACTGGCTCCAGTGAAAAGTTTTAATTAAATACATTTTTAAAAGATGTGTCCACCCAAACTTATGTGTGGTGTGCTTTCTGATACCTGCATGTTTGCTGCGCTGCCCTGTGATTCGAGAGGAGCAGGAGGATGGAGGGCCATTTCCTCTTGGGAGAAAAAGTGCAGCACCTTTTACTGTTAGAAAGCTTTCACTTATGCTGAGGATGGAAAAGACACAGAGAGAAGAAAACAATGCAATTAATTCATTTCTTTATTTTATCAGGCTGATAAAAGCATCTAAATGCCTGTTAGCTGTAAAATACACCAAAATGCATATAGAAGTACACTAATAAGACTTTGCATACATGACAGAAATATGGTGGCGACCCTGCGGAAGCACATGATTAAAAACTAAACTCAAAAGGAAGAAAAAAGAGGCCTCTGTTTCGGAGACGTCGCCTCAGACACTGAACTCTGTGAGAGGAACAAAAATGAGAACAACTTGTTCCACTGCATCAGGGTTTCCTCATTGGTTTACCAGCTGTGATCAGACGTGCCAGACAGTGCGAAAGTGAGTGAATGCGAGTAAGACTTTTCTTCCTGAGCTTAACCCTTATCAGACAAAAAGGAAGAACAAACAAGAGGAACTGAGAAGCAACTTAAAAACCACACAAATAAGAACAAAACGTTCGGTTTGAATTTGGTTTACTACAAGGTGCATGTGAAGAGGTTGTGAAGTTTGAGTTTCAAATACATACAGATCTGTCTCAATCCTGTGTTGAAACCTCATCGAAATAGTGCGATATAATGTAAAGTCTACATAATGAGTGTATTATATACACATTCTAATCACATCTGCATCTCATTTTAATATACATCCATCTATCCATTATCTTCCGTTTTTTCCTCTATTAGGGTCGCGGGGCGGGGGTTCCCCATGCCCATCCAGGGGAGACCGTTTCGGGCGCTGGGCAGATATACCCAAGATGGGGCGCCAATCTATCGCTGGACACACACTTACTCACACAAACACACTCTATATGGGGCAATTTGTAGAACACAATTGACCTTGATCCATGTTTTTGGACTGTGGGATGAAAGTGGAGAACCCGGAGGAAACCCATGTGGACACGGGGAGAACATGGAAACTCCATCCAGATTGGGATTCGAACCGGGGATCCCTAGCACTGAGAGGAGAACATGCTAACCACCACAATACTAGTCTAATATACAGAACTACCTCTGCGTCTCTAATTGTAAATGTCATCAGCTTCACATAGAGTAAAGCTTGCCTTGTGTGGTCCATCTGTTTATGTGTATATACACGTCTATATTCAATCGCGCACACATTAATATATAATTATATATACAATCATTAATTTATTCTGTTCCGCCAAATCCTATGTTAGGGTCGGGGGTGGGGGGGGGGGTTCCCCATGCCCATCCAGGATCCAGGGAAGATTGTCTCGGTGCTGGGCAGATACACCCAGAACAGGGTGTTAATCTATCCCTGGGCACACACTCACAGACATACACACACAATTTGGGGCAATATAGTGCATTCAACATGTTTTTGGACTGTGGGGGGGAAACTGGAGAACCCAAAGAAAACCCACACAGACACAGAGAGAACATGGAAACTCCACCTTGATTGGGATTCGAATGCTAATCACCAAGCCACCATGCCACCCTTATAAATACATACATACATACATACACACATATATAATGTGTGTGTGTGTGTGTGTTAAATTAAATTTGCCCCACTCAATACTGATGTTGCAGGATGTCAGCATTAAAATAGCCACAGTAATAGTGTATATGTACCATACATGGTCACGTACACATACACAACATGCAGCTGTGATGTATACCATCTGATTGAGCATGTTATGAGTCTACATCTACACGGTAAGAGTTTTTTGCACTAGCTTTGGGCTGGAACAAGAACACATGTGAATTCACTGCTATTGAAACCATATACTTTTCTATCAGCACATCAATATACAAATACCCCAAAACTAAGAAATTAAGAAAGCAAATGTCCATCACTGTCCATATGGTTTCTAAAGGATGTCTGAAATAAGATGTGACATGCATGAATGTAAAATTTTATTTAATTAATGTTTGCTGCGAATCCGGACAAGTTGTAAAAATAAAACAAATGTGAGCTCAAACACAGATTAGGAATGTGTGAAGAAACCCGCACGTGCACAGGAAGTCCGTCTGGTACACAGGGTGGAGACGTTTTTTTCTTTTTTAATCAGGGCACACAATGGTCACATGACATGTAAAAACACAAGCAGTAGTAGTCGTCATTACACCTGTCTGTGACACACCCCTGGTGTCAGAGAGGTCATGTGCATGTGGTTCATGTCACGAAACTTTGACTATGTGAATATGACATCGAATCACATTTACAACCTTTTCAGACCAGACATGAGAGAGCAAGGTCCAGGGGAAATACACTGGTGTCCAAGCAATAAGCCGCCTATAAATACCTTCAACAACCTGCTCACTAGAGCTTCCTAATGACTTTAATGATTAACGAGAAAACATCAGTCATGGGGGTGAGTCACCTTAGTTACATCTTCCGTGTTTCGTCTACACACCTAGTGTTTGTTTACATCAGGGACAACGTGAGGTGTCACTGACAACACGCTCAATATAAACTTTTAGGTTTTAATAAATAATAATAGATTTTATTCGTAACACACTTTTCATTATGTAAAATCTCAAAGTGCCACAACAATGGCAAACATCCAACATTAAAAAAAATCATTAAATATTATGTTACATTTGGTCATTTAGCAGACGCTTTTATCCAAAGCGACTTACAAGGTGAGCACAGGGTTAATCACAGCATCCCTGGAGCAATGAGGGTTAAGGGTCTTGCTCAAGGACCCACACTGGTAACTTCAGAGGACCTGGGATTTGAACCCCCAACCTTCAGATTGACAGCCCAATGCCCTAACCACTGAGCTACCGCGCCCCCAATGGGCATGTTCTAATGTAGTGTGATGCATGATGTAGTGTGATGCATTATTATTTATTTTCTTGGTCGCTTTACATTTACATTACATTTGGTCATTTAGCAGACTCTTTTATCCAAAGCGACTTACAAGATGAGCACAGGGTTAATCACAACATCCCTGGAGCAATGAGGGTTAAGGGTCTTGCTCAAGGACCCACACTGGTAACTTCAGAGGACCTGGGATTTGAACCGCCAACCTTCAGATTGATAGCCCAATGCCCTAACCACTGAGCTACCGCTTATGTATGTATCAATGCATCAACAATTATATGCTTTTTTTAAAAAGAAAAGTATTGAGCAGAGCTTTAAAAATGGCCAGGCTCTGCGCTGACCAAAGCTGGACCAGGAGACAATTCCAGAGACGTGGTGCAGCTGAGCAAAAGGTTCGGTTTTATTCTGTTGGTAGATTTAAGTTGTTTAATGTGTAGCAACAGTCATACATATATAAACAAACACACACACACTACATGTTGTTCTGCGTGGACACATTGTTCTCTAATTTTGATCTCCAGTGCATATAAGTGAAAAATTAATGATGTGATCTATTTTCGCCTACTGTACATACACACAGAGGAGTGTGTCACTCCACCTTAACCCATTGTGCACTGAAACACATACATATACACACTGGTGAAGTGAGCACACGAGCCTGCAGCACACCCAGGGAGCAATTAAGGGTTAGTTGCTTGCCCAAGGGCACTTCAGCCACGATACTTCAGGTCGCAAGGCTGGTTTCCTAACCCAAAAATAAATAAATATATCTGTCAAAGTTTATTAATGATTTTATCATGTCTAAAATTAGAACTGTCTCTATGTTTTGTGTTTGTTTGTTATAGGTCACACTTATATACACTTATTCTAAGCCATGAGAATGTATCAATTCTTTCTGCAGTATTAGCTGGATGTGAATTGGCTGATCACATCCATCCATTATCTTCCGCTTTATCCTCTATTAGTGTCGCGGGGGGGGAGAACATTTCAGGCGCTGGGCAGATACACCGATGACAGGACACCAATCTATCACTGTACACACTCACTCACACAAACACACTCTATATGGGTCAATTTGGAGAATTCAATTGACTTGATCCATGTTTTTGGACTGTGGGAGGAAACCGGAGAACCCAGTGGAAACCCACGCAGACATGGGGAGAACATGTAAACTCCACCCAGATAGGGATTCGAACCAAAAATCCCTAGCGCTAAGAGGAGAACATGCTAACCACTAAGCCAACGTGCCGCCCATAGCAAAAACATCCATCCATTATCTTCCGCTTTATCCTCTATTATGTTCGTGGGGGGGTTCCCCATACCCATCCAGGGGAGAACGTTTCAGGCGCTGGGCAGATACACCCAAGACAGGGCACCAATCTATCACTGGGCACACACTCTCTCACACACACACACTCTATATGGGGCAATTTGGAGAATTCAATTGACTTGATCCATATTTTTGGACTGTGGGAGGAAACCAGAGAACCCGGAGGAAACCCACGCGGACACGGGGAGAACATGCAAACTCCACCCAGATTGGGATTCGAACCTGAATCCCTAGCACTGAGAGGCGAACGTGCAAACCACTAAACCACCGTGCCGCCCCTCACAGATACAGATACAAACAAACTTATATAATTGATTGTGTATGAAGGGCGGAGAGTAAAATCTGTGCACATCAGAAAAGTTGTCATTAAGAGACATTATTGTTCAGTATAAATTATTCAGTCACTCTTTGCAGGACATATATAAGAAAAAGGTATAATCATTATGATGTGTGATGCCAAAAAGTTTAAATGAAGTAAGAAAAAAAAGTCTATGTTGCACTTCATTGATTTAGACTATGACACACACTGCATCTTATTTAAATAAATGCTGACTCTACAAGAAATTCTCAATTGTAAATAGTAACTAGAGAGTTGGGTTACATGTTACACATAAATTGGAATCACATTACACCCTCTATGCAGAAATAACAACTTTTACTTCTTTTTTGTACTATTCTTGTAGATTTTTGCCCCTTTACCTCCCAGGAAAAGATTTCCTTTTAGACTGAAACAAATCTCAGAAGTGTAGCAACAACTGCTTCACAATGCCACGGGGCATGACCTTGGGCTGTCTACCTTTGTAAAATTGTTTCTGCCTGAAATCACAAACAGCAAAACACACCGTGTTGCCTTTTTACACTGATCTGCAGAAAATAACTGAAAATTGGTGATTTAGAGCTGAAAAAAAATTGCATTGTATAGAGCGAACAGACGTGTCAGCATCAGATGCATCAAATAATCATGGGTTTTTTTTTTGTGGGGTGAAACAGTGAGACGGTGACAGTGAGACAGCTGAGACAGTGAAGCGGTTGACACTGAGGCAGTGAGCGTGAGACGGTGACAGTGAAACGGTTACAGTGAGACTGAAGCGGTTGACAGTGAGGCGGTGAGCGTGAGCCAGTGAGACGGTGAAGCAGTTGACAGTGAGCGTGAGACGATGAAACGGTTGACAGTGAGGCGGTGAGCGTGAGACGGTGGCAGTGAGACAGTGGCAGTGAGACAGTGAAGCGGTGACAGTGAGGCGGTGAAGCAGTGATAGTGAGACAGTGAGGCGGTGAGCGTGAGGCGGTGACAGTGAGACAGTGAAGCGGTGACAGTGAGGCGGTGAAGCGGTGATAGTGAGACGGTGAGGCGGTGAGCGTGAGACAGTGACAGTGAGACGGTGAAGCGGTGATAGTGAGACAGTGAGGCGGTGAGCGTGAGGCGGTGACAGTGAGACAGTGAAGCGGTGACAGTGAGGCGGTGAAGCGGTGACAGTGAGGCGGTGAAGCGGTGAGCGTGAGACAGTGACAGTGAGACGGTGAAGCGGTGAGCGTGAGGCGGTGACAGTGAGACAGTGAGGCGGTGAGCGTGAGGCGGTGACAGTGAGACAGTGAGGCGGTGAGCGTGAGACGGTGACAGTGAGACGGTGAGGCGGTGAGCATGAGACTGTGACAGTGAGGCGGTGAAGCGATGATAGTGAGACAGTGAGACGGTGACAGTGAGCGTGAGACAGTGACAGTGAGGCGGTGATAGTGAGGCGCTGAGACAGTAAGACTGTGAAGCGGTGATAGTGAGGCGGTGACAGTGAGGCGGTGAGACGGTGACAGTGAGGCGGTGAGCGTGAGACGGTGACAGTGAGACAGGGAGGCGGTGAGCATGAGACTGTGACAGTGAGGCGGTGAAGCGATGATAGTGAGACAGTGAGACGGTGACAGTGAGCGTGAGACGGTGACAGTGAGACACTGAGGCGGTGAGCGTGAGACAGTGACAGTGAGGCGGTGATAGTGAGGCGCTGAGACAGTAAGACTGTGAAGCGGTGATAGTGAGGCGGTGACAGTGAGACACTGAGGCGGTGAGCGTGAGACAGTGACAGTGAGGCGGTGATAGTGAGGCGCTGAGACAGTAAGACTGTGAAGCGGTGATAGTGAGGCGGTGACAGTGAGGCGGTGAGACGGTGACAGTGAGACAGTGAGGCGGTGAGCGTGAGGCGGTGATAGTGAGACAGTGAGGCGGCGAAGCGGTGATAGTAAGGCACTGAGACAGTGAGACGGTGACAGTGAGGCGGTGAGGCGGTGACAGTGAGGCGGTGAGACGGTGAGAGTGAGGCGGTGACAGAGAGGCGGTGAGACGGTGAGAGTGAGGCGGTGAGACGGTGACAGAGAGGCGGTGAGACGGTGAGAGTGAGGCGGTGAGACAGTAAGACTGTGAAGCGGTGATAGTGAGGCGGTGACAGTGAGGCGGTGAGACGGTGACAGTGAGACACTGAGGCGGTGAGCGTGAGACAGTGACAGTGAGGCGGTGATAGTGAGGCGCTGAGACAGTAAGACTGTGAAGCGGTGATAGTGAGGCGGTGACAGTGAGGCGGTGAGACGGTGACAGTGAGACAGTGAGGCGGTGAGCGTGAGGCGGTGATAGTGAGACAGTGAGGCGGCGAAGCGGTGATAGTGAGGCGGTGACAGTGAGGCGGTGAGACGGTGACAGTGAGACAGTGAGGCGGTGAGCGTGAGGCGGTGATAGTGAGACAGTGAGGCGGCGAAGCGGTGATAGTAAGGCACTGAGACAGTGAGACGGTGACAGTGAGGCGGTGAGACGGTGAGAGTGAGGCGGTGACAGAGAGGCGGTGAGACGGTGAGAGTGAGGCGGTGAGACGGTGACAGAGAGGCGGTGAGACGGTGAGAGTGAGGCGGTGAGACGGTGACAGAGAGGCGGTGAAACGGTGACAGTGAGGCGGTGAGACGGTGACAGTGAGGCGGTGAGATGGGACACTTACAGCTGGTGGACGGTGCTCCGCACCATAGCGGTGAGTCCCGGAGCGGCGCTACATGGCTCACAGACTCGGTGTAAACTGAACGGCTGGAACTTCATTCGCATCGGGGATTAAAGTTTAGTTTGGTTCTTCGCTCTGAACCGCAGACTCGGTGTGAACTTAGCTGTCTGCATGTTTTCAGCAGCAGTGAGAGACGCTATGGCCTCACGCACGCGCTCCGGAGAAAGGGCGGGGAAACCGCTGGTGACGTCAGCGTCAAGCAGCACTCACAAAACAACAACAAAGCAGCAGAAGCATGAAGCTGAGAGAGCGAGACATTCACAGCGTCATTACAACACAAACATCCATCCACCCATCCATTATCTTCTGCTTTATCCTCTATTAGGGTCGGGGGGGGGGGGGGGGTTCCCCATGCCCATCCAGGAGACAACGTTTCAGACGCTGGGCAAATACACCCAGGACAGGACACCAATCTATCACTGGGCACACGCTCACTCACACAGACACACTCTATATGGGGCAATTTGGAGAATTCAACTGACCTTGATCCATGTTTTTGGACTGTGGGAGGAAACCGGAGAACCCGGAGGAAACCCACGCAGACACGGGGAGAGCAGGATTGGGATTCGAATCTGGAATCTTTGTGGCACAGTGGTTGAGTGGTTAGCACATGCAGCACTAGGGGTTCCCGGTTCGAATCCCAATCTGGGTGGAGTTTCCATGTTCTCCCCGTATCCACGTGGTTTTCCTCCGGGTTCTCTGGTTTCCTCCCACAGTCCAAAAACATGGATCAAGTCATATATATAGACCCTAGTAGAGGATAAAGCGGAAGATAATGGATGGATGAACACAGGGTTAATCACAACATCCCTGGAGCAACGAGGGTTAAGGGTCTTGCTCAAGGACCCACACTGGTAACTTCAGTGGACCTGGGATTTGAACCCCCAACCTATATACCCAAATACATATACCACATACACCGTAAATACCATCTCACATACCACATATAGCAGCGCAACACCATGTGCGTGTGACAACAATGCTGAGAATCATCAACCACCCAAAAATACCTGTTCTGTGTTTTTTTTTTATCATTAGAGAACAAAGTAAAGGGAACTAACAAAGTATATAAGGGAACTGATGGAGTACATTCTGTTTCTGTTTTTAAGGAAGTTTATCTATATGGCAAGCAGAACTGATCACACAGATTATAAATGTAGACACAATGTACTTAAAGTGCAAAGTGACTGTATATAAAATCGCAAAGTGTTTTTTTTTAATGGAAAATAATCTGTTCAGTGGTTTATTCCACATTCACACTATTAAATGTTTGTTTGTGGTTGTTTTTGTCTGCTTGATTAGAACATTTGTTGTTTTCTGGGGTGGATTCTATCCTCAATCATGTAAGTCAGGGGTAATATATATCCCTGCCCCTATATAGTCAGCGTGTGTGTGAGCAAGTGCGCGAGTGAGTGGCCAGCATGTGTCCTGGATCTACCAAGCACCCAAAACATTCTCCCTGAATGGGGATGGGGATGGGAACCCCCCCCACCCCACAACCCTAATAGAGGTTTACGCATAAGATGATGGATAGAACATCCCTTGGATGCTGGAATATAAATGAAGTTGTTGTTTTTTTCTCCGGCTTCCTCCCACAGTCCAAAGATATGGATTCAAGGTGAATAGCCTGCTCTAAATTGCCCATATCAACATTTCTCCTATATAGTCTGCATGTCTGTGTGTGAGCGTGCGCCAAGCGATAGATTGATGCCCTGTCTTGGGTATATCTACCCAGCGCCCAAAACATTTACCCCTGGATGGGCATGGGAAACCCCCCCCCACATGACCCTAGTAGAGGACTAACCAGAAGATAATAAGATGAGACTAGAATTAGAAAGGTAAAGTGTATATATATAAGTAAATATATAATATATAAAGGGCGGCACAGTGGCTTAGTGGTTAGCATGTTCTCCTCTCAGCGCTAGGGATTCCCGGTTTGAATCCCAATCTGGGTGGAGATTCCATGTTCTCCCCGTGTCCGCGTGGGTTTCCTCCGGGTTCTCTGGTTTCGTCCCACAGTCCAAAAACGTGGATCAAGTCAATTAAGTTCTCCAAATTGCCCCATATAGAGTGTGTCTGTGTGAGTGAGTGTGTGCTCAGCGATAGATTGGCACCCTGTCCTGGGTGTATCTGCCCAGCGCCCGAAACGTTCTCCCCTGGATGGGCATGGGGAACCCCACCGCGACCCTAATAGAGGATAAAGTGGAAGATAATGGATGGATTTATATAAATATATATATATATTAAAGTATAATAAGTAAAAACTTAAAATATAAATTATAAGTAAATATAGGTAAAAAGTTTATAGTAATATGATAGATAATGAATAGTTCGCTTAGCTTTATGTGAAACAAACCCTTTTAAAATGATTCAGGACCCCTGAATGCTGAATTCGCATCATCATGTCGGGATTTCTTTTGCAGTAATGACCATTTCGGTCAGCCTCCTGTGGTACGTACTATGTTTGGAAACGCATAGTCATCAGTTCCGCCAAAGAAACACAATATTTGACTTCGACATCTATCAATATGAAATATTATTGGAATTGTGAGCCTGGCTTTCCATCACTTCTGATCTTTCGATGTTTCGCTGAACTCGAAAGGTCAGAACGAGGAGGTCTGGAATTTCACTCAAACTGCCGAGTCCGGCGTTTCTCATGGATCCCAGCCGCCCTTGGAGATATTCCCATACCGCCCGGCCTGATGAAATGCAAAACCTGCGGTGAAATCAAAAGCCTCTGCAAACATCAAGGTTGCCGCTCGTATGGCGGTGACATGGAATATCAATGAGTTCAAGCGCACAGGACACAGAGATCATATAGATCGATTTGACTCTGGTTAGTGATTTATTGTGGGGCGGGGTGGATAAACTAAAAACCACGACCGAGGATTATAAAGATTGTATACTTTATTACATTGCTGAATGCACTGGCTTAACTCTGATTACTGCAGACATACGCTGGGATGGCAGATCAATTTTCCATCAGGTGTACAATCAATATAACCATACTGCATTTAGGTCCTTTAATTATTCACAAAGAGGGTTTAATTATTACTTTCTAATAACTAATACTTTCAATTTAAATAGAGCTGTTTTAAAAGCATTTACAACTACAGTATTTTCCTTGTTTTCTGATAGCAAAAAACATCCATCCAACTATTATCCATCCATTATCTTCCACTTTATCCTCTATTGGAGTCGCGGGGGGCGGGGGGGGGGGGTTCCCCATACCCATCCAGGGGAGAACGTTTCAGGCGCTGGGCAGACACACTCAGGACAGGACGCCAATCTATCGCTGGACACACACTCACTCACACAGACACACTCTATATGGGGCAATTTGGAGAATTCAATTGACTTGATCCATGTTTTTGGACTGTGGGAGGAAACCGGAGAACCCAGTGGAAACCCACGCAGACACGGGGAGAACATGGAAACTCCACCCAGATAGGGATTCGAACCAAAAATCCCTAGCGCTAAGAGGAGAACTTGCTAACCACTAAACCAACGTGCCGCCCATAGCAAAAACATCCATCCATTATCTTCCGCTTTATCCTCTATTATGTTCGTGGGGGGGTTCCCCATACCCATCCAGGGGAGAACGTTTCAGGCGCTTGGGCAGATACACCCAGGACAGGGCACCAATCTATCACTGGGCACACACTCTCTCACACACACACAGACACACTCTATATGGGGCAATTTGGAGAATTCAATTGACTTGATCCATATTTTTGGACTGTGGGAGGAAACCAGAGAACCCGGAGGAAACCCACACGGACATGGGGAGCACCCAGCGGAAACCCATGCGGACACGGGGAGAACATGGAAACTCCACCCTGGGTGTATCTGCCCAGCGCCCGAAACGTTAATAGGAGAAACGTTCTCCCCTGGATGGGCATAGGGAACCCCCACCACGACCCTAATAGAGGATAAAAGCGGGAGATAATGAATGAATGAATGTGTTCTGCTGGCTGCCTGGTGGCTTAGTGGTTAGCATGTTCTCCATTCAGCGCGAGGGATTCCTGGTTCGAATCGCCATCTGGGTGGAGTTTCCATGTTCTCCCCGTGTCTGTGTGGGTTTTCTCCGGGTTCTCCGGTTTCCTTCCACAGTCCAAAAACATGGATCAAGTCAATTAAATGCTACAAATAGCCCCATATAGAGTGTGTGAGTGAGTGTGTGTCCAGTGATAGATTGGCGTCCTGTCCTGGGTCTATCTGCCCAGCGCCCGAAACGTTCTCCCCTGGATGGGCATGGGGAACCCCACCGCGACCCAAATAGAGGATAAAGCGGAAGATAATGGATGGACTAACCAAAAAGAATTTACTGATTGTGTTATGAGTTTAAAGACAGCTATTATTGTTTTGGCACCGGATGTACGGATATGAACACAACCTATTTTTCATGTAAATGTTTTTTTTTTTAATGTATTTACATGTACTCTAGTATGCTTTGGGTGGGTGAAGACAAAAAAAAAAAAAGCAATGCGGCATCTGACTTTCCAACCATATACGCCACCCTACAGCATATTATGCAAGCCATGCAAATCGTACAGGAAAATGTCTGGGTTTAGGTGACGTGACTAACAAATCAGTTCAGAGAAAGACATGGACACAGCACAGCCAATAGGTTCAAAGCCAGGAGCCAAAAAAAGAGATGTGCATGTTCTCATAATGGCAGCACGGTGGCTTAGAGGTTAGCATGTTCTCCTCTCAGCACTAGGGATTCCCGGTTCGAATCCCCACCTGGGTGGAGTTTCCATGTTCTCCCCGTGTCTGCGTGGGTTTCTGCCGGGTTCTCCGGTTTCCTCCCACAGTCCGAAAACATGGATCAAGTCAATTGATTCTCAAAATTGCCCCATATAGAGTGTGTGTGTGAGTGAGTGTGTACAGTGATGGATTGGCGCCCTGTCCTGGGTGTATCTTCCCAGCGCCCGAGACGTTCTCCCCTGGATGGTCATGGGGAACCCCACCACGACCCTAATAGAGGATAAAGCGGAAGATAATGATTTAATTGTATCCAATTGATTTATCCCCCTGATACCTACATATATACATACACAAGCATATACACACATATACATTCAGGTTTGAATCCCAATCTGGGTGGAGTTTCCATGTTCTCCCCGTGTTCTCCAGTTTCCTCCCACAGTCCAAAAACATGGATTGAAGTAAATTGGCTGCTTTAAATTTTTCCTATATAGCGTGTGTTTGTCTGTGTGAGTGAGTGTGTGTCCAGTGATAGATTGGTGTCCTGTCGTGGGTGTATCTGCCCAGCGCCCGAAACGTTCTCCCCTGGATGGGCATGGGGAACCTTCTCTCCTAGTTTAAACTTTCTAAAATATATAATATGGTCAAAGAAATGTCATCAGGCACGGTGGCTTATTGTTTATCATGTTCTCCTCTCAGCGTTAGGGATTCCCGGTTCGAATCCCAATCTGGGTGGAGTTTCCATGTTCTCCCCGTGTCTGCGTGGGTTTCCTCCGGGTTCTCCAGTTTCCTCCCACAGTCCAAAAACATGGATCAAGTCGATTGAATTCCCATATAGAGTGTGTCTGTGTGAGTGAGTGTGTACAGTGATAGATTGGCATCCTGTCCTGAGTGTATCTGCCCAGCACCAGAAACGTTCTCCCCTGGATGGGTATGGGGAACCTAATAGAGGATAAAGTGGAACCAGAAATCTGTAAAGCTTTAAGCTATCTATAAAATACTGTTTTGAGAGTTTTCCTAATTAATTAAAAGGGATTTTCTTTAAAGCAGCGACGTCCGAAATAATAACCGTCGTGAATCTCGTCCGTTTTACCATAATGTACAACAATTCAAATATCTTGTTGTTATAAAGTGCAGCCTGATGTGTGTAGCATCCTTCATCCCGCTCTATCACACATCCACTGAGTGCAGTTCACCCTCCACGGCACGACGTGGCTATGTGGCATGTTCTCATCAGTGCTGTAATCAGCCTTACAAAACCAGCCCGCTGTGTGTGGAGCTAAAATAAGCTCCACTAATCCCTCTGCTGGACAGATGTGCCATGCAGCTGGAGGAAGGAAATACAGCCTCACTGCCACAATATCAATATTCATTTTCTATATGAATTAAGAGGGCAGATTGGATTAGTGGTTAGCATGTTCTCCTCTCAGCACTAGGGATTCCCGGTTCAAATCCCAATCTGGGTGGAGTTTCCATGTTCTCCCCGCATCCGAGTGGGTTTCCTCCAGGTTCTCCGGTTTCCTCCCACAGTCCAAAAACATGGATCAAGTCAATTGAGTTCTCCAAAATTGCCCCATATAGAGTGCATTTGTGTGAGTGAAAGTGTGTACAGTGATAGATTGGGGTCCTGTCCTGGGTGTATCTGACCAGCGGTCGAAACGTTCTCCCCTGGATGGGCATGGGGAACCCCACCGCGACCCTAATAGAGGATAAAGCGGAAGATAATGGATGGATGGATTTTCTATATGAATTAAGGGGTGGCACGGTGGATTAGTGGTTAGCATGTTCTCCTCTCAGCACTAGGGATTACTGGTTCAAATCCCCATCTGGGTGGAGTTTCCATGTTCTCCCCACATCCGAGTGGGTTTCCTCCGGGTTCTCCGGTTTCCAAAAACATGGATCAAGCCAATTGAGTTCTCCAAAATTGCCCCATATAGAGTGCATTTGTGTGAGTGAAAGTGTGTACAGTGATAGATTGGTGTCCTGTCCTGGGTGTATCTGCCCAGCGGTCGAAACGTTCTCCCCTGGATGGGCTTGGAGAACCCCCCCCCAGCAACCCAAATAAAAGATAAAGTGGAAGATAATGGAAGTATGGATTTTGAAGTACTGTGGCGGCACGGTCGCCTCTCTGTGCAAATTTTAAATATGAGCATGGTCCAAAAAAACCATATCACCGGGTCTTTAATAACAATAATAATAGATGAATGTGAAATGATCTCACAGGCCGGATATAATCGTATTAAGGGCCGGTTATAGACACCTATGCTTTAAGTCAACGATTCATTGATTTTTTCATGATGCAATTTGATTTAATGCATCATTTTACAGCAGCTCTTTACGGGGCGGTCAATGGCTTGTGGTGGGGCGGTCAATGGCTTGTGGTGGGGCGGTCGTGGGCTTGTGGTGGGGCGGTCAATGGGCTTGTGCTGGGGCGGTCATGGGCTTGTGGTGGGGCGGTCATGGGCTTGTGGTGGGGCGGTCATGGGCTTGTGGTGGGGCGGTCGTGGGCTTGTGGTGGGGCGGTCGTGGGCTTGTGGTGGGGCGGTCGTGGGCTTGTGGTGGGGGCGGTCGTGGGCTTGTGGTGGGGCGGTCGTGGGCTTGTGGTGGGGCGGTCGTGGGCTTGTGGTGGGGCGGTCAAGGGCTTGTGGTGGGGCGGTCGTGGGCTTGTGGTGGGGCGGTCGTGGGCTTGTGGTGGGGCGGTCGTGGGCTTGTGGTGGGGCGGTCGTGGGCTTGTGGTGGGGGGGTCGGTCGTGGGCTTGTGGTGGGGCGGTCGTGGGCTTGTGGTGGGGCGGTCGTGGGCTTGTGGTGGGGCGGTCGTGGGCTTGTGGTGGGGCGGTCGTGGGCTTGTGGTGGGGCGGTCGTGGGCTTGTGGTGGGGCGGTCGTGGGCTTGTGGTGGGGCGGTCGTGGGCTTGTGGTGGGGCGGTCGTGGGGCTTGTGGTGGGGCGGTCGTGGGCTTGGGGTGGGGCGGTCGTGGGCTTGGGGTGGGGCGGTCGTGGGCTTGGGGTGGGGCGGTCGTGGGCTTGTGGTGGGGCGGTCGTGGGCTTGTGGTGGGGCGGTCAAGGGCTTGTGGTGGGGCGGTCATGGGCTTGTGGTGGGGCGGTCATGGGCTTGTGGTGGGGCGGTCATGGGCTTGTGGTGGGGCGGTCAAGGGGTTGGGGTGGGTGCGCTCGTGGGCTTGTGGTGGGCGGTCCGTGGGCTTGTGGTGGGGCGGTCGTGGGCTTGTGGTGGGGCGGTCGTGGGCTTGTGGTGGGGCGGTCGTGGGCTTGTGGTGGTGGCGGGTCGTGGGCTTGTGTGGGGCGGTTAAGGGGTTGTGGTGGGGCGGTCGTGGGCTTGTGGTGGGGCGGTCGTGGGCTTGTAGTGGGGCGGTCGTGGGCTTGTGGTGGGGCGGTCGTGGGCTTGTGGTGGGGCGGTCGTGGGCTTGTGGTGGGGCGGTCGTGGGCTTGTGGTGGGGCGGTCGTGGGCTTGTGGTGGGGCGGTCGTGGGCTTGTGGTGGGGCGGTCGTGGGCTTGTGGTGGGGCGGTCGTGGGCTTGTGGTGGGGCAGTCATGGGCTTGCGGTTAAAGGAACCAGCCTTGTAACTTAAAGGTCCCCAGTTCGATTCTAGGTCCCACCAAGTACCACAGCTGAAGTGCCCTTGGGCAAGTCACCTAACCCTAATTGCTCCCCAGGCGCCGTATTCAAGGCTGCAGTGCCCACCGCTCCGCGCATGTGTGCTCACTTCACCAGTGTGTGTATATATGTGTGTTTCACTGCACAGATGGGTTCTCTGTGGGTATGCACATTAGGCCATATATATCACGTTTTAAAACACACATGACTATATAACCCATAACAACAAACAGCCATTAGTAAGAAGGTCTCTGCAGTACAAAGAATTTGCCCCTCCCTTCATTGCCCTCATTGCCTGTGAGTGTAAAACGTGATCCAATCGGAAGTGTCTGAAGCCATTTAGCTCTTTCTCTAAAATCGACACGTTTCAGTGACTCACAAAGCCGAAAGGCAAGACGAAATCTGACGCTAAGCTGATTAATGGCTGTGTGTCGGTCGTGTTGTTGAGATTGGCAGGGGGTCAGTTTGATAGCGCCATTCTACACTCGTTTCCTCAGATCGGGAACTTCACTGCCCGTAGATTAATTCATATATTCATCCATCCATCCATCCATTATCTTCCACTTTATCCTCTATTAGGGTTGGGGGGGTTCTCCATTCCCATCCAGGAGAGAACACCCTGGGCAGATACACCCAGGACAGGACACCAATCTATCACTGGGCACACACTCACAGACACACTCTATATGGGGCAATTTAGAGAATTCAATTGACTTGATCCATGTTTTTGGACTGTGGGAGAAAACCGGAGAACCCAGAGGAAACCCACGTGGACACGAGGAGAACATGGAAACTCCATCCAGTTTGGGATTAGAACCGGGAATCCCTAGCACTGAGAGGAGAACATGCTAACCACTAAGCCACTGTGCCCCGAATATATAAATATAATATAGAATATTTTAACTATAAATATAATATATAATGTATATACAGTATATAAAATATATATATATTTACACAAACACACAATATATAAAATATATAAAAAGTAGTATACAATAGATGTAGATATAGAAGATAAATATGAATTTAAATATAAATTTAAAGATTTAAAGATAAATATAAATTATAAATTGTAAATATAGAAGATAAATATAAATTTAAATATAAATTTAAAGATAAATATAAATTATAAATTGTAAATATAGAAGATAAATATAAATTTAAATATAAATTTAAAGATAAATATAAATTATAAATTGTAAATATAGAAGGTAAATATATCCGGCCATTAATTCAATTATATCCGGCCTGTTAGATCATTTTACATTGATCTATCATTATTGTTATTAAAGGCTCGGCGATATGGTTTTTTGAAACCATATTTTAAATGCTAACCACTAAGCCACCGTGCCGCCACAGTACTTTAATATGTACCATCTAAATCATGAAGGTACTAAAAAGCACCAGTATATAATGAATTAAGTTTCTTTTACCTAAAGAGGTAAAAACTACAACAACAAACATAATGTTATTATGATCATCTTGCTTCGTGGCTTCACATATCTTTTTTTAAGATGCAGATGTCTTTTCCCGCAGGGCTCAGCACCTACACCCACCCACCTACACACCCACTCACACATAAGACATTGCCTGGAGTGCGCAAAATGATTTGTGGTTGACATGCTGCTGGGGGTGTAACCAAATCACATTATGTGTAACGGGGTGCGAAGCACACTTTCAGTCAACATTTCAGCAAAATAGACATTTAGTTGCTTAGCTTAGTTAATAGACTTAGTTAACTTACCAAGTATCTTAACTTAGAGTCAAAGCACTGGGTTAATTCAGCATCCATGGAGCAATGAGGGTTAAGGGTCTTGTTCAAAAACCCACATTGGTAACTGAGATTTGAACCCACAACCTTCTGATCATAGCCCAACAGCCTAACCACTGAGCTACCACACCCTCTATAAGCCAAACACACTAATAATACATTTTATAATCTGCTATAAAAACAACAGACTTAAAAGTTTTTACAATGACATTTAAATATAAATTATTCCGCTTTATCCTCTACTAGGGTTGCGGGGGGGGGGGGGGGGGGGGGGGGGGGGTTCCTTATGTCCATCCAGGGGAGAACGTTTCGAGCGCTGGGCAGATACACCCAGGACAGGGCAGCACTCTATCGCTGGACACACACTCACTCACACAGACACACTCTATATGGGGCAATTTGGAGAATTCAATTGACTAATAATATTAATAATAGTACTAATTATAAAACAGGTAGGTCCGGTTCTTAAATCTGATTGGCTGAGCCGTTTGTCCAGCCGTGAGGAGAACACACACCTCTGAGCGCTTCACATTCGTAACAATGTGTGATACACAATATATTATTTTCCCGATGATCTTTATAACCAGGGCGGCACGTTGGTTTAGTGTTTAGCATGTTCTCCTCTCAACGCTAGGGATTCCCGGTTCGAATCCCCATCTGGGTGGAGTTTCCATGTTCTCCCCGTGTCCGCGTGGGTTTCCTCCGGGTTCTTCGGTTTCCTCCCACAGTCCAAAAACATGAAACAAGGTCAATTGAGTTCTCCAAATTGCCCCATATAGAGTGTGTCTGTGTGAGTAAGTGTGTACAGTGAAACGTTCTCCCCTGGATGGGCTTGGGGAACCCCCCCCCCCTCCACACACACGACCCTAGTAGAGGATAAAGCAGAAGATATGTATGTATGGATGGATGGATGGATTTTTATAACCTGCATCCTGTAATTTGGCCACTAGATGGCGGTTTGAAGCTGTTATTCGGACATCATTTCGGACTGGATTACCTCACGGAACACCAGATTATCAACTATTTTACTTTAAATAAAAAAAAAAAAAAATTCTTTGTAAGGTGACCTTGAATGTCCAGAAAGGCGCCATCAAATAAAATGTATTATTATTATTAAATAAACATATTTATGAATCAAACCTTGTTTTTTTATTATAGTGTGTTTGTAACCGGTTTATAAAAGCAATAAGGCACTCATGGTTGCGTATTATTGTGGCTCATACATGCAACCATACTCCGCTATGCATCGTGCCGAATAAAACCTCTTTTTCGTGATTTATTACAATAACGTCCAGCGTCTTGTACCTCGTTGCATCATTAATATTACACTGTAATTAAACACAACGGTTTAAGATTTCCATAAACTAAGAAAAGATGCAAATCTCACACAGAAAGGACCTGAGCTACCCACCCTGAAATCCAACCTGGGATGCACCTGCAGGGCGAGCCGACAGTGCAACACCCCCCCCCCCCCCCCCTCCGCTTCCGTGCCGCCATGAAGCATTTAAAACATGTAAATCCACACAAGTTCAAAAGGTCAAGGAAGCATTTAGAGGACAAGTATTAGATTTGTAAATGCATCCATTAGATTAAAGCCACCATTTGGAATTTCAATATCAAGCACAGCCTAATGGTTTTACATAAACCAGGCATGAGGTGCAAACAAATAAATTATGATTGGTTCTTATGAGCCCATTTTCATATCATGTGCAAAATGGAAATCAAATGTCTCTCCAGCTGACTGGAGCACGTCGAGTCTGTGCATGGAAATGCTGCCGGACGAAACGTCAGGTCATCGGGGCGAAATGAATGGTCAATTCAACGTGACTGAAGTTAAAGGACACATTTTCGGGTGTTTATGAGTTTCTGCTAATTCTGTAAATTCACAAAACATATGATTGACTCAGGGGCGGCGCGGTGGCTTAGTGGTTAGCATGTTCTCCTCTCAGCACTAGGGATTCCAGGTTCGAATCCCAATCTGGGTGGAGTTTCCATGTTCTCCCCGTGTCCGCGTGGGTTTCCTCCAGGTTCTCCGGTTTCCTCCCACAGTCCAAGAAACAAGGACCAAGGTCAATTGAATGCTCCAAATTGCCCCACATAGAGTGTGTCTGTGTGAGTGAGAGTGTGTACAGTGATAGAATGGTGTCCTGTCCTGGGTGTATCTGCCCAGCGCCCGAAACGTTCTCCCTGGATGGGCATGGGGAACCCCCCCCATGACCCTAATAGAGGATAAAGCGGAAGATAATGGATGGATGGATGGATGGATGTTACTTGGCACTAATCTAATCTCTTTATCTTCCACTTTCTGCTCTACTAGGATCACGGGGGGTTTCCCATGTCCATCCAGGAGAGAACGTTTCGGGTTCTGGGCAGATACACCCAGGACAGAACACCAATCTATCACTGGGCACACACTCTATATGGGGCAACTTGGAGAATTCAATTGACCTTGATCCATGTTTTTGGACTGTGGGAGGAAACCAGAAAACCCGGAGGAAACCCACACGGACACGAGGAGAACATGGAAACTCCACCCAGATTGGGATTGGAACCAGGAATCCCTAACGCTGTCAGCACACACTCTCTATGGGGCAATTTGGGGCAGATACACCCAGGACAGGACACCAATCTATTACTGGGCACACACTCACACACACACACTCTATATGGGGCAACTTGGAGAATTCAATTGACCTTGATCCATGTTTTTGGACTGTGGGAGGAAACCGGAGAACCCGGAGGAAACCCACGCGGACACGGGGAGAACATGGAAACTCCACCCAGATTGGGATTCGACCCGGGATTCGTCCCTAGCGCTGAGAGGAGAACATGCTAAACACTAAACCACCATGTAGGTAAAAGTAATGAAGCTAAATATAAAGTGTAGTGTTGAGTTCCCAGCTGTGGTTAGTTAACTGGCTGTGTGTGGGTTCGTGTTAAAGCGATCATGGTAATCAATCCAGTGGGTGGGATAAATGGATATGAGGTTCTCTGCAAAGCAAATCAGGCAAACAAAGCGGGTGGCTTCAAGTTGGACCAAAAAGGACTTCCCTAAAGCTTCATGAAGTAAAATCACAGTCAAGACATTTGTATGGACTTGAATATGTGAATGTAAACAAAACAGAGCTGTCTTACTTTACCAACTACTTTAAAAGCTTTCAACTTCAACGGCAGTCTTTAAAAAGGTCGATTGTGTCCTATTTTCAAGTCTTGTGGAATGAAAGTGGAAGTCAAAAACCTCAAATGCTTGAGAACTGAACTTGGTTTCTAATATCCATCCATCCATTCATTATCTTCCGCTTTATCCTCTACTAGGGTCACTATTAGGGTTGCGGGGGGGTTCCCCATGTCCATCCAGGGGAGAACGTTTCGGGCGCTGGGCAGATACACCCAGGACAGGGCGCCAATCTATCTCTGGACACTCACTCACACAAACACACTCTATATGGGGCAATTTGGAGCATTTAATTGACTTGATCCATGTTTTTGGACTGTGGGCGGAAAACGGAGAACCCGGAGGAAACCCACATGGACACGGGGAGAACATGGAATCTCCAGCCAGATTGGGATTCAAACCAGGAATCCCTAGTGCTGAGAGGAGAACATGCTAACCACTAAGCCACCGTGCTGACCTCAATTAATAAATTCAATCCCCACACTTCCATCCATCATCTTCCGCTTTATCCTCTATTAGGGTCGCGGGGGGGTCCCCATGCCCATCCAGGGGAGAACGTCTCGGTCGCTGGGCAGATACATCCAGGATAGGATGCCAATCTATCACTGGACACACACTCACTCACACAGACACACTCTATATGGGGCAATTTTTTGGAGAATCCAATTGACCTTGATCCGGGAACCCGGAGGAAACCCACGCAGACACGGGGAGAACTTGGAAACTCCACCCAGATTGGGATTCGAACCGGGAATCCCTAGTGCTGAGAGGAGAACATGCTAACCACTAAGCCACCGTGCCGCCCTCTAACAAAATGATAATGGTTTAAACAAACTGACTACAGTGCAAACCTTCTGGATTTGAATTTGGGTCGTACGCCACTGTAATGGAGGCAGAACTGTACATTATCTGCAGTTTTAGGAAATTCGAGCAGGGACGAGACCGGCCAGACTCGCTGGTTCACTCGGAGACAATAGAGAAAAAGATCTGTGACGTCAACAGAACCCAGCGCAGGTGTGTGGAGCCTCATGCACGATATCCAGCGTCAGGATGCATATCATGAAACAGCAGGTGCGGGGGAGATGCAGCTTGTGATGACATTTAAAACGCAATCCAACCTCTGCTTCCATCATTGTCTCAAAACAAAAGACATTTAGACAAATCCAGAACTGCAGAGCGGCAGGTGGAACTACCATAATACAATACGATTCAATAAAATACAATACAATACAATATGATACAATGGTGGGTGGGAGCGTATAGTTCTGGGAATCGGAGAACATCTAGATAAAGTCAACCACGTTCACGTGACAGAAAACGGAAGACAGTCATCCTGACAACAAGCTCTTCACTCTGTTGCCGTCAGGACGGCGTTTTCGTGTCCTGAAGCCAGACACAGAGAGGATGAGGAGGAGCTTCTTCGGACCCTGAACCAGGACTAAACGGACATAATCCCACCCACAGTGTATATACAGAGTTCAATCTTATTTTTATTTTATTCATTCATTCATTATCTCCGACTTTATCCTCTATTAGGGTCGCGGTGGGGTTCCCCATGCCCATCCAGGGGAGAACGTTTCGGGCGCTGGACAGACACACTCTATATGGGGCAATTTGAAAAATTCAATTGACTTGATCCATGTTTTTGGACTGTGGGAGGAAACCGGAGAACCCGGAGGACTGTGGGCGCCAATATATTGCTGGGCACACACTCACTCACACAAACACACTCTATGGGGCAATTTGGACAATTGACTTGATCCATGTTTTTGGACTGTGGAAGGAAACCGGAGAACCCGGAGGAAACCCACGTGGACACGGGAAGAACATGGACACTCCACCCAGATTGGGATTCGAACTGGGAATCCCTAGCGCTAAGAGGAGAACATGCTAACCACTAAGCCACCGTGCCTCCCTTTTTATTTTATAATTATTCTATTCTATTTTTCTAATCCTTTACAAATCAACAAATTTACTTTCTGTGGAGGCGGCACGGTGGTTTAGTGGTTAGCAAGTTCTCCTCTCAGCACTAGGGATTCCCGGTTCGAATCCCCATCTGGGTGGAGTTTCCACGTTCTCCCCGTGTCCGCGTGGGTTTCCTCCGGGTTCTCCGGTTTCCTCCCACAGTCTAAAAACATGGATCAAGTCAATTGAGTTCTCCAAATTGCCCCATATAGAGTGTGTCTGTGTGAGTGAGAGTGTGTCCAGTGATAGATTGGCGCCCTGTCCTGGGTGTATCTGCCCAGCGCCTGAAACGTTCTCCCCTGGATGGGCATGGGGAACCCCCCCGCGACCCTAATAGAGGATAAAGCGGGAGATAATAAATGAATGAATGAACTTTCTGTGGAGAGGTCAGATAAGAATTTCACTGTTGGCTGTACCATGTTTATCTACGCATGTGACGAATAAACCTGATTCGGATTCTGAGATAGCATCATACACACACCGCAAAGAACTAAGAGCTTACCTTCGGGGCTGAGAGCGCCGATCGTCCTCCCCACTGCCAGACTCCTAGCAATCAAAAAACGATTATTAGATATTTGAATAACACTTGTTGAAAAATCCCTACTGATCAATAAAAGTTATTGGTAAATCCAGAGCCATTGAAACACTGCTGTAGTGTTAGAGGTTACGATTGGACTACAATGTGACAATAGTAGAGTGTGTTAAATATGCTGCAAGCATTTAAATGTTAAGTGAATCATAATATCAGTGTAATTATGAGTGCTGACTAATGGAGTTTATGATATAGTGCCTTGACAAGTCCATCCATCCATTATCTTCTGCTTTATCCTCTATTAGGGTCATGGGGGAGTTCCCCATGCCCATACAGGGGAGAACGTTTCGGGCGCTGGGCAGATACACCCAGGACAGGATGACAATCTATCACTGGGCACACACTCACTCACACACACACACTATATATGGGGCAATTTGGAGAATTCAATTGACTTGATCCATGCTTTTGGACTGTGGGAGGAAACCGGAGAACCCGGAGGAAACCCATGTGGACACGGGGAGAACATGGAAACCCCACCCAGATGGGGATTTGAACTTTCTATATATCTATCCATCCATTATCTTCCGCTTTCTCCTTTATTAAGGTCGTGGTGGGGGGGGTTCCCCATGCCCATCCAGGGGAGAACGTCTCGGATAGACCCAGGACAGGACACCAATCTATGGCTGGGCACACACTCACAAACACTCTCTATGGGGCAATTTGGAGAATTCAATTGACTTGATCCATGTTTTTGGACTGTGGGAGGAAACCGGAGAACCCGGAGGAAACCCACGTGGACACGGGGAGAACGTGGAAACTCCACCCAGATGGAGATTCGAACTTTCTATATATCTATCCATCCATCCATTATCTCCCGCTTTATCCTCTATTAGGGTAGCGGGGGGGGTTCCCCATGCTCATCCAGGGGAGAATGTCTCGGGCGCTGGGCAGATACACCCAGGACAGGGCGCCAATCTATCACTGGGCACACACTCACTCACACAGACACACTCTATGGGGCAATTTGGACAATTGACTTGATCCATGTTTTTGGACTGTGGGAGGAAACCGGAGAACCCGGAGGAAACCCACGTGGACACGGGGAGAACGTGGAAACTCCACCCAGATGGAGATTCGAACTTTCTATATATCTATCCATCCATCCATCCATTATCTCCCGCTTTATCCTCTATTAGGGTCGGGGGGTTCCCCATGCTCATCCAGGGGAGAACGTCTCAGGAATCCATCGCTGGGCACACACTCACTCACACACATACACTCTATATGGGGCAATTTGGAGAATTCAATTGACTTGATCCATGTTTTTGGACTGTGGGAGGAAACCGGAGAACCCGGAGGAAACCCACGCGGACACGAGGAGAACATGGAAACTCCACCATGATTGGGATTAGAACCGGGAATCCCTAGAGCTGAGAGGAGAACATGCCAACCACTAAGCCACCGTGCCGGCCTGTATTGCTTCAAGCCGCTCTGATTTTGCTTGGCTTCCTCAGCTCATGGCGGGTTCGCCGGCTCCACGTCTTATAGGTTAAAGACACACATTAGAGACGGCAGCGTGCGTGAAGAGGAATGCAAAACACCCGAGTCACACAAAACTTCAACGCGACGCGGCGCATTAAGCCGTCCCTATGGAAATGGGCCAAAAGTAAATGTGCGTTCCACATGTTCTCCTTTTAAAAACCAAGCATTGGGACATTCTGAAGACGAGAATCAGACAAACCACATACTCATCCAGTTGAGCAGCAGGACAAACTGTCCTTTACATTTTCAATATGTAATTAAACTGGGGGACACGGTGGCTTAGTGGTTGGCATGTTCTCCTCTCAGCACTACGGATTCCCGGTTCCAATCCCAATCTGGGTGGAGTTTCCATGTTCTCCCCGTGGGTTTCCTACGGGTTCTCCGGTTTCCCCCCACAGTCCAAAAACATGGATCAAGCTCAACTGAATTCTGTAAATTGCCCCATAGAGAGTGTGTGCTGACAGCGTTAGGGATTCCTGGTTCCAATCCCAATCTGGGTGGAGTTTCCATGTTCTCCCCGTGTCTGCGTGGGTGGGTTCTCCGGTTTCCCCCCACAGTCCAAAAACATGGATCAAGGTGAACTGAATTCTACAAATTACCCCATAGAGAGTGTGTGCTGACAGCGTTAGGGATTCCTGGTTCCAATCCCAATCTGGGTGGAGTTTCCATGTTCTCCCCGTGTCCGCGAGGGTTTCCTCTGGGTTCTCCGGGGTTCCCCACACAGTCCAAAAACATGGATCAAGGTCAACTGAATTCTACAAATTGCCCCATAGAGAGTGTGTGCTGACAGCGTTAGGGATTCCTGGTTCCAATCCCAATCTGGGTGGAGTTTCCATGTTCTCCCCGTGTCCGCGAGGGTTTCTTCTGGGTTCTCCGGTTTCCCCCCACAGTCCAAAAACATGGATCAAGCTCAACTGAATTCTGTAAATTGCCCCATAGAGAGTGTGTGCTGACAGCGTTAGGGATTCCTGGTTCCAATCCCAATCTGGGTGGAGTTTCCATGTTCTCCCCGTGTCTGCGTGGGTGGGTTCTCCGGTTTCCCCCCACAGTCCAAAAACATGGATCAAGGTGAACTGAATTCTACAAATTACCCCATTGAGAGTGTGTGCTGACAGTGTTAGGGATTCCTGGTTCCAATCCCAATCTGGGTGGAGTTTCCATGTTCTCTCCGTGTCCGCGAGGGTTTCCTCTGGGTTCTTCGGGGTTCCCCCCCACAGTCCAAAAACATGGATCAAGGTCAATTGAATTCTACAAATTGCCCCATAGAGAGTGTGTGCTGACAGCGTTAGGGATTCCTGGTTCCAATCCCAATCTGGTTGGAGTTTCCATGTTCTCCCCGTGTCCACGAGGGTTTCCTCTGGGTTCTCCGGGGTTCCCCACACAGTCCAAAAACATGGATCAAGGTCAACTGAATTCTACAAATTGCCCCATAGAGAGTGTGTGCTGACAGCGTTAGGGATTCCTGGTTCCAATCCCAATCTGGTTGGAGTTTCCATGTTCTCCCCGTGTCCGCGAGGGTTTCCTCTGGGTTCTCCGGGGTTCCCCACACAGTCCAAAAACATGGATCAAGGTCAACTGAATTCTACAAATTGCCCCATAGAGAGTGTGTGCTGACAGCGTTAGGGATTCCTGGTTCCAATTCCAATCTGGGTGGAGTTTCCATGTTCTCCCCGTGTCCGCGAGGGTTTCCTCTGGGTTCTCCAGGGTTCCCCACACAGTCCAAAAACATGGATCAAGGTCAACTGAATTCTACAAATTGCCCCATAGAGAGTGTGTGCTGACAGCGTTAGGGATTCCTGGTTCCAATCCCAATCTGGTTGGAGTTTCCATGTTCTCCCCGTGTCCGCGAGGGTTTCCTCTGGGTTCTCCGGGGTTCCCCACACAGTCCAAAAACATGGATCAAGGTCAACTGAATTCTACAAATTGCCCCATAGAGAGTGTGTGCTGACAGCGTTAGGGATTCCTGGTTCCAATTCCAATCTGGGTGGAGTTTCCATGTTCTCCCCGTGTCCGCGAGGGTTTCCTCTGGGTTCTCCGGTTTCCTCCCACAGTCCAAAAACATGGATCAAATTGCCCCATATAGAGTGTGTGCTGACAGCGTTAGGGATTCCTGGTTCTAATCCCAATCTGGTTGGAGTTTCCATGTTCTCCCCGTGTCCGCGAGGGTTTCCTCTGGGTTCTCCGGGGTTCCCCCCACAGTGCAAAAACATGGATCAAGGTCAATTGAATTCTCCAAATTGCCCCATAGAGAGTGTGTCTGTGCGTGTGAGTGTGAGCCCAGAATAGATTGGCGTCCTGTCCTGGGTGTATCTGCCCAGCACCCAAAACGTTCTCCCCTGGATGGGCATGGGGAACCCCACCGCGACCCTAATAGAGGATAAAGCGGAAGATAATGGATGAATATATTAAACTGGTCAGATCATCTGTAGAAGATCATTTCTTTGCAAAATGTTCTAATGTATGTATGGCTGGTTTAATGATTACGACAAAGTCTGCAAAACACAGAATGTTGAGACAACACCCAGACTTTGAGAAACCTTTCCGTGCCCATCAATTTACATACATGCCTATTTGAGTAAAAGTCAAGTGGGACATTTACATGAGCGCCTGAAAACGTAACGCAGGATTCAGCCATAAAGCTTCAGACCAACCGGCTTTTCAACACAAAAAGTGCTTATTAGAAAATGTTGAAAAGAAATAAAGCTGTGATCACGAGCAAAGCACCGTCCATGTATGTTCTCTCGATTTCAGAATATATATAAACTGAGAGCAGTCCAGAGATAATCAGAAATAGTCTGTTTTTATTATATATTTGTGCAAATAGAGCATCCGGACTTATTTCCTTTATTGATTCCATTACAGATGTAAAGAATCTAATAATAATACATTTTATTTATATAGCGCTTTTAGGGACCTCAAAGACGCTTTACAAAAACGAATAGAGCAAAAAATTTTAAATCATTAAAACACACAAGACATATTAAACAACGCAGTTATACAAAAAGAAAAGCAAAATTAAAAAGCAGAAACAGAAATAAAATATCAAAATTCATTAAATTGAGGTTAAAATCGAGTTTTAGGAAGTTTTTTAGAAGTAGACAGGTCGGAGGGCGGCACGGTGGCTTAGTGGTTAGCATGTTCTCCTCTCAGCGCTAGGGATTCCCGGTTCGAATCCCCATCTGGGTGGAGTTTCCATGTTCTCCCCGTGTCTGCGTGGGTTTCCTCCGGGTTCTCCGGTTTCCTCCCACAGTCCAAAAACATGGATCAAGTCAATTGAATTCTTCAAATTGCCCCATATAGAGTGTGTCTTTGTGAGTGAGTGTGTGCCCAGCGATGGATTGGCGCCCTGTCCTGGGTCTATCTGCCCAGCGCCCGAAATGTTCTCCCCTGGATGGGCATGGGGAACCCCACCGTGACCCTAATAGAGGATAAAGCGGGAGATAATAATGAATGACAGGTCGGAGGTATCAGGTAAAGTTTTAGGGAGAGCGTTCCATAGTGAGGGGGCAGCAACAGAAAAGGCTCCATCACCCCAGGTTCGGTGCTTGAAGTTTAAGTTACATCCATCCATTATCTGCCGCTTTATCCTCTATTAGGGTCGCGGGAGGGTTCCCCATGCCCATCCAGGGGAGAACGTTTCGGGCGCTGGGCAGATAGACCCAGGGCAGGGCGCCAATCCATCGCTGGGCACACACTCACTCACACAGACACACTCTATATGGGGCAATTTGGAGAATTCAATTGACTTGATCCATGTTTTTGGACTGTGGGAGGAAACCGGAGAACCTGGAGGAAACCCACACGGACACGGGGAGAACATGGAAACTCCACCCAGATGGGGATTCGAACCGGGAATCTGAGTGCTGAGAGGAGAACATGCTAACCACTAAGCCACCATGTTCAAGTAATTTATTTATAGAGTGCTTTTTACAATAGTAAATTGTCATAAAGCAGCTTTACAGAGTTATAAACCCCCAAAGAGCAAGCTGAAGAGACAGTGGCAAGACAAAACTCCCTGTTGTGTTGTTATTTTAAGGAAGAAACCTTGTGAGGACCAAGACTCAGTGGGGACTCATCCTCCTTGAGCGGCCGGGCAGCATCAACAGTGTAGGACAGCCATGTAGAGATATTTAAATAATGGAAAAACTTGGGACGGCACGGTGGCTTAGTGTTTAGCACGTTCTCCTCTCAGCACTAGGGATTCCTGGTTCGAATCCCAATCTGGGTGGAGTTTCCATGTTCTCCCTGTGTCTGTGTGGGTTTCCTCTGGGTTCTCCGGTTTCCTCCCACAGTCCAAAAACATGGATCAAGTCAGTTGAGTTATACAAATTGCCCCATATAGTGTGTGTCTGTGTCAGGGAGTGTGTGCCCAGTGATAGATTGGCACTCTGTCCTGGGTGTATCTGCCCAGCGCCTGAAACATTTTCCCATGGATGGGCATGGGGAACCCCCCCGCGACCCTAATAGAGGATAAAGCGGAAGCTAATGGATGGATGGAAAAACTTGGTTCTGAAGCTAAGTGACTTAAGAATCTAGGCTCATAAAGCCACATAATAAAGTCTGGGTTAACACAGACATCTTTACAGCCAAGGTCTCTGTTCGAACACGCCATGCAAAACATCAAAGGTGTGACGGGTTGTGTTCATGACCTGTGTTGTGCCTATTTGCATGTTGGGTTCAACATACATACAGTGTTAAACATGTATAAATAAAAAAAAACACTGTCTGTATGTTAACACATTATCTGAACTAAAGTATCAATAACATTTTAATTAACTTCATTAGACATTTGTAGACATCAGGAATATCTACAGTACCAGTTCTTTGTTAGTGTTAGTCCCCTGTTGGTTCACCGACCATCACAGAACAGGTATCATTTGGGTGGTGGATTGTTTATTGTCAGTTCTGCAGTGACACTGATGCAGTGAGGGGGTTTTAGTGCAGCAGTGCTGCTGGAGGTTCATTTAAACACCTCAGTGACACTGCTGGGATAGGACTAATCCGCCAACCAGATAATCCCTGCTCTGTGGGGGTACTATTGAGGTCCTGACCATTATAACAGAGTAAAGGGGACGTACACAGTATGTACTGTAGAACACACACAGATGGACTACAGAATGGAATTGTAGAACTACAAACTCCAGCTTTACAGAAAGTGGAACTGAGAACATGGATTTTCTCATTTTATATAATTTCACCCAAATTCACAAAACCAAATCAAAAAATTAGCCAAAAAGAATAGATTCACTCATTTATTTAATAAGTAAAATGACCCAACATTAGGGTGGCACGGTGACTTAGTAATTAGCATGTTCTCCTCTCAGCGCTGGGGATTCCCGGTTCGAATCCCAATCTGGGTGGAGTTTCCATGTTCTCCCCGTGTCCGCGTGGGTTTCCTCCGGGCTCTCCGGTTTCCTCCCACAGTCCAAAAACATGGATCAAGTCAATTGAGTTCTCCAAATTGCCCCATATAGAGTGTGTGTGTGTGTGTGTGTGTGTGTGTGTGTGTGAGTGTGTACAGTGATAGATTGGTGTCCTGTTCTGGGTGTATCTGCCCAGCGCCCGAAACGTTCTCCCCTGGATGGGCATGGGGAACCCCCCCCCCCCCGCGACTCTAATATAGGATAAAGCCGAAGATAATGGATGGATGGATGGATTGATGGACTTGTCAAGTCGGGGTGGCACGGTGGCTTAGTGGTTAGCATGTTCTCCTCTCAGCACTAGGGATTCCCGGTTCGAATCTCAATATGAGTGGAGTTTCCATGTTCTCCCCGTGTCCGCGTGGGTTTCCTCCGGGTTCTCCGGTTCCTCCCACAGTCCAAAAACATGGATCAAGGTGAATAGAATTCTCCAAATTGCCCCATATAGAGTGTGTCTGTGTGAGTGAGTGTGTGTGTGCCCAGCGATAGATTGACGCCCCCCCCTGCAACCCTAGTAAAGGATAAAGCGGAAGATAATGGATGGATGGACTTGTCAAGGCACTACCTTTAATATCATAAACTCTATTAGTCAACAATCATAATTACAGTGATGCTATGATTCACTTAATATTTAAATGCTTGCAGTGCAGCATATTTAACACACTCTATCATTAGGTAAGAATAGGAATAATTATACTATGCTTAATTTAAACAGAAAGTGTACAAATGTGCCTTAGGCTCCAGACAATGCCATAGTTTACCCGGAGTTTTGCATTATGAAAATAGGTTAAGCTGGGAATTTAATCTGCCCTGCCTCCGATTTCTAGGTTTTAGATGTGTTTAAATATAAAGTCACAGTTTAAAAGTTCAAAGCTTTAATTAAAAATTAATTAATGGTTTGCATTTGCAACCAAACCGAAGGCCATGTGTAATATATCTATGTTAAGACCAAAGAAATCAACTTCACCTTTATCTCATTGGGGCAACGTAGGCAAATGTGTACAGGGAATTCAGAAAGGCTATCTCACGAACCGGATCGGAATCGTTTCATTGCGTAATCTGGTTTTAATGCTTTGATTTCCTTCATTTCTATTAAAGTCTTTCGGCTGGGTGACATTACAAAGACGCCGATGTTATAATGCACGCAATTATTTCTGTTTACATATTACAGGCATTGTTTGTCTTGCTCTCAAATTGTCGAGCTCGAGGGTTAGGCAAACCTGCGCTCATATTATTTTTGGCAGTCGACTCAATTTCTATTTCCCTTTTGACAGAAGCCTGTCGAGATTGGAATAAGTAACATCCCTGATAATAAATAACTTCCAGTTGATTTCCGGGTGCGTTTATCAGACCTTTGGAACTTGTGTAGCATTAGATACTATACACTAAGAACAAAATAAATATTATTTAATACTATGAAACCGGTTAGCATGTTCTCCTCTCAGCACTAGGGATTCCCGGTTGGAATCCCAATCTGGTGGAGTTTCCATGTTCTCCCCGAGTCCACGTGGGTTTCCTCCGGGTTCCACAGTCCAAGAAACAAGGACCAAGGTCAATTGAATTCTCCAAATTGCCCCATATAGAGAGTCTATGTGAGTGAGTGTATGTCCAGTGATAGATTGGCGTCCTGTCCTGGGTGTATCTGCCCAGCGACCGAAACGTTCTCCCCTGGATGGGCATGGGGAACCGCCCCCGCGACCCTAATATAGGATAAAGCGGGAGATAATGGATGGACTATGAAACTTTTAGCATTGCAGGACTACTTGATCCATGTTTTTGGACTGTGGGAGGAAACCGGAGAACCCGGAGGAAACCCACGGGGACACGGGGAGAACATGGAAACTCCACCCAGATGGGGATTCGAACTGGAATCCCTAGCGCTGAGAGGCGAACATGCTAACCACTAAGCCACCCTGCTGCCCCTATTAATTAATTCATTCATTATCTTCTGCTTTATCCTATATTAGGGTCGCGGGGGGGATCCCCATGCCCATCCAGGGGAGAAAGTTTCGGGCGCAGGGCAGATAGACCCAAGACAGGGCGCCAATCTATCACTGGGCACACACTCACTCTCACACACACACACACTTTATATGGGGGAATTTGGAGAACTCAATTGACTTGATCCATGTTTTTGGACTGTGGGAGGAAACCGGAGAACCCGGAGGAAACCCACGGGGACACGGGGAGAACATGGAAACTCCACCCAGATGGGGATTCGAACCGGGAATCCCTAGCGCTGAGAGGCGAACGTGCTAAACACTAAGCCACCTATTTTATAATAGCCCACTATTAATATTAAATTTCAATTATATTATCACTACATTTATTATACAATAGCATCCCCTTTATGATCAGGTCACAGGTTGCATTTACAACAGGTTCCCGTTTGATTGATCGTGGTGTAAAGTGAAAAATCGTCGGCTGAGCTATTGATTCATGCATTTTGTATGGGCTCCAGCTTTCCGTTTAGTCTGTAAACTTCACCTGAGAGCTCATTCAGTTTTAATAAGGGAATGTGGGCCACACTGATATCACAAATGACACTAATGACAGTCACAGTGGTCCTGCTGAACAGCAGCTACCTTCTAAATATTAGGATTTAGAGTCATTCGAGTATCAGTCAGTCAGTCAGTCAGTCAGTCAGTCAGTCAGTCAGTCAGTCAGTCAGTCAGTCAGTGTTACAACTGACGCCCTGAGTGTTCTGCACCTCTTCTGCATTACAGGCTTAGCACTTAAACTGTATCATTCATCCTCAAAATGTATCATCGTTTCGGCTTAAAGGCCTGCTATTGCAATCGAACCGGTGCAAAAACCCAGTGTTTGTCTCGTGAAGGGATTCCCGGTTCGAATCCCAATCTGGGTGGAGTTTCCATGTTCTCCCCGTGTCCGTGTGGGTTTCCTCCGGGTTCTCCGGTTTCCTCCCACAGTCCAAAAACATGGATCAAGTCAATTGAATTCTCCAAATTGCCCCATATAGAGTGTGTCTGTGTGAGTGAGTGTGTGTCCAGTGATACATTAGCACCCTGTCCTGGGTGTATCTGCCAAGCACCCGAAACGTTCTCCCCTGGATGGGCATGAGGAACCCCTTCCCCCCACGACCCCAAAATAGGATAAAGAGGATGGATGGATAAATTGCCCCATATATAGTGTGTCTGTGTTAGTGAGTGTGTGTCCAGTGATAGATTAGAAACGTTCTCCCCTGGAAGCAAGGGGACATGTTTCCATGTTCTCCTCGTGTCCGCGTGGGTTTCCTCCAGGTCCTCCGTTTTCCTCCCACAGTTCAAAAACATGGATTGGAAAAACATGGAAGTCTCCAAATTGCCCGAATCCCGATCTGGGTGGAGTTTCCATGTTCTCCCCGTGTCCGTGTGGGTTTCCTCCGGGTTCTCCGGTTTCCTCCCACAGTCCAAAAACATGGATTGGAAAAACATGGAAGTCTCCAAATTGCCCCATATAGAGTGTGTTTATGTGAGTGAGTGTGTGTACAGTGATAGATTGGCGTCCTGTCCTGGGTGTATCTGCCCAATGCCCGAAACGTTCTCCCCTGGAAGCAAGGGGACATGTTTCCATGTTCTCCTCGTGTCCGCGTGGGTTTCCTCCAGGTCCTCCGTTTTCCTCCCACAGTTCAAAAACATGGATTCAAAGTAAGGGCGGCACGGTGGCTTAGTGGTTAACACGTTCTCCTCTCAGCGCTAGGGATTCCCGGTTCGAATCCCGATCTGGGTGGAGTTTCCATGTTCTCCCCGTGTCCGTGTGGGTTTCCTCCGGGTTCTCCGGTTTCCTCCCACAGTCTAAAAACATGGATCAAGGTCAATTGAGTTCTCCAAATTGCCCCATATAGAGTGTGTTTGTGTGAGTGAGTGTGTCCAGTGATAGGTTGGCGCCCTGTCCTGGGTGCATCTGCCCAGCGCCCAAAACGTTCTCCCCTGGATGGGCATGGGGAACACCACCACGACCCTCATAGAGGATATAGCGGAAGATAATGAATGTATGAATTAATGGGGGAATGTTTGGTGGAAGGGCGGCATGGTGGCTTAGTGTTTAGCACGTTCGCCTCTCAGCGCAGGGGATTCCCAGTTCGAATCCCAATCTGGGTGAAGTTTCCATGTTCTCCCCGTGTCCGTGTGGGTTTCCTCCGGGTTCTCCGGTTTCCTCCCACAGTCCAAAAACATGGATCAAGGTCAATTGAGTTCTCCAAATTGCCCCATATAGAGTGTGTCTGTGTGAGTGAGTGTGTGTACAGTGATATATTGGTGTCCTGTCCTGGGTGTATCTGCCCAGCGCCCGAAACGTCCTCCCCTGGATGGACATGGGGAACCCCCCCCCCCCCCACACACACACACACACACACACACACGACCCTAAAATAGGATAAAGAGGATGGATGGATGGATGGATGGACCCTCAAAATGTATCATCGTTTCGGCCTAAAGGCCTGCTATTGCAATCGAACCGGTGCACAAACCCAGTGTTTGTCTCGTGAACGTCATAAAACTCAAAATAATCGATAATCGAGATGCAACTTCATTTAGACAGTAAGTGCACTCGGGTCTGAGCCCTATCCCTAGATACCCATCAACCTAGCCTGCCTTTGATCTGTCGATGCCGATGTCTGGCTCTCCTTCAGGCTGCTCTTCAGGGCGAACAGAAAGCGTGTTGTTGGTTCGAAACGTTGAAAAAGCCTCGATCGCTTCCATTCAGCGATTAATCGCAACGTTGGCGAGCCGATATTGCGCGCATGCGCGGTAGCGAGGCTTCACAGCCCGTTGAAAAAAAAAAAAAAAAAAAAGCAACGGCGGAAACCGAGCGCGGCGTTTGGAAGAAAAGGCGCTCAAACTCACCGAAACGCAGGGGCTGGAGGTCGCGCTCGGAGTGGGAGACCTCTGCACGGTTACCAACGCCATTCAGGCTCCGCGGGACGGACACCTGAGGAAAAGAGCGACATGTCCGCAGCGTCTCAGAGATCAGCCGTCCGTCCGCCCGCTCTGCTGCTCTCGCGCTTCCTCTGTACGCGAGCACGGCGCATGCGCCGAACCGCCAGCTGTCAAACCTCAAAAGGGTTCAGAGCGAAGCTCCACCACACGAGCTTTACACAATTCCACCAAACATCCATCCAAACATCCATTATCTCCCGCTTTATCCTCTATTAGGGTCGCGGTGGGTTCCCCATGCCCATCCAGGGGAGAACGTTTCGGGCGCTGGGCAGATACACCCAGGACAGGGCGCCAATCCATCACTGGGCACACATTCACTCACACAAACACACTCTATATGGGGCAATTTGGAGAATTCAATTGACTTGATCCATGTGTTTGGTGTGTGGCAGGAAACCGAAGAACCCGGAGGAAACCCACGTGGAAACATGTCCCCTTGCTTCCAGGGGAGAACGTTTCGGCCATTGGGCAGATACACCCAGGACAGGGCGCTAATCTATCACTGTACACACACTCACTCACATAAACACACTCTATATGGGGCAATTTAGAGCATTTAATTTACTTTAAATCCATGTTTTTGGACTGTGGGAGGAAACCGGAGAACCTGGAGGAAACCCACGCGGACACGGGGAGAACATGGAAACTCCACCCAGATTGGGATTCGAACCGGGAACCCCTAGCGCTGAGAGGAGAACATACTAACCACTAAGTCACCGTGCCGCCCTTCCACCAAACATTCACCCATTCATTCATCCATCCATTATCTTCCGCTTTATCCTCTATTAGGGTCGCGGGGGGTTCCCCATGCCCATCCAGGGGAGAACGTTTCGGGCGCTGGGCAGATACACCCAGGACAGGGCGCCAATCCATCACTGGGCACACATTCACTCACACAAACACACTCTATATGGGGCAATTTGGAGAATTCAATTGACTTGATCCATGTGTTTGGTGTGTGGCAGGAAACCGAAGAACCCGGAGGAAACCCACGTGGAAACATGTCCCCTTGCTTCCAGGGGAGAACGTTTCGGGCGCTGGGCAGATACACCCAGGACAGGGCGCCAATCTATCACTGTACACACACTCACTCACATAAACACACTCTATATGGGGCAATTTAGAGCATTTAATTTACTTTAAATCCATGTTTTTGGACTGTGGGAGGAAACCGGAGAACCCGGAGGAAACCCACGCGGACACGGGGAGAACATGGAAACTCCACCCAGATTGGGATTCGAACCGGGAACCCCTAGCGCTGAGAGGAGAACATACTAACCACTAAGTCACCGTGCCGCCCTTCCACCAAACATTCACCCATTCATTCATCCATCCATTATCTTCCGCTTTATCCTCTATTAGGGTCGCGGGGGGTTCCCCATGCCCATCCAGGGGAGAACGTTTCGGGCGCTGGGCAGATACACATAGGACAGGGCACCAATCTATCACTGTACACACACTCATTCACACAAACACACTCTATATGGGGCAATTTGGAGAACTCAATTGACTTGATCCATGTGTTTGGTGTGTGGCAGGAAACCGAAGAACCCGGAGGAAACCCACGTGGACACGGGGAGAACATGGAAACTCCACCCAGATTGGGATTCGAACCGGGAATCCCTAGCGCTGAGAGGAGAACATGCTAACCACTAAGCCACCGTATAGGGCTGCAGAAGCCTTACCTCTGAACTCTCAAGGATATATTCCAAACTTTCTTTTACACTCAATAATGTAGCTAATTTATTCCATCTATCCATCCATTATCTCCCTATTAGGGTCACGGTGGGGTTCCCCATGCCCATCCAGCAGAGAACGTCTCAGGCGCTGGTCAGATACACCCAGGACAGGACACCAATCTATCGCTGGGCACACTCACTCACTCACACAGACACACTCTATATGGGGCAATTTGGAGAACTCAATTGACTTGATCCATGTTTTTGGACTGTGGGAGGAAACCGGAGAACCCGGAGGAAACCCACACGGACACGGGGAGAACATGGAAACTCCACCCAGATGGGGATTCGAACCGGGAATCCCTAGTGCTGAGAGGCGAACGTGCTAACCACTAAGCCACCGTTCCGCCCATATAACTTTATATTGATTTATAAATTTGTTTATTGAAAGCAAAATCGTTAATAATCTTCGGCTAACAATCAAATGCTGCCATCTAGGGGCCAAATTATAGAACGCAGTTTATAAAAACATCAGGAAAAATAATGTATTGTATATCATGCATTGATACGAATGTGAAGTGTTCAGAGGTGTGTGTGTTATTATCAATAACGTCACGGCTGGACAAACGGCTCAGCCAATCAGATTATTTTTTATAATAAAGCAAACCTTTACATAGATTCTTCCCTCTTACATTGAAACATCATTGGGATTATTTGATTATTATTTAATATAATTAAAATATTTAATTATAAATAAGAAGTTGCTAGGAGGCGCTGACCGAAAGGTACTGCTACAATGAAACACACACACACACACACACACACACACACACACACACACACACACTCTTACCAGCCACTGTTGCATACATGGAACATGGAAACTCCACCCAGATGGGGATTTGAACCAGGAATCCCTAGCGCTGAGAGGCGAACGTGCTAACCACTAATCCACCGTACCGCCCTAAATATTATTATATTAGATATTATATTACATATAATATTAGATTTATTATTATATGACATATTATAATATTAGATATTATATATTAGATAAGCATGTTCTCCTCTGGGCGGCACGGTGGCTTAGTGGTTAGCACGTTCGCCTCTCAGCGCTAGGGATTCCCGGTTCGAATCCCCATCTGGGTGGAGTTTCCATGTTCTCCCCGTGTCCGCGTGGGTTTCCTCCGGGTTCTCCGGTTTCCTCCCACAGTCCAAAAACATGGATCAAGTCAATTGAATTCTCCAAATTGCCCCATATAGAGTGTGTTTGAGTGTGTACCCAGCGATGGATTGGTGCTCTGTCCTGGGTGTATCTGCCCAGCGCCCGAGACGTTCTCCCCTGGATGGGCATGGGGAACCCCACCGCGACCCTAGTAGAGGATAAAGCGGGAGATAATGAATGAATGAATGTTCTCCTCTCAGCGCTAGGGATTCCCGGTTCGAATCCCCATCGGGTTGGAGTTTCCATGTTCTCCCCGTGTCCGTGTGGGTTTCCTCCGGGTTCTCCGGTTTCCTCCCACAGTTCAAAAACATGGCTCAAGTTAATTGAGTTCTCCAAATTGCCCCATATAGAGTGTGTGTGTGTGTGTGCGTGTCTGTGTGAGTGAGTGTGTGCCCAGTGATAGAAAAAGACAGTGGAAAAAGAATGTATTGTATATCACGCATTGATACGAATGTGAAGCGCTCAGAGGTGTGTGTGTATTGTCAATAACGTCACGGCTGGACAAACGGCTCAGCCAATCAGATTATTTTTTATAATAAATCAAACCTTTACAAAGATTCTTACATTCAAACGCCATTGGGATTATTTAATTCAGGACATCTGGCGCCATCTGCTGGTAAAGAAAATCAGTTCAATAGAGTTTTTACAGGTTTTAATGAATGATTCTCAATTATTAATAATCATTAATAATCCTTAATGAGTGAAGTGAAATTGTGAAATTTCGAAATTAGGTAATTATTGAATAAATTCAGTACAATTATAGTAATTTCGGTTTATTTCGAGCTTTTTGTTTGTACTGCGTAGAACCCTCTATTATTATGAATGTGTATATTTCTACATAATGTATGTATATGTAGATATTTATATTCTTATTATATCTGCAGCTTGTTGTAAATGGTTATAACGTGTATGAATTTCTGTAACGTTGTTGTTTGGAAATGTTTTATAGAACTACGTGTCGACGGTGAGTCTGGCGAATCTGTGGATGTGGTTTTCAGGAAGGCGATCGCCTCAGTTAAGAGATGGCAGCTCCAACCAAACAGTAAGTTAATCAAAGGTTTTATCTTTTATCTGTTAAAGCTCTTAAAAGCATAATCATAATTAATATCATACAAATACTGCTGTATAAAACATATTAATCAATGGGATAGATGCAGGTCAGGGTTCTTATGGAAGCTGTGTTGTTAGCATTTA
Organism: Corydoras sp. C115; assembly: GCA_019802505.1. NCBI lineage: Eukaryota > Metazoa > Chordata > Actinopteri > Siluriformes > Callichthyidae > Corydoras > Corydoras sp. C115. The sequence goes on along the minus strand of JAFMOC010000186.1, from coordinate 618,075 downwards.
GCTTGAGTTTAATGCTAAAGCCAAACTCGGTTTAGAATGAAGGATTTTTCTTCTATTTTAGATCGTTTTTGAGAGTAAATACGGGTTTATTGGTGGGTTTGATTGATTTTTCTGATATTTTATTGTTTATAAAACATTGGATGTAACGGAGGCTATTTAGCGATTATTCTATTAATAAATGGATCCTAAAAATCCGTGTTGTGCCGTTATGTAGCACAGATATATACACTGTGTGTGTTTGTTTGTTTGTTTGTTTGTGTGTGTGTGTCTGTGTGTGTCTGTGTGTCTGTCTGTGTGTCTGTCTGTCTGTCTGTCTGTCTGTGTGTCTGTCTGTGTGTGTCTCTGTCTGTTTGTGTGTGTGTGTCTGTCTGTTTGTGTGTCTGTGTCTGTGTCTGTTTGTGTGTCTGTGTCTGTGTGTGTGTGTGTGTGTGTCTGTCTGTCTGTGTGTGTCTCTGTGTCTGTCTGTCTGTGTGTGTCTCTGTGTCTGTCTCTGTCTGTGTGTGTCTCTGTGTCTGTCTCTGTCTGTGTGTGTCTCTGTGTCTGTCTGTCTGTGTGTGTGTGTGTGTCTGTCTGTGTGTGTCTCTGTGTCTGTCTGTCTGTGTGTGTCTCTGTGTCTGTCTGTCTGTGTGTGTCTCTGTGTCTGTCTGTGTGTGTCTCTGTGTCTGTCTGTGTGTGTCTCTGTGTGTGTCTGTGTCTGTCTGTGTGTGTGTGTGTGTGTCTGTCTCTGTGTCTGTCTGTCTGTGTGTGTCTGTGTCTGTCTGTGTGTGTCTCTGTCTCTGTGTCTGTCTGTGTGTGTGTGTGTGTCTGTCTCTGTGTCTGTCTGTCTGTGTGTGTCTGTGTCTGTCTGTGTGTGTCTCTGTCTCTGTGTCTGTCTGTGTGTGTCTCTGTGTCTGTGTGTGTCTCTGTGTCTGTCTGTGTGTGTCTGTGTCTGTCTGTGTGTGTCTCTGTGTCTGTCTGTCTGTCTGTGTGTCTGTCTGTGTCTGTCTGTGTGTGTCTCTGTGTCTGTGTGTGTGTGTCTCTGTGTCTGTCTGTGTGTGTCTCTGTGTCTGTCTGTCTGTGTGTGTGTCTGTGTCTCTGTCTCTGTGTCTGTTTGTGTGTGTCTCTGTCTCTGTTTGTGTGTGTGTGTCTCTGTGTCTGTGTCTGTCTGTCTGTCTGTGTGTGTGTGTGTCTCTGTGTCTGTTTGTGTGTGTGTGTGTCTCTGTGTCTGTTTGTGTGTGTCTCTGTCTCTGTGTCTGTTTGTGTGTGTGTGTGTCTCTGTGTCTGTTTGTGTGTGTCTCTGTCTCTGTGTCTGTTTGTGTGTGTTTCTGTGTCTGTGTGTGTGTGTGTGTCTCTGTCTCTGTGTCTGTTTGTGTGTCTCTGTCTCTGTGTCTGTTTGTGTGTCTCTGTCTCTGTGTCTGTTTGTGTGTCTCTGTCTCTGTGTCTGTTTGTGTGTCTCTGTCTTTGTGTCTGTTTGTGTGTTTCTCTGTCTTTGTCTCTGTGTGTGTGTATGTCTCTGTCTGTGTGTGTCTTTGTGTGTGTGTGGAGGGGGGTGTCTGTCTGTCTGTGTGTGTGTGTGTGTCTGTCTGTCTGTGTGTGTCTGTCTGTCTGTCTGTGTGTGTGTGGGGGGGTCTCTGTCTGTCTGTCTCTCTGTGTGGGTCTGTGTGTGTGTGTGGCTGTGTGTGTGTGTGTGGGGTCTCTGTCTGTGTGGATCTCTGTGTGTGTGTGTGTGTGGGGGGGGGGGTGTATGTTTGTGTGTGTGTGTGTGGGGGGTGTGTGTGAGATGTTAATGCTTGTGAAGTTTAATACTCATCTGTATGGTTGGCATGGAGTTCTGTTGGAACCCTCAAAAGGAACTCTTCTAACCTTAGAAGATAAGAAGCTGTGACAGACTGGGGGTCAGGGCGGTGGTGGTGGGGGGGCGGGGGGTAATATAATCTCATCAGATGTTAAGCTGCAGTATCTGAATATTGGTTTTGTAACATATTCAGGTATGGACTCATCATACCACAGAAGAGTGCTTTAAAAGCCACCTCTCTCCTCCGACCTTCTGTGTTTGGAGACGATTCGGACGATGAGGTAATGTCCTCTCCGGCTTTCCCTTCTTTAAAATCCTTATTTACTAGCAGCTGTTAAAATTTCTGTGAAACCAAATGCTTTTATTTTTTTTCACAGACCTCTGTAGGTGAGAGTTTACAGAAGGAAGCCATCAAAAAGAAGATGATGAAGCAGGTAAACTCACACAGACGTGAAGTACTGTAACGGGGTGTAGCTCGGTGGTTGGGGGTTCACATCCATCCATCCATCATCTTCAGCTTTATCCTCTACTAGGGTCGCGGGTGGGGGGTGGGGGGTTCCCCATGCCCATCCAGGGAAGAGCGTTTCGGGTGCTGGGCAGATACACCCAGGACAGGACGCCAATCCATCGCTGGGCACACACTCACTCACTCACAGACACACTCTATATGGGGCAATTTGGAGAATTCATTTGACCTTGATCCATGCTTTTGGACTGTGGGAGGAAACCCACGGGGACACGGGGAGAACATGGAAACTCCACCCAGATTGGGATTCGAACCTGGATCCCCAGCGCTGAGAGGAGAACATGCTAACCACTAAGCCACCGTGCCGCGGTTCATTCATTCATTCATTATCTCCCAATTTATCCTCTATTAGGGTTGCGGTGGGGTTCTCCATGCCCATCCAGGGGAGAACGTCTCGGGCGCTGGGCAGATACACCCAGGACAGTGTGCCAATCCATCGCTAGGCACACACTCACTCACACAGACACACTCTAGATGGGGCAATTTGGAGAATTCAATTGACTTGATCGATGTTTTCGGACTGTGGGAGGAAACCGGAGAACCCGGAGGAAACCCACGGGGAGAACATAGAAACTCCACCCAGATTGGGATTCGAACCTGGATCCCCAGCGCTGAGAGGAGAACATGCTAACCACTAAGCCACCGTGCCGTGGTTCAAATCTAGAGTATTGCTCCAGGGGTGCTGTATAGTGAACCCTGTGTTCTAAAGTCACTTGGATACGAGCATCTGCTAAATGACCTCATCTGATGACCTCAATGTTCTGAAGATGCAAGAAATATTTGCCAAAATTATTTGAACAAAATGAATAAAAAAAAACTCACTCACTCACACACACACTCATTCATTCATTCATTCATTATCTTCCGCTTTATCCTCTATTAGGGTCGCGGTGGGGTTCCCCATGCCCATCCAGGGGAGAACGTCTCGGGCACTGGGCAGATACACCCAGGACAGGACGCCAATCCATCACTGGACACTCACTCACTCACACAGACACACTCTATATGGGGCAATTTGGAGAATTCAATTGACTTGATCGATGTTTTCGGACTGTGGGAGGAAACCGGAGAACCCGGAGGAAACCCACGCGGACACGGGGAGAACATGGAAACTCCACCCAGATGGGGATTGGAACCGGGAATCCCTAGTGCTGAGAGGCGAACGTGCTAACCACTAAGCCACCGTGCTGCCTCACACACACTATATGGGGCAATTTAGAGCCTTCAATGTACCTTGAATGCATGATTTTGGACTGTGGGGACTACGTGTGGTGTTTATAGATTGTAATGGAATCATCTGTGTTTCTCTCAGACTCGGCTTGAAATGCAGAAGGCTCTGGAGGAGGACAGCAGTGTGTATGAATATGACAGTGTGTATGACGACATCCAGAAACAAAGACTTGAAGGCAATAAGAAGTTGTTAGGAGGCGCTGACCGAAAGGTACTGCTACAATGACACACACACACACACACACACACACACACACACACACACACACACACACACACACACACACTCTTACCAGCCACTGTTGCATACACCTTGTTTCTAAGCTCACAGTGTATAAGTTGTACTTACTGTATAGCTGCTCTTTGTATTTATACAGTTACAGACTGTAACTCTGTTCATTAAACATCACGCTTCACACAGAACCACCGCAGGGCAAAACAGATATTATATATTATATATATATATTATTATATTATATATTATTATATTAGATATTATATATTAGATATTATATATTAGATATTATATATTAGATATTAGATATTATTATATTAGATATTATATATTAGATATTCTAGATCCTTTCATTCATTCATTATCTCCCGCTTTATCCTCTATTAGGGTCGGGTGGGGTTCCCCATGCCCATCCAGGGGAGAACGTGCTCTGAGAGGCGAACGTGCTAACCACTAATCCACCGTGCCGCCCTAAATATTATTATATTAGATATTATATTACATATAATATTAGATTTATTATTATATTAGATATTTTTATATTAGATAAGCATGTTCTCCTCTCAGCACCAAGGATTCCCGGTTCGAATCTCCATCGGGATGGAGTTTCCATGTTCTCCCCGTGTCCGTGTGGGTTTCCTCCGGGTTCTCCGGTTTCCTCCCACAGTCCAAAAACATGGATCAAGTCAATTGAGTTCTCCAAATTGCCCCATATAGAGTGTGTCTGTGTGAGTGAGTGTGTGTCCAGTGATAGATTGGCGTCCTGTCCTGGGTGTATCTGCCCAGCGCCCGAAACGTTCTCCCCTGGATGGGCATGGGGAACCCCCCCGCGACCCTAATAGAGGATAAAGCGGAAGATAATGAATGAATGAATAATATTAGATATTATTGTATTAGTTATTATTATATTAGATATTATATATTGGATAAGCATGTTCTCCTCTCAGTGCTAGGGATTCAGGTTCGAATCCCAGTCTGGGTGGAGTTTCCATGTTCTCCCTGTGTCTGTGTGGGATTCCTCCGGGTTCTCCGGTTTCCTCCCACAGTTCAAAAACATGGATCAAGTCAATTGATTTCTCCAAATTGCCCCATATAGAGTGTGTCTGTGTGAGTGAGTGTGTGTTCAGTGATAGATTGGCGTCCTGTCCTGGGTGTATCTGCCCAGCGCCCGAAACGTTCTCCCCTGGATGGGCATGGGGAACCCCCCCCCCCCCCCCCCCCCCCCGCGCGACCATAATAGAGGATAAAGCGGAAGATAATGAATAAATTCTATATAAGATATAGTACCAGTCAAAAGTTTAAACACTCAGACCCTCTGATGCTGATCATGTTTCCATCCACAAGTACAGAATAATCTCTGCAGGCGGCTGATATTTCAGTATCTCGGCCCCATAACACCTCATACAGACAGATTTCTATGAGAATATGAGCTACATGGTTTTGGATACACTGTACAGTGTGAATGATTTTGTGTGTGAGCCAATTAGAAGAGTTTCAGTCGTCATCAATAACTAATGATTAATGCCTCTTGATGCTCCTTCTTTTAGCCCAAGTACATAGAGCAGCTGAAACATGCTGTGGAGAACAGGAAAAAAGAACAAGAGCGACGAGATGAGAGGAAAATCCAAAAAGAAAGAGAGGCGGAGGGTGAGAAATTTGCCGATAAAGACGCATACGTCACCTCGGCTTACCGACAAAAGCTAAAGGAGCGACAGGAGGAGCTGGAGAGAGAGAAGAGAGCGGCAGAGATGGAAGGTGAGAGATCCAACCATGTTCTCATGAACCTCATCAGATCCATGGAATTTTCTCATTCATAACGCTTATCATATTTGACTTTGATTTGAAATTCTTATGCATACTGTGCATGTACATTTTTAAAAGCATTAGGATGAATGATCTGTGTATAAAATCACATGGCTCGCTGGTTGATGTCTTGTAGCTGCTTTGGATGTGAAGAAACAGAAGGATCTGAGTGGATTTTACAGACATTTCCTGAATCAGACCGTAGGAGAGGAGTCTGTTCCTGACCATAGTGCTGACAGGTGAGATTCTAAATGACAGAAATCTGTGTGTGTGTGTGTGTGTGTGTGTGTGTGTGTATATATATATATATATATATATATATATATATATATATATATATATATATATATATATATATATATATATATATACCCAGCGATGGATTGGCGCCCTGTCCTGGGTGTATCTGCCCAGTGCCCGAGATGTTCTCCCCTGGATGGGCATGGGGAACCCCACCGCGACCCCAATAGAGGATGAAGCGGGAGATAATGAATGAATGAATATATATATATATATATATATATATATATATACACACACTGGGAACCGGGAATCCCTAGCACTGAGAGGAGAACATGCTAACCACTAAGCCACTGTGCCATCCGAGAGGGGAATATATATATATATATATATATATATATATATGTGTATGTTATTGCTACTATAACATCTGTAACTATAACATATGGGGCAATTTCGAACATTGAGTTCACCTTATATCAATGTTTTTGAACTGTGGGAGGAAGCTGGGAGATGCCGGACAAGGTGACAACATGGAAACTCCACTTAGATTAGGATTCGAACCTGGATCCCTAGTGCTAAGAGGAGAGAACATCCATCCATGCATTATCTTCCGCCTTATCCTCTAGGGTTGGGGTTCCCCATGCCCATCCAGAGGAGAAGGTTCTGCGCTGGGCAGATACACCCAGCACAGGACGCCAAACTATCACTGGACACACACTCACTTAAACACACTCTATATGGGGCAATTTGGAGAATTCAATTGACCTTGATCCATGCTTTTGGACTGTGGGAGGAAACCGGAGAACCCGAAGGAAACCCACGCGGACATGGGGAGAACATGGAAACTCCACCCAGATTGGGATTCGAACCGGGAATCCCTAGTTCTGAGAGGAGAACATGCCAACCACTAATCCACTAAGCCACTGTATAATTATTATATGCTCTGTAAATAATCTATGTGTATTTACTGCTTGTGTGATGACCAGTGACCATATACCAATACACCTTACAGACAAAAGAAATCAACGGTTCCGAAGTCGCCACCTAGAACCTCTCCTCCGATTCGAACCAACAGCGATGCAGAATCCCACAGCGATGACGAGCAGGCCACTTCCAAATCCGAATTCAGCAAGAGCGGCACCCTCAGCGGTCACTCCAAACGTCAGTACCGCCGACGGTCCAGCTCATCCAGCAGCGGCGACGAACGGGACAGGTCCAAGAAACCTGAAGAAAAGAGTCGCGCCGAGAGAGACGGGGGCAGGTCGAAGGATAGAGAAAGAAAAGATGACCGCAGTCACCGGAAAGAGGACCGGGACCGAGACCGGGACCGACACCGCGACAGGGACGGGGACCGAGGGCGGGACAGAAGGGACCGGGAGAGAGAGAGAGGTGGAGAGGATCGACACAGGAGGAGCAGAACCGACAGCGAACAAGAGAGAGGCAAGGAGGATCATCACAGAGGAACAGAGGACAAGGAAAAAGGAAAGGAGAAGGAGCCAGAAAACAGAAGCCGAGACGACAAGGTGAAGGAGGAGGCTGAGGACGCAGATAAAGCCGAGGAGAGCGCCCCCAGCAAATTTGCCAAGCGCAGCAGTGAGCAGACTGTGAGCTCAGCCAGAAAAAGATACCTGGCCAGGCAGATCGCTCGCACGTCTGCTAAATCTTACATTGAAAAAGAGGAGGACTAAACAGATCCGTCATCCGGAGAACGTCCGTATCTGGACGACTGAAACATATATAAAAGAGAAATCCCCGAAACCTTGAACATAGTCATTAGTGTTTTTGTTTTTACTGTAAAATAGTTTTCACCAAATTATTGTTCTCTTCTCAGCTCTAGGGATTCCCGGTTCGAATCCCCATCTGGGTGGAGTTTCCATGTTCTCCCCGTGTCCACGTGGGTTTCCTCCGGGTTCCTCCCCCAGTCCAAAAACATGGATCAAGTCAATTGAATTCTCCAAATTGCCCCATATAGAGTGTCTGTGTGAGTGAGTGTGTGCCCAGTGATAGATTGGTGCCCTGTCCTGGGTGTATCTGCCCAGCGCCCGAAAAGTTCTCCCCTGGATGGGCATGGGGAACCCCCCCGCGACCCTAATAGAGGATAAAGTGGAAGATAATGGATGGATGAATAAACATGCTCTGAATTGTTGATTTTCTGAGTCTGCCAATGTGTAACGATCATTCATTCATTCATTCATTCATTATCTTCCTCTTTATCCTCTATTAGGGTCGCGGGGGGGTTCCTCATGACCATCCAGGGGAGAACATTTCGGGCGCTGGGCAGATACACCTAGGTCAGGATGCCAATCTATCACTGGGCACACACTCACACACTCTATATGGGGCAATTTGGAGAATTCAATTGACTTGATCCATGTCTTTGGACTGTGGAAGGAAACCGGAGAACTCGGAGGAAACCCACGCGGACACGGGGAGAACATGGAAACTCCACCCAGATTGGGATTCGAACCGGAAATCCCTAGTGCTGAGAGGAGAACATGCTAACCACTAAGCCACCGTGCCACCCTGGGGTCATAATTTCTAAAAATCCTGTGTGCTTACATTAACCGTTCTGTCACTAGCACTACAGAACCTTGTGTTATGGGTGGTGGTATAGTGTCTGGCAATAATTTAAAGTCATGGGACTTATGGTGGGTGGCACGGTGGCTCAGTGGTTAGCATGTTCTCCTCTCAGCACTAGGGATTCCCGGTTCGAACCCCAATCTGGGTGGAGTTTCCATGTTCTTGCCGTGTCTGTGTGGGTTTCCTCCGGGTTCTCCAGTTTCCTTCCACAGTCCAAAAACATGGATCAAGTCAATGGAATTCTCCAAATTGCCCCATACAGAGTGTGTCTGTGAGTGCCCAGCGATGGATTGGCACCCTGACTTGGTTGTATCTGCCCAGCGCCCGAAATGTTCTCCCCTGGATTGGCAATAGAGGATAAATGGGAAGATAATGAATGGGACTTATGGTTAAAGAACCAGCCTTGTGACTAAGGTCCCCACAGTTTGATTCAGACCCACACAATCATTATTGCTGCCCACTGCTCCATGTACATATGCCCTTTGCACCGGTGTTTTTCACTGCATGGATGGGTTAAATGTGGAAGTCTAAATCCTGTTGTGTAAGCAGAGTAGATAAAAACAGAACTAATAAAGCTGCTGTAAACAATAATTGGGCAGTATGTCAAAACGGCACTGGACTTTTTTGTTGGAATCGTTCACGCTTCAGTTTCAGTCTGTTATTTTGTGATGCTGCACCATGTTAAACCTTACCCCCCTCCCAGGTTACCTATTGTGAAGTACAGTTTTGATACAGTATACAGAGCCAAAATGCAGCAGCATGCATGTTACTATGTAACCTTATATTAGTGTATGTAAATACCCCTCCCCCAACAGAAAAGGGAATCATAAGCCAACCTACAACCATTTAAGAACCTATTCTCCTTTTTAAAAGACAAAGGAATCACAGCCTACATGTTTAAGAAATGACACCATCTTGTAAAGGACAAATCTAAATGTAAGCACTCCACACTTGAAGGCATTTTGTGAAGGCTTTTGTCCAAAGCCACACAAGTGGGACATCGTAACCTTTTACGCTGCACTGTAAGATCATTCACATACACAATTTATTTTTAATTACAAATTTTAAGTGACGAGGTTAGACAAATCTCAATTGCTTTCATTTTTATTTAAACAATGCAACATTTTACAAGGTTTTACCAGACACTTATCAGAAGTGATTTACAAATGAGAACAAGTTAGAAGTTGTGCAGAAAACCAGCTACACAAATAAGTTATTTGAAACTGCACATCCCTCCCCCTTTAGGTTTTACAACAGGTATTTGTTAAAAAAGATGCATCTTTAGTAGTTTTTTTAAAACTGTTTAGTGATTCTGCCTTACGGACAGAGTTGGTGGAAGATGGTTCCACCATTTTGCAGTGGTGAACACCATGGAGTGAGAATTAGCTCCTCGGTGAGGTGGAACCGCCAGGCGGCAATCACTGGACTGAAATGGACAAGCCAGAGTGCATTTAAAAAAAGATAGTGAAAGTAGGAGGGGGAAGATCCAGAAATGGTTCTGTATGCCGGAGTCAGTGAGTTTTCTGCATCACACCCCAGTTCTACACCCCGCACAGCCTGGCCCATAGAATTACTGAAGTGGGTGAGGACTGGACACTTGGATCTTCAGCTTGGCTCACAATTCAAGGCCTTCATCCAAATACTATAAAAGAAATAATATTAATTTCACAAACCAGGATCTGTACAATATTAAGCAAAGATGAAGCTCAATGACTCACCAGACTACACCCCCGAAATCAGGTGCTCACTGTAGACTTAATTACACATTCAGATCACTCCTGCAAACAAAAGAAACCCGTTAGCACACAGCTGCGGTCATTATGTTCATGTACATTACGTCCCACGTGGGTCAGAAAACCGAAGATCACCACTGAACAATCTGCCGGTAATTCCAGCTCGTTTTCAGTTTGGGTTTCATCATGTGGACTTGTGATTAAAATTATAACAGATTATAATTATAATAATAAACCCACCTTCTCGAAGCAGCGAGATGCAGACAAGAACTCCATCCGAGCCTGAAACTGCAACAAAAAAGATTGTTAATATTAATGGCAGCCACCCACGTGACAGCCTCATCGATATAGCATTGCTTCTCAGATAGTTCGAAAAAATAAAATCGTCAGTTATCGCATAAGACGGCACTTCCTATTCGAGGTTATCATCAGAGAAGCGTACAAAACACCACAAAACTATATATAATAAAATATATATATATATATATAAAATAAATTAAATAATCTCACCTGCTAGCTTCATTGTCGAGAAGCGGTTCCAGGCCCACGTGACTCCTGATCACGTGGGGTGACCGTGTTCATTCTTAACGAACGGCGTACGTCGTTTTGCTGTATACGTCTTTCTACATGCAAATAAATAAATTAGTTATTAAGTTAAAAGTAGTTAAATCGTTAATTGCACACACAACAATAAAGCTTTTTTTTTTTACCTCAGCGTTGGACGCTAACCGAAGCCACGTGGTGCACCCGTGTTTCCATAAAGAATTAAAAACGCTAATTCAAGCTTTCGTGCAGCCATTAAGAACATTTTAAACCTATATTGGAAATTGGAGGTCAAACTATATCGATTTAAATTCGCAGACAGCTCTACGTCCTCTCACGTTGCCCGCTAGACGAGAAAGAGAGCGAGAGAGAGGGGTGCTTTGATATTTATAGCCGAAACGTGATGACGTCACCCGCAAGCGTCCTCCGTCACAGCATTCGATTCAGCATCCCGCCTTTAGAACTGAGGGTGTGATGGAGTCTGTTGTCCACTAGGGGCACTCATGCAATGGAAAAGTAGCTGAAATTAAAACTCTTATCTTTTACTCCCGTCTTTATGTAGTTTAGTGAAAGTTTAACTCATAAAGTATTATATCCATCCATTATCTTATGCTTTATCCTCTACTAGGGTTGTCGGGGGGGGGGGGGGGTATCCATGTCCATCCAGGGGAGAACGTTTCGGCCGCTGGGCAGATACACCCAGGACAGGGCGCCTATCTATCGCTGGGCACACACTCACTCACAAACACACTCTATATGGGGCAATTTGGGGAATTCAATTGACCTTGATCCATGTTTTTGGACTGTGGGAGGAAACCGGAGAACCCGGAGGAAACCCATGCGGACACGGGGAGAACATGGAAACCCAGATTGGGATTCGAATTGGGAATCTATCTATCTATCTATCTATCTATCTATCTATCTATCTATCTATATATATATATATATATATATATATATATATATATATATATATATATATATATATATATATATATATATATATATATATATATATATATGTGTGTGTGTGTGTGTGTGGCCCAGTGATAGATTGGTGTCCTGTCCTGGGTGTATCTGCCCAGTGCCCGAAACGTTCTCCCCTGGATGGGCATGGGGAACCCCCCCCCCCGCGACCCTAATAGAGGATAAAGCAGAAGATAATGGATGGATATATATGTGTGTGTGTGTGTGTGTGTGTGCATATATTAGTTTTAGATATAGCCACTTGGTTCCTGTGTCTATAAATGCATGACATAAAAAACTTAATAAAACGTGCTAACCACTAAGCCCCCATGCTGCCCAAAGTATCATATAAAAAACTAAAATGTATAAATTATAACCCCCTCACACACACCAAATTTGCAATCTGTTGTCTTGTTGTGCAATCTAGTTTTTTGATTGTCTTCCTGCTGTATTATATGTACATAATTGAGCAGTTTATTTTATTCATTCATTCACTCATTCATTATTCTGCTTAATCCTCTACCTGGGTCATTGGGGGGTTCCCCATGCCCATTCAGGGGAGAATGTTTTTGAGCGCTGGGCAGATACACACAGAACAGTATGCCAATCTATTGCAGGGCACACACTCACTTATTATATGGGGCAATTTAGAGCATTCAATTTATCCTTTCATTGCTTTCAAAACACAGTGTTTTATATACAGTATATATATATAAAACACGCGATATGGGGCAATTTAGAGTATTCAATTAACCTTGAATGCATGTTTTCGGACTGTGGAAGGAAACTGAGGAAGCTGGAGGAAACCCACGCGGACAGTGGTTGTAGATTACATACTGTTGTAAAAGGCTGACTAACTTTTTATAAACACTTAAAAGCCATTTTTTATTTGATTGCTATGACAACCACCACTCTCAACATTCCAAAGTTGTTGGGAACGTCCATGTGTTTTGATTCACTTTACACTCCTGCAAATTGTCAGAGGATCATTTAGGATTTCGCAAATTACTTCAGGTAAGAGAAATGTATCGTAATTAGACTCATTACTGGGATATAACGTTGGCTTAAATACGCAGGCAGTGGCGGAAAAGAGGTACTTGTAAAATACAGTGAGTAACTGATTAGTTACTCGACGATAAATGAAGCTTCACTACACTAAATCTACCACCCAGAGAAATATAACATGCTAAGTTACACAAATATGACAAAAGAATCTTACATAAGCCCTGTAACTGCCTATTTCAGCATTTTATATTTTAATTGTTTTAAAGTATATTTGAATTGCATTTTATATTTTCTGCTCTGGTGGCACGGTGGCTTAGTGGTTAGCACGTTTGTCTCTCAGCGGTAGGGATTCCCGGTTCGATTCCCCATCTGGGTGGAGTTTCCATGTTCTCCCCGTGTCTGCGTGGGTTTCCTCCGGGTTCTCCGGTTTCCTCCCA
>JAFMOC010000186.1:577500-600000 GCA_019802505.1 Corydoras sp. C115 | reverse complement strand
GGTAACTTCAGTGGACCTGGGATTTGAAGCCCCAACCTTCAGATTGACAGCCCAACACCCTGACCACTGAGCTACCACACCCTCTACTGCCCCAAATATCTACAGTACGTTTAGATATTTGAGTTAACTTAATCTTTGTTCTTTTACAGTTATACCATCATAGACGTTAGCTGTGTCCCATAAGGACACAAGGCAATATGTGCCATATTCAGAACTTACTATTCAACCAGTAAGTTCTTTAAATAAGCAAGTTTGTATGAACCACGTCAGCCGTTTTACCAAATGTCATGTGATGATCACAACGCTGTAAAACTTCCATCCATCCGTCCATTATCTTCCGCTTTATCCTCTACTAGGGTCGCGTTGGGTTCACCATGCCCATCCAGGGGAGAACATTTTGGGCGCAGGGCAGATACAACCAGGACGGACAGGACACCAATCTATCACTAACACACAAACACACTATATGGGGCAATTTGGAGAATTCAATTGACTTTGATCCATGTATTTGGACTGTGGGGGGAAACCCACGCGGACACATGGAGAACATGGAAACTCCACCTAGATCGGAATTGGAACTGGGAATACCTAGTGCTATCAGCACACACTCTATATGGGGCAATTTGGAGAATTCAATTGACCTTGATCCCACAGTCCAAAAACATGGAGGAAACCGGAGAACCCGAAGGAAACCCACGCGGACACGGGGAGAACATGGAAACTCCACCCAGATGGGTACTTTGTTGCAGCTGTTTTTAAAGTGCTTTATATATAAATTGAGTTGAGACGCACCGCCACGCCCTTAATCGAACTGCAATGTCTGTTCTGTGTCATAAGTTTAATCTGTATCCTCTCTAGGTGGACTTTTCGGCTCCAGCACCTTCAATCAGCCGGTCACCTCCTCAACGAGCAGTGGGTTTGGGTTTGGAGCCACAGGTGGAACCTCCAACAGCCTTTTCGGAAGTACTAACACGGCTAGTGGAGGTCTATTCTCACAGCAAGGAAATGCGTTTGGTGCCAATAAACCCACTTCGTTTGGCAGTAAGACCAGTTCCCTGTCATTAATAGCTGAAGTTCTCTGAAATGCAATTCTGAAACCATTTCTATCGTTTGAAAACCAGATTTCGGCACCAGTACTAGCAGCGGTGGACTGTTTGGCACGACAAATACCGCCTCTAATCCCTTCGGCGCTGCCCCGACGTCGCTGTTCGGCACAGCGGGCTTTACAGCTACCCAGCCTGGAACAACCATCAAGTTTAATGTGGGTTTGTTATTTTGCATTTTTATTTTAAAGGCAATCTTTTACATACACAAATATAAAAATGAAAATCTTTTTCTCTTTTAGCCCCCACAAGGAAATGATACAATGGTAAAGAGCGGTGTGACGACCAGCATCAACACCAAACACCAGTGCATCACAGCCATGAAGGAGTATGAAAATAAATCTCTGGAGGTCAGCAGCTTACCTTACTTTATTTAATCCCGTCCACTCTGGACTCTTGGGGACTTAACCCTTTAACGTCCTGCTCAACCGTTTGGTAGAGGTGTGTTTTTTGAAAACTGGGGGGGTCTATTTAAAAAAAAAAAAAAAAAAAAAAAAAACAATTTTTTTTATTAATGCCCCAAACATATATAAAAAAAAAAAAAATACATTTTCCTTTGCTTTTTTCTTGGTGAGGACATTAAAGGGTTAATGTTATATTGGTGAACTTCAGGACATCAGATTGTGTAATGACCAAAAATTTATTTAGTTCATCCATCCATTATCTTCCACTTTATCCTCTACTAGGGTCGCAAGGGGGTGGGGTGGGTTCCCCATTTCTATCCAGGGGAGAACGTTTCGGGCGCTGGGCAGACACACCCAGGACAGGGTGCCAATCTATCACTGGGCACACACACTCACACTCTTATATGGGGCAATTTGGAGAACTCAATTAAACTTGATCCATGATTTTGAACTGTGGGAGGAAACCGGCGAACCCGGAGGAAACCCAGGTGGACACGGGGAGAACATGGAAACTCCACCCAGATTGGGATTCGAACCGGGAATCCCTAGCACTGAGAGGAGAACATGCTAACCACTAAGCCACCGTGGCTGATTTAAGTTAAATAAATAAATAAAAAACACTCTGAATGCTCTCAATAGTATTTGCAGTAAGCAGCTCCAATAGAAATCCCTGGTTCTGTCCATTAAATCGCAGTGTTTGGTGTCAAACATTAAATGTGGCTTAGTGGTTTGCATGTTCTCCTCTCAGCGCTGGGTTTTCAGGTTCGAATCCCAATCTGGGTAGAGTTTCCATGTTCTCCCCGTGTCTGCGTGGGTTTCCTTCCACAGTCCAAAAACATGGATAAAGGTCATTTGAATTCTCCAAATTGCCCCATATAGGTTGTGTTTGTGAGTGAGTGTACGGTGATAGATTGGTGTCCTGTCCTTGGTGTCCTAAACATTCTCCCCTGGATGAGTATGGGGAACACCTCTTCCACCCCTAGTAGACCCTAGTAGAGGATAAAGCGGAACATAATGGATGGTTGAAATTACTCACCCGGTCGGCACGGTGATTTAGTGGTTAGCATGTTCTCCTCTCAGCGCTAGGAATTCCATATTGGAATTCCAATCTGGGTGGAGTTTCCATGTTCTCCCCGTGTCCGCATGGGTTTCCTCCCACAGTCCTAAAACATGGCTCCATTGTAAATTGAATGCTCTAAATTGCCCCATATACTGTATGTGTGTGCTTTTTAATACGTTTTTGCTAAATTGTTGGAAATAATGAATGATGGTCTTTTAGGAGCTCAGGTTAGAGGACTACCAGGCTGGAAGGAAAGGTCCGTCTAATGCAATGGCAGCCAACTCCAACAGTATATTTGGAGCTACACCTGCCGCAACCCCCAGCACTGCGACTGGTCTGTTCGGTTCCTCAGGTGGGGGCTTCAGTTTCAACCAGAACAAGTCGACGTTCAGCTCTGGTAAGTCTGCTTCTGTCCTCGGTGGATGTTTGTGTGAAGACCCGTTGTAGCTGCTAATGTTTTTGCAGAGAACTTTGTTTAATGATTGTCGTCATTGGTTGTGCTGTGCGTCACACGTCCTGCGGTTTAAAATACAGACCGCAGTGTGAGGATTTGTGCAGTTTGGATGGTTCTTTGGATCTCATTTTATATTACTAAATGAATGCACGTTTCTTTAGGTGCAGGTGCGTTTGGTGCCAACACTGGAGGCATGTTCGGACAACAGGCGCAGACTACGAGTCTCTTCAAGCCTTTCGGCCAGCCCACCACCACACAGAATACTGGCTTCTCATTTGGCGGTACAAACACCATGTGTCCGCCGAACACCAGCAGCATGGTTAGTACTGCCGAAGTAATTAATTTATTATTTTTCTTCCCTATAGGGCGGCACGGTGACATAGTGGTTAGCACGTTCTCCTCTCAGCACTAGGGATTCCCGGTTCGAATCCCAAACTGGGTGGAGTTTCCATGTTCTCCCCGCGTCAGCGTGGGTTTCCTCCGGGTTCTCCGGTTTCCTCCCACAGTCCAAAAACATGGTTCAAGGTCAATTGAGTTCTCCAAATTGCCCCATATAGAGTGTGTTTGTGTGAGTGAATGTGTGCTCAGCGATAGATTGGCGCCCTGTCTTGGGTGTATCTGCCCAGCGCCCGAGACGTTCTCCCCTGGTTGGGCATGGGGAACCCCACGCGACCCTAATAGAGGATAAAGCGGAAGATAATGGATGGATGGATCTTCCCTATAATCCTGTACTAGGGTCATGGGAGGGTTTCCCATGCAGAGGAGAATGTTTTGAGCGCTGTGCAGATACACCCAGGACAGGGCGCCAATCTATCGCTGGGCACACACAAACACACTCTATATGGGGTAATTTATAGCGTTCAGTTTACCCTAAATCCATGTTTTTGGACTGTGGGAGGAAACCGGAGAACGCGGACACTGGGGAGAACATGGAAACTCCACCCAGATTGGGATTCGAACCTGGATCCCCAACGCTTAGAGGCGAACAAGCTAACCTCTAAACCACCCAGACCTCTGCCCAGACCTACATATACATATTAATTTCACACATTGGTCCTTTTGTACATTTAAAGTGTAAGTGCCCAGTCGCAGAGGTCGCTGAAAGCTTGCTAACACTTTAAAATGTTTAATATTTCATTTAGAATTTGGCCTTAATCTTTAAGATCAAATCAAATGAATGAGACACAATAATTGTTGGACTTTATCCAAAACAAAAAGTATGTGACGAAAAATTAACCTGAAGGGTACGCAGATGATATAAGTGAAATTAGTCGGGTGTTTTTAATTCAAGGCGTGAACATGTTAATATGGAGACTGTGTTTAAATAAAAAAAGGGTTTAATGATCTTACCAATGTTGTCTGTAAAGCTGAGACATTCAGCATCTTCAAAAAGACTACGCAAAACATGTCTCCCAGAAGAGATCTTTAACTCTTAACTCCAGAAGAGAGCTTTAACTCTTAACCCTCTTAAAAAAAAAAAAAAAATAAATATATATATATATATATATATATATATATATATATATATATATATATATATATATATATATATATATCTTTGTGTGTGTGTATGTATGTGTGTGTGTGTGTGTATATATATATATATATATATATATATATATATATATATATATATATATATATATATACTGTATAAAAATAAAAACAAGGCATTGAAATCAGATTGGTTAATGATCATAACTAATAAAACTGCAGTTCAGCTGGTTCCTCTAACTCCTCGCTTTTCTATACGTCACTTTGCATAAAAGCATCTGGTAAATGTCTTCTGGCACAAAGAATATTTCGAGGGCTTTGTAAAGTTGTTGGTTTTGTGTTTTTTCCCCCAACCAGTTTATTAAAATCATCAGTAAAAGTTTGGAATATGACATTTTATGGGCAGAAAAGTAATTTACCGTTCTTAAAAAAAATAAAATAAATAAAACTCCTAATTTTTCACACGATTCCAAAGGATCCCAACGGGGTCCCAGAGAATCGTGTCCGTTCATAATTTAAACATCTGTGATATCAATATCGGCAAGGTCAATTTTAAGAGCTACGCTTTTCTTCACATAGAAAACAATTTAAATGATTTTTTTTAATCCTTTAATGTTTATTGCACAGGGCCTGTTTGGAAACACCGCAGCTTCACAAGCTACTGGCATGTTCGGGAACACGGCCAACACCAGTACAGCCACAGGCTTCAGCGCAGGGGCTGGAATGTTCGGGCAGAACAACGCTGGCTTTGGCAATGTGAGTACAGAAGCGGCTGCTGGAAGCGGTCCGGCTGCTCAGATTTCAAATTTGAGTTTTTTTTGTGTAATTGAAATCAGTAGCTGTGTTCAAAACAGTACAATAGCTAACTCAGTATTTATCCATCCATTATCATGCCAATCCCCATCCAGGGGAGAACGTCTCGGGCGATGGGCAGATACACCCAGGACAGGGCGCCAATCTATCACTGGGCACACTCACACAAACGCACTCTATATGGGGCAATTTGGAGTTCCCACACAGTAGAAACTGTCTACCCCCTCTCCTCTTAGAGTTTAACAACACACTGAATGCACAACGTATACTCGTTACTTTTAAAGCTGAAATACAATGTACACACTATAAAATTACACACAGGATTAAAACCATCCATCCATCCATTATATTCCACTTTATCCTCTATTAGGGTCACGGGGGGGTTCCCCATGGCCATCCATCGGAGAATGTTTCGGGCGCTGGGCAGATACACCCAGAACAGGGCGCCAATCTATCGCTGGGCACACACTCACTCACACAGACACACTCTATATGGGGCAGTTTAGAGAATTGAATTGATCTTGATCCATGTTTTTTGGACTGTGGGAGGAAACCCACGCGGACACGGGGAGAATATGGAAACTCCACCCAGATTGGGATTCGAACCTGGACTCCCTAGTGCTGAGAGGAGAACATGCTAATCACTAAGCCACCGTGCTGCCTGTGTACTTGTATTTGTGTATTTAAATGCTATTCCTGGATAGTTTTGTTTATATTTACATAAAGCATTTTGGTGCACTACATAAAGCCACCGCTAGGGATTCCCAGTTCGAATCCCAATCTGGGTGGAGTTTCCATGTTGTCCACGTGGGTTTCCTCTGGGTTCTCCGGTTTCCTCCTACAGTCCAAAAACATGGATCAAGTCAATTGAGTTCTCCAAATTGCCCCATATAGAGTGTGTCTGTGTGAGTGAGTGTGTTCCCAGTGATAGATTGGTACCCTGTCCTGGGTGTATCTGCCCACCTCCTGAAACGTTCTGGATGGGCATGTGGAACCCCCCCCCCCCCCCCATGACCCTAGTTGAGGATAAAGTGGAAGATAATGGATGGATTGATGACACAAAGCCTAAATCTGAAATCTGAATCGTTTTTGTCGCAGTATAACCGCATTAAACTGAAATTGCAACTGGACCCCCTAAACCATCTCATGCTAAATTCAATCTCTTATTTCGTGCAGAACCTGTTTGGTAATAAACCTGCGGGTTTTGGAACCACCACCACCACTAGTGCTCCTTCATTTGGAACCAGCTCTAGTTTGTTTGGTAACAAGCCTGCACTTACTCTGGGTACCAACACAAACACCTCCACCTTCGGTGAGTTTCATATTAATCTGTTGTTCCTAAGCATTTTAATAGTGTTACGTATTTAATAAGTTGCGTATGAAAATCCAATTATGTCTTTTTAGGATTTGGAGCCAATCCCGCTGCAGGCAGTCCGTTTGGAAATAAAACCGCCACTGGTACCTTAGCAACAGGTCTTGGATCAGGCTTCGGAACTGGTATATGATATGTTGTTGTTGTTGTTATTTTTTATCCATCCATTATATTCCGCTTTATCCTCTATTAGGGTCACGGAGGGGGGGGTTCCCCATGCCCATCCATGGGAGAACGTTCCAGGTGCTGGGCAGGTACACCCAGGACAGGACGCCAATCTATCACACACACTCACTCACACAGACGCACTCTATTGCACTCTAATTTCCTTGATCTGTGTTTTTGGACTGTGGGAGGAAACCAGAGAACCCGGAAGAAACCCACACGGACACGGGGAGAACATGGAAACTCCACCCAGATGGGGATCCCTATCGCTGAAGAGGAGAACATGCTAAACACTAAGCCACCGTGCCCCTATTAATGATAATAATAATAATAATAATAGCGGCACGGTGGCTTGGTGGTTAGCACGTTCACCTCTCAGCGCTAGAGATTCCCGGTTCGAATCCCCATCTGGGTGGAGTTTCCATGTTCTCCCTGTGTCCGCGTGGGTTTCCTCCCACAGTCCAAAAACATGGATCAAGTTAATTGAGTTCTCCAAATTGCTCCATATAGAGTGTGTCTGAGTGAGTGTGTGCCCAGTGATGGATTGGCGCCCTCTCCTGGGTCTATCTGCCCAGCGCCCGAGACGTTCTCCCCTGTATGGGCATGGGGAACCCCACCGCGACCCTAATAGAGGATGAAGCGGGTGATAATGAATGAATGAATGATAATAATAATATCATTATTTATTCTTACATCTTATTTGTGCTTGTTGTCACTTCAATTGTTTGTTTAAGGTGTAGGAACAGGGCAAACCTTACTGTTTGGAAATAACCAGACTAAATTTGGCCCTACCCTCGGAGCAGTAGGATCATTTGGAACCACGAACTTCAACACCGGAGCCAGTGCGCTGAACTTTGGTGCCCCGCAGCAGCCTGTCGGTCAGTACGGCCATTTTCCACGGAAAAAACTATCGATGTTTTATTGATGGATGGCTGTTCAGCTCCAGTCAGCTGACTGTTATATTTCAGAATGGATAGCAGGATGATGGAGCTTTTTCTTTCTTTCTTTTTTTTCTTTCAGCCCTCACTGACCCCAATGCCACTGCCCAACAGGCGGTGCTGCAACAGCTGTTCAAAGCTCTTTCCTATACACCTTACGGCGATTCGCCCCTCTTCAGGAACCCACTTCCTGACCCTAAGAAAAAAGAGGAGGTGGGTAATTACTTTCCTTACATCAGGCCGGTCCATAGTCCAACCCGGAGTTCTGATACGTTATTTATTGATAAATTCAAAAACAAAATATAATTCTACCCAGGGGTGTTTTTAGGGTTTGAAACATCAGGGGCTTTAGCCCAGATCCCTTATTCCCCCTATGTCCGCTTTAAAAATTGCCCTTTCATGAGGGTATTTATCCATTTTTCAAACTGTTGTTACGTTCATTTTGTTTGATCATTCATTAGTTATATTGGATAAAATTAAATTATGAAGTTGGGGTGCTGAAAAAAAAAATTGATTCTTGAATGAATCACAATTCGGAATCGATTCAAAATGCCCAAGAATCGATTTTTAAAAAATTGTGTAAGTTTTTTTTTTGGCGCCCCCTCCCGACCGTACTGAATATCGCATCACGGATTCGCTCGGCCACCGTACAGCAAGCTCGGTAACCAGTTCCCGTTGTAGTTCGCTAGTTTATGTTAGCGGGGAGCGGGATTCGACCCCCCGTTGGCGTTAAAAGCCAGTGTTTGGCTTTTAAAGCCAGGAAGAAACTCTGTGCAATAGTATCCTACACTGTTGATGCTACCTGGCCGCTCAAGGAGGATGAGTCCCCCACTGAGCCTCGGTCCTCACAAGGTTTCTTCCTTAAAATATCAACATAACAGGGAGTTTTGTCTTGCCACTGTCTCTTCAGCTTGCTCTTTGGGGGTTTAAAGGCTTATAACTCTGTAAAGCTGCTTTGTGACAATGTACTATTATAAAAAGCGCGCTATAAATAAATTACTTGAACTAAAACTATATGCAAGTCCATTTAGGGGGTCCTGCAGGACCGCCAGTCCAATTAATATCCAGGTTCCATCCAGGAATTGTGGACATGTCGTCAGATGAGACCTGTGTGTTTCATGGCTTTTAAATTCTGCCAAATGGTTGTCAGTCAGTTTTAAGTCTTACCCTTCTGTTTATAAATGTACGTTGTTTTATGGTCAACCAGCGCCTGATGCCCACAAACCCAACTGCCCAGAAAGCTCTGACCACCCCTACACACTACAAGCTGAACACTCGTCCTGCCACTCGATTGCGACCCAAGGCCCTGACCTCCTTGAATTCTGGAAAGTCCCAGCTGTTTGATGGATTGGATGACGACGACCCCCTTTCCAACAACAGAGCTTTTGTGCCAAGGTAGGAGCTGACCATGTTCGTCTTAAGCTTTGTTTACGTCCTCACTTGAAAGTAAAGCTTCCTTTGGTTCATGTAGGAAGAACATAAAGAAACTGGTGCTGAAGAACCTGAACAGCCGCAGTCTGTATGGGAGCCCGGTGAACCGCGAGGCAGAAGATCTCAATTCTCCCTCTGAATATCCTGAGAATGGACTCGGGTAGGACCATGTTCACTAGCTTTTTGACTTTTTAATGGATGTTTGGGGTTTCTTTTGAATTATTTCACTGTTTAGATTTTATTTAAGACATTTGTTACCGTGGGCGGCATGGTGGCTTAGTGATTAGCATGTTCTCCTCTCAGGGCTGGGGATTCCAGGTTCGAATCCCAATCTGGGTGGAGTTTCCATGTTCTCCCTGTGTCCGTGTTGGTTTCCTCCGGGTTCTCCGGTTTCCTTCCACAGTCCAAAAAAATGGAGCAAATCAATTGAAAACTCCAAATTGCCCCATATAGTGTGTGTCTGTGTGAGTGAGTGTGTGCCCAGCGATAGATTGGTCTCCTGTCCTGGGTGTATCTGCCCAGCGCCTGAAACATTCTCTCCTGGATGGGCATGGGGAACCCCCCCCCCCGCGACCCTAATATAGGATAAAGCAGAAGATAATGGATGGATGGATTTGTAACCGTGCCCAGTGATGGATTGGTGCCCTGTCCTGGGTGTATCTGCCCAGCGCCCGAAACGTTCTCCCCTGGATGGGCATGGGGGGGAACCCCCCCCCGGTGACTATATTAGAGGATAAAGCGGAAGATAGTGGATGGATGGATTTGTAACCGTCTTCTGTTTGTTTTCTAGCTTAAAATCCGATGTGGAGGTGCCGCATGATGTGGAGACAGCAGGGGGAGCTGAGGACGATTCGCAGATCGCCAGGTTTTACACCAATCCTATTGCTAAACCAATCCCACACCCCCAGGCAAGTCCCTCACCTCACGATACCATCACTGACCTGAACATGAGGAGAACCATCGGCATCCGTAACGGTCTGGACCTGAGCAACGACGAGATCTCTTTGGGAGAGGACTCTATTCAGGAAGATCGAGATGAGGAAGGGGACGTCCCGACATCCCCTCACCCAGCTGGTAGCATTCAGTTTTGTTGTTTAAACATTCCTTTTGAAAAGAAAATGAATTTAAAACCCTTTAGAGATCGTGATGTTATGTCTTTTCATGCATGCAGGCATTGTTCTTACCCGAATTGGCTACTACACCATCCCATCAATGGAGGAGCTGGGAAAGATGCTAAATGAAAATGGAGAATGCATCGTGGAGAACTTCACCATCGGAAGAAAAGGTAAAGCTCTCGGACTTTGAGAGACACTATTCTAACATCAAAGCACGCTTTGTTTATTGTCCGCTGTAAAAAAAAGTTTAAGAATTTAAGCCCGATGCATCCCCGTCATGTCTCTTTGCTCCTTGGGGGGGCGCCACACACACTTTGCGAAACTTCCATCTATTATCTTCCGCTTTACTAGGGTCGCGGGGGGGTTCCCCATGCCCATCCAGAGGAGGATCGTCTAAGGTGCTGGGCAGATACACCCAGGACAGGACGCCAATCTATCAATCTACTATCACTACTACTCAATGTATCAC
Source organism: Corydoras sp. C115 (assembly GCA_019802505.1). Lineage (NCBI taxonomy): Eukaryota > Metazoa > Chordata > Actinopteri > Siluriformes > Callichthyidae > Corydoras > Corydoras sp. C115. The sequence goes on along the minus strand of JAFMOC010000186.1, from coordinate 589,182 downwards.
TAACCGCAGAACCCGGAGGAAACCCACGCGGACACGGGGAGAACATGGAAACTCCACCCAGATTGGAATTTGAACGTGGAATCCCTAGCGCTGAGAGGAGAACATACTAAACACTAAGCCACAATGCTGCCCTTTTTGTCACATCGTATGTCTAATAAAGTGTTTTGAGCACAAATATTGTAAAATAACCTTTTTATGAGAATTAACCTGTAAATTGGGCGGCACGGTGGCTTAGTGGTTAGCATGTTCTCCTCTCAGCACTAGGGATTCCAGGTTCGAATCCCAATCTGGGTGAAGTTTCCATGTTCTCCCCGTGTCCGTGTGGGTTTCCTCCGGGTTCTCCAGTTTCCTCCCACAGTCCAAAAACATGGATCAAGTCAATTGAGTCCTCCAAATTGCCCCATATAAAGTGTGTCTGTGTGAGTGAGTGTGCCCAGCGATAGATTGGTGCCCTGTCCTGGGTGTATCTGCCCAGCGCCCGGAACGTTCTCCCCTGGATGGGCATGTGGAACCCCCCCGCGACCCTAATAGAGGATAAAGCTTAAGATAATGGGTGGATGGATGTTCATTAACTGTTCAGCCGGCTTGGAAATAACGTTTACGTCACCATTCGGCCTACTCGTGCTACATCAAATTTTGATGTATCTGACTTTAGACTGCAGAGGATGTTCATGTGGTACTTCCTCATGAGAAACTCGTCATTCCGATAAATCTGACACCACTAACGCTGTCATGCATCGTAATGGGAACAAGCTGGAAGATGATTCGCTGCTGCTCGTTTTCAAAATCCCCTTCGTTTGTGTTGCAGGATATGGATCGGTCTACTTTCCTGGCGAGGTGAATTTGACGAACATTAATTTGGATGACATCGTTCACTTCAGGCGGAAGGAGATCATCATCTACCCCGATGACAACGATAAACCTCCTGTAGGGGAGGGTCTTAACAGGTGAGCTGGTGTCAACTATAGTCCATCCATCCTTTATCTACCGCTTTATCCTCTTCTAGGGTGGCTGGGGGGGTTCCCCATGCCCATCCAGGGGAGAACATTTTGGGCGCTGGGCAGATACACCCAGGACAGGACGCCAATCTATCACTGGGCACACACACACTCTATGGGGCAATTTGGAGAATTCAATTGACCGTATCCATGTTTTTGGACTGTGGGAGGAAGCCGGAGAACTTTAAGGAAACCCACACGGACACGGAGAGAAGATGGAAACTCCACCCAGATTGGGAGAGGAGAGGAGAACATCCATCCATCCATTATCTTCCACTTTATTCTATATTAGGGTCGTGTGGGGGTTCCCCATGCCCATCCAGGGGAGAACGTTTTGGGCGCTGGGCAGCTACATCCAGGACGGGACGCCAATCTATCACTGGACACACACTCACTCACACACTCTATATGGGGCAATTTAGAGAAAGCTCAATTGACTTGATCCATGTTTTTGGACTGTGGGAGGAAACCGGAGAACCCGGAGGAAACCCACACGGACCCGGGGAGAACATGGAAACCACTAAGCCACCGTGCCGGCCGTCACCTATAGTAACACTGCTTTTTATACAAAGTATTAACTTAATTTTCTTGCTAATAATAGATGATGTACTGACCTACGTCATGTGACTTTTCTTTTAATGTGCTCTCGCTGCACACTGAGCTTTATATAATTTAATAATGTTGTATTTTGAGGTTTAATGCTCTAAAATTCGAATGAATTATAAGTCTGCAGGTCTGTGTGTATATATAACATATAACCTTTGCTCTATATATAAAGACGTGCAGAAGTAACTCTTGATGCCGTTTGGCCAAACGACAAAACCACCTGCACTCGCATCAAAAGTCCTCAGCGGCTGAGCGAAATGAATTACGAGGCACGGCTGGAGTACGCCTCGCGCAAACAAGGTGCCCGTTTCCTGGAGTACCGACCTGAGACTGGATCATGGGTGTTTGAGGTGAGATTCACTGACCAGCAAGTCTATTTGTTAATTAACAGACTGTTGATTCTTCAAGGGCCAAACCATCCATCCATCCACCCATTATCTTCCGCTTTATGCTCTATTAGAGTCGCGGGGAGGTTCCCCATGCCCATCCAGGGAAGAACGTTTCGGGTGCTGGGCAGTTACACCCAGGACAGGGCACCAATCTATCGCTGTGCTCACTCACTCACACAGACACACTCTATATGGGGCAATTTGGAGAATTCAATTAACATGAGCCATGTCTTTGGACTGTGGGAGGAAACCGGAGAACCCGGAGGAAACCCACGTGGACACGGGGAGAACTTGGAAACTTCACCCAGATTGGGATTCGAACTGGGAATCCCTAGTGCTGAGAGGAGAACATGCTAATTACTAAGCTACCGTGCCGCCCAAGGGCCAAACCAATAAGCTAAAATAAATAAGGATAATGAGGTTGATTCACATGCATCACTTTTATTTCAAAGGTGGACCCTCTCCCCCTCACTTTACATATGTGAGTGTGATTTGATTTCTAATTGAGGTTATTATGGGCTAGAGAGCCAAAAGACTTGATGTGACTTCAGGGCTTATTTACTGTAAACATGAACCAGAACCCTGAGCATTATCTGGGATCAACACATTGTCAGTTGTCTTATCTTTTTTTTACCATTTGCATAACTAAATATCCTTCACATCGTTTTTTTTAAAGGAAAAAAACAACTTGTATTTATCCAAAAATTTTGTAATTTGGATTTTAATAACTGCTGATTATGTATTTTTGCTTTGCTGTTTTTCATTGCAAAAATATGAATATTGTTTTAATATTCATTCATTGGGTATCTTTGGCATAATCCTTTAAGAGTCAAGGGCCAGGGGAGAACGTTTCGGGCACTGGGCAGATACACCCAGGACAGGGCGCCAATCTATCGCACACTCAGACACAAACAAACACACACGTGCTCTATATGGGGCAATTTAGAGCATTCAAGTTACCTTAAATCTATGTTTTTGGACTGTGTGTGTGTATATATGTATGTATGTGTATATATAAATATATATATAGATATGTATGTATATATGTGTGTGTGTTGCTGGTTCCGTCATTAAATGATGTTTAAATGTGATCATCTCTAGGTCAACCATTTCTCCAAATATGGAATAAAGGACTCTGATGAAGAGGAGGAAGTCCCTCCCGCCAAGACGGACCCAAAGAAGTTGAAGACTGCTTTATCGATGGGACTGCAGCAAATTCCGCTGTCCCAGCAGCAGCAAGTGGCACCTCAAGCTCAGGTAGACTGAGGAACCACACACCCGGGTCGTCTGAGCTGAGCGTCGGTGGTTGAAGCATAGTTTTACTAGGAAACTATTTAGTTCCATAATGATTGACATCCATGCTGTAGAGTAACTCTTTGAGAACTTGCACGTTGCACATAATGTCTTCAACAAGGGCTTTTAAGAATTTCGAGCATTTGATCTCACAAATGCTTTTCTGTATAAATTGGCCAAAACAGACATTGATTTTGGATGAGGGGTGGTGGACTCACTAGCTCTGGCACTGAGGTCGGGGCTTTGTTTGGGCCAATAAATTTTTTTTTTAAACCTAAATCACCCAGTATTGCCTTTCTTAACATTGCTTTGTGCACTGGAACAGTAGAGGGCCTTCCCTAAACTTTTTTCCCCTTGATTTGATGATTATGAATATATATATAATAAATAATAATAGGTGTATAATTTTAATCTGAATTCAATTATTAAGAAGTGTATTCCGAAAATGTTGTCTATATTGTGGCTTGGGGGAATTCAGAGTTGCTGTTAATTATCTGATGATTTGTAATAGATCTACTGGAGCTTTCATGAGAAGTGATTTAGAAATAAAGTCTATTCACTGACCTTTTTTAAAATAATAAAATACATTATTGGGATAAATCATTAGCTCAGTGTTTTTGATTGAGGTTCTTTATTTGTTATCTTCCGCTTAATCCTCTATTAGGATCCTCAGCACTCAGAGGTGGATGTGCTTACCACTAAGCCGCCGTTGAGGTTACTTTCAGAACGAAATGTCTACGTTGCAGATGGACAGATACATCCAGGACAATCCGTCACTGGGCACACACATGCACAACCACCACTACATGAAGCAATTTAGAGCATTCAATTCACCTTAAATCCGTGTTTTTGGACTGTGGGAGAACATGGAGACTCCACCCAGATCGGGATTTGAAGCAGGATCCTCAGCACAAGAGAGGCGGATGTGCTTACCACTAAGCCGCCGTTGAGGGTACTTTCAGAACGGAATGTCTACGGCGCAGGTTAAACCGCAGTGAAGACTTGAATTCTCCTATGAAATGCGTTTTAACAAAGGTTTTAGAACATACACTAAATCAGGATATTTAAAAGACCTTCGAAAACTCTAAGTGCAGTGAAATGTGTGACGTTGAACAAATGCTCACAATACCAGTTTGTGTTTTGTCTTTTGTGTATTTGTATTTCTGAGTGATTTTTTTTTTTCATAATCAAGAAAAGAATCTTGCTAAGACCATTATATGGTGAATGCTTGTTATTTTATAGTTATTAGTTGTGTGATCAGATGTGCAGCTTTTAATTATAAATGTATCAGAAGTCATATATATGTATGTATGTATGTGTATGTGTGTGTATGTGTGTGTGTGTGTAAATTCATTAGTGAGGTCTTGAAATATATGCTTACTTCAGCATGAATACATATATATGGGAGCTTTATTACTAGATTAACATATTAAAGTTTAAGTTGTTATACTTATCATTGTAATGTTTGGTTTAGAAGTTTATTTTAAATAATTAAAATAGTCACCATTTAATACCTGTTTATTTTGGGCGCTGGACAGATACGCCCAGGACAGGGCACCAATCTATCGCTGGGCGCACACACACTATATGGGGCAATTTGGAGAATTGACCTTGATCCATGTTTTTGGACTGTGGGAGGAAACGGGAAAACCCACGCGGACATGGGGAGAACATAACTTCACCCAGATTGGGATCTGAACCTATAGTAACACTGATTAGCTTAATTTTGTTGATAGCAATAGATGATGCAGTGACCTATGTCATGTGACACATTTCATTTAATGTGATTTTGGTGCACACTGAGCTTGAATTTGTTAATGTTGTATTTTGTGTTGTAATGCTCTAAAATTCAAATGAATCAAGTCTGCCGAATTCTAAGCCTGCACACAATTCCAATTAATTTAATTCAGTGCAGCTGATTGAGCTGACTTTTAATGGTAATCCACATCCTTTAGTGTACGGCAGGTGTGTGCAAAATACCGCACAGATGCCAAATAATCCAGGCTTATAATGTGTTATTAATGGCTCTCTAGCGCCGTCAGGGTGAAAAAAAAAAACCTTTTAAAATGTAATTCCATCTTTTACCACATGATGGCCCCATTCTAATACCATCATTGTCTGCCTCTGTACCTCTGGAAGAATTGTGAACAGATCCTCAGATATTCAGAGGCAGCTAGGTTTTGTTATTATTAAGCTATAGGCTAATTTCTCATTAGCCTGGCTTCTGCCTTTCATAGACAGGTCAGAATGACCCAGTCCGATTAATCGGCGGGTCGAGACATGCCGTGGGAGACTCCAGACTTACCGTCCGGTGACTTATGAACCCATTAGAGGATCAATAGAGTTCCAAACACCACTGGGTGTGTATTCCTATATACCTTCCCTGTATCCCTGGTACACGTTCACTGGAAGTGGGGAGTTCACTCGTGGGGAGTATGGAGAAAAAAAAAATACTTCAAGGCGAAAAATGACAGTGACTCCAACCAAAGACCCTTGGAAGTTTTCTCATGCCGTGAGTGACAGATGGCAATGATTTATTCTACTGGAATCCAGGATGAAACTTTAATGTAACTTGCATTTTGCCATCAACAAAGGCATGTTGGGCGTGTCAAGAACATGAAGAAACTGAGATCTGGGCAAATCCCAATGGAATGTATGAACCAATGGAGAACCTGCTTCAGGCCATTTTGGCACAATGCAATACAGAAAGGCTCTGCAAGCTTGGGTGTGGTGTGGAAGTACACCATCTTAAAGGGAGAAAATGACTCGACCATGTAGTATTTATATGTATTATATTTATATTTGGTCATTTAGAAGAAGCTTTTATCCAAAGCGACTTACAAGGTGAACACAGGGTTAATAACAACATCCCTGGAGCAATGAGGGTTAAGGGTCTTGCTCAAGGACCCACACTGGTAACTTCAGTGGACCTGGGATTTGAACCCCCAACCTTCATATTGATGATCCAACATCCTAACCACTGAGCTACCACTCCCTTTAATCTATAGTACACGGACTAAAGAATGGTGAGGTATACTGGACATGTGGATTTGCAGTATTGATCATGTGGCATTTTATTTGACTTGGTTGCTATAGCAACCGGGTGACTTCATGTTTAGAAACAACACAGTGATACAGCGGTGTGACAGGGTTTGCCCCTTCCTGATTTCCGTGCATGTTTGCCAAACTTAAATGTTTCGAAAGCGTCAAACCAATTTACATATTAGCCAAAGACAACACAGATAAACACAATGCTATTTTACAACGAAGGTGTTTTAAAATTAAGGGAGAATAAAAGCCAACCCTACATGGTCCTGTGTGAAAGTGATTGCCCCTTTGGTAAAATATACCGTCACTGTGGATATATATATACTGGAGTACACTGTCTCTAGCCAAACACAGGCCTGTTCTCAATCAAGACGTCATTTAAATGGTACCTGCCTGACAAAGAGAAGTACACCAAGAGATCCTTAAAAGCTACACCTTAAGCCGAGATCCAAAGAAATTCAGGAGCGGTAATTGAGATCCATCGGTCTGGAAAGGGTCATAAAGCCATTTCCAAAGATTTGGGACTCCAGCGAACCACTGTGAGAGCCATTGTCCACAAATGGCGAAGACCTGGAACAGTGGTAGACCTTCTCAGGAGTGGCCGGCCGCCCAAAAATACCGCGACGACTCATACAAGAGGTCACAAAAGAGCCCACAACATCCAAAGACCTGTAGGCCTCACTTGCCTCAGTTAAGGTCAGTGTTCCTGCCTCCACCATCAGAAAGACTCTGGGGGAAAAAATGGTTCCTAAACGAAACCACTGCTGAGCAAAAAGAACATTAAAGCTCGTCTCAATTTTTCCAGAACACATCTTGATGATCCCCAAAACCTTTGGGAAAACATTCTGTGGACCAATGAGACCAAAGTTGAACTCTTTGGAAGGTGTGTCCCAGTACATCCATCTATTATCTGCTTCATCCTCTACTAGGGTCGCGAGGGGGGTTCCCCATACCCATCCAGTGGAGAACGTTTCAGGCGCTGGGCAGATACACCCAGGACAGGGTGCCAATCTATCACTGGACACACACTCACACAAACACTATATGGGGCAATATGGAGAACTCAATTGACTTGATCCATGTTTTTGGACTGTTGGAGGAAACTGGAGAACCCGGAGGAAACCCACGCGGAGAACATGCTAACCACTAAGCCACTGTGCCGCCCTAAAAGAAACATTTCTGTAATGCTACTATAAAGGCAGTAATGAGTGTTGAAGTATCTGTATGTGTGTGTGTATAAAATTTAAGTGATTTATTATTATTTTATTTTTTACTTGTCATTTTACTGTCTGAGAATTTAAAGTTTAAGTTTAATTTAAATATATTATATATATATATATATATATATATATATATATATATATATATATATATATATATATATATATATATATCGGTTTTTATTTTATTTATTTATATTTTCATAGCTGTTTGAATTTTTCTGTGCCATTAGCCACAAATAAATCAAACAAATCAAATCAGGTTTATTTGTCACATGTGTAGATATACATGGAATTCTTTCCTGACATCTCCACATAAGGTTAACTGGATAAAGTTAAATTTTAAAATAAAAAATATGTATGAAAAATGTATTTACACTGTGCAATTTGCATCAATTTTTTTTTTTTTTTACAATTTAGCAAGAGGAACTGTACAATTATTGCACTATTGAAATGAAAAGAAACTGTACAATTATTGCAAAATGGGCCCTAATCTCACTGACAATGTTCTTCAACCTAATATCTAATGACTAGTCATGTTTAATTTCTGCATTGTTTTAATAATAATGCAGAAATTACTTGCAGCAGGCTTTAAATAATTGTCTTCTGTCAGATATTTATGCTTAAAATATTTTTAGCAATATTTCTATTGTAATTTTATTTAAAATATGTATTTTCAAGCACAATATGATATTCTCTGACGGATCTCGTGGAATATACATGTTTATACATATGTACAGCTAAAGTAGTTTGTCTTTGCACGTACATGTAGAGTACCGCGGTGCTGGAGCATCTAGCGGAGCTGGACAGTGACATGGCAGACTTCACTCAGGAGCCTCCATCCGATGGGCTGATGTTCGAGGATGATGCGAGTGTGTTGGAGGATGACACCAGGATGACCCTAAAAGCCCAAATCCCGGCTGAGCCCGAGCTCATTTCAGCTTCCAGTCAGATTGCTTCTTCTTTAGGAATCAACCCTCACACCCTTCAGGTAGCTTCAGCTCTTCCTCTCTTTACTGCGTTAATGAGCATGTTCTCTTTTTTTGTATATAATTGGATTACTAGTTAGTGATGTAATGATTATTACTTTTAAAATGGGAGGAAACCGGAGAACCTCGAGGAAACCCATAGGGACATGGCGAGAACATGGAAACTCCACCCAGATTGGAATTTAAACCGGGAATCCCTAGCGCTAAGAGGAGAACATGCTAACCACTAAGCCGCCTTTTAGAAATATATATATTTTTTTTTATTTTTTTTTATTTCATTCATTTGTTCCCTAAGGTTTTGACTAAAGATGGGTAATGCAAATATATTTCTTTAGTATTTTGACTAATGATTCATGAAAATTGAACCATGCCTTTTAGGGCTGCATCAATGAATCGATAAAATCGATTGAGAAGTGTCGATAACGAATTTAGTTATCGATTCATTGGGTCGCACGATTTCCGCGTTACTCGCGATGTCAGAACCGCTTACGTCACCTGCAGTGCTTCAATAATGCTGGAAAAAAATAGCGGGTTGAACAAAACAAGTTATTAAACCGTACGAATAAAACACAGCCAACGCAGAAAAAAAGCTTTCGTTTAAATCAAAAGTGCGTGAGATTCACGCTTCACACAAAAAAAGAACGTGGAACATGCGAGCTCTACAAAAATGAACTGAGCTGCACAGAGCACCACGGTGATGATCCACCACCTGAAACTAAACATGTTGGAGTCACCGATGAGGATGAAGGAGCTGAACAGCAGAGTAAATCACTACAATATCCCGAGGTTCTTTAGTTTTGAAGTGAATCAACGTAACGGTGCACTCACACTATGAGAACCAGAGCAGCTTCATGCTGTTTTTGGTTGTTCTGGATAATGACAGTGATGGAGAACGTGTGGTACTTTAGATTTTCATTAAATTAGCTTAAGTGTTTAAATGTGCTTTATAAATACATACAACTTGTACACAATGGTGCTAATTTATGATCAAGCTTCACCTTTTAATTTTCTGACAGTATGAGTGAACACTCTGCCCTCTATGGGTGTGAGGTAGGATGAATTGCACTTAGAGGGGAATTGGGTAACATAGTAGAGCAAATCATTCATTCATTCATTCATTCATTATCTCCTGCGTTATCCTCTATTAGGGTCGCGGTGGGGTTCCCCATGCCCATCCAGGGGAGAATGTCTCGGGCGCTGGGCAGATACACCATGACAGGGCGCCAATCCATCACTGGGCACACACTCACTCACACAGACACACTCTATATGGGGCAATTTTTGAGAGTTCAATTGACTTGATCCATGTTTTTGGACTGTGGGAGGAAACCGGAGAATAAGGAGCTTTAGATAAAAGATAAAAGCTTCTGCTAAATGACTAAATGTAAAGACATGGAAATTTAAATAAAAAAAAAAAAAATCTGATTCATCGATTAATCGAAAAAAATAATCGACCGATTAATCGATTATCAAAAAAAATCGTTACTTGCATTCCTACTGCTCTTTACATGATGTCATACATTCTTTTAAAGTGTATATAATGTTAACAACTGCAGTTCTTTAAATCCGTGTGTGAATACAGATAATGAAGGCGTCTTTGTTCGCGGAGGACGATGACTGTGACCTGTTCCAGGAGCAGCTCCCTTCCAAATTTATAGAAGACGTGTTATCACCCCGGATTCTACTCGGAAAATCCCATGGAAGACCTTCAGGTTAGCAAATGATCTCGTCGTCGTTTAACTAAGTGACAATAGGGATGAGCAGTCGCTACAAGATCTGTATCTAATTGTCGCTTTTTGGGACAGTGGGTGGTCTGTTGCAGCCCAAGTTTGCTTCAGGTGGCCGACTGTTTGCAGATGTTTCTGTTGGGACTCTAGCTCCGAATCTGATGAGGTCAGCAGCCCCCGAAGCACCGTGGCCCTCGCTAGGCCCCTCGATCCGTCTTCCTTCTCCAGCTCCAGAGATCCCCCTGAGAACCGTGGGGACCCGCCGGCTTAAGGGGCCGGTGCCTATTATTGAGTCGGTCACTGTGGGAAAAGGGCGGTTGTTGATGGATTCCGCGCTGTACATGGGCCGCTCATTCAGAGTAGGCTGGGGGCCCAACTGGACGCTGGTGCACTGTGGCGATTCGGTCAGCACAATACATCAACAACCGAAGGAGCTGACTCAAGAACCCTTTAGTTTTGGGTTCTTACCCAAAGCTACCAAAAGCAGACAGTAAGTGAGAAATGGATCGGTCCGTTGGCATCGTCTGACTTAATAATTAAAAAAGATGTAGATGTTTCACCGAATCCAATGTTTCATGCCTTCTCTATTTACAGGATCGTTGAAAGTCCCTTTAAAGTCAACATTGAGCAGGTGGTGCCCTTGGAGTCCAAAAAGACAGTGGATGTGCAGTCCGTGTACCTGCCCCCACTCCAGATAGAGCTCAAGTATAGCAGCGTCAACACTGAGGACACCTGTCCTTTTATCCAACCAGAGACAGGAGTCGACGCCCTGCACGATTATGCCAATTGGATCGCAGAACTCATCAAGGAGTCCGGAACCGATGACGGTAAAATAAATTCTTTTATAATCGTTTGATTTGGTTTACAGCAATCATCCAACATCCACTAACTTGTGACACGTGCAATATGGATAACACGATCAAACACACAAACTTGGGTTACAATAATTACATCAAAAAAACCAGATACAAACATAAAATTGGGTTTAAAAACCAGTTTCTCTGACAAACACTGCCATCTTGTGGCCAAATTATAGAGCATAGTTTATAAATGCAGCCGAAACGGGCTTAGTACTCATCGGGATTTGGGTCACTGTTCATATTAATCCTCATGCCCATCCAGGGGAGAACGTTTCGGGTGCTGGGCAGATACACCCAGGACAGGGTGCCAATCTATCACTGTACACACACTCACACAGACGCATTCTATGGGGCAATTTGGAGAACTCAATTGTCCTTGATCCAAGTTTTTGGACTGTGGGAGGAAACCGGAGAACCTGGAGGAATCCATGTTCTCCCTGTGTCCATGTGGGTTTCGTCCGGGTCCTCCGGTTTCCTCCCACAGTCCAAAAACATGGATCAAGGTCAATTGAATTCTCCAAATTGCCCCATATAGAGTGTGTCTTTGTGAGT